>CM053034.1:125425437-125882937 GCA_028564925.1 Lithobates sylvaticus
TCATTAATATTCACCCAATCACTATTTAGGCTACAAAATATATACCTGGCTCCAGCTGGGCGCATCAGCCTGCTCCAAGGTGGAGGGGTCTTCTCCTTCCGTGGAAGCCTCAGCTGGGGTGGAGGGAAGAGTGGAGGGAAGAGTGGAGGGAAGAGTGGACAGTGATTGCCTGGGTTCCATCTGGTCACCTAGAAAAGCCAGTTGGTTGTAGTACCACAGCTTGGGTACATAAACATTCTCTGCTGCTGCTCCTGATCTGACTGATTCCTCAATCTTCCTGCGCTCCCGCTTGTACATGTGCCTTAAACTTGAAATTCTGGCTTCAACAAACTTGATGTCTGCGTTGGGGACTTGAGTATTCACAAAATCCAAAAGTGGCCCCAGTGTTACCTTCCGCACATCCCTATTTACATATAAAGGGTTCTTGAGCTGCCACAGGTTGGCATTTTTACGGTACAGCGCAATGAATTCCGACATGAACTGCTGGTCCTTAAATGGATTTAACTGGGCTGCTGACATGTTTGTTTCTGTTTTGTTAGTAATGGCAATACAAAAGACCAAAAACACAAATGTTACTAAAAACGCACATCCAGTTTTTCAAACAAAACATTACACAACACACCCACACACAGGCAGCAACACACCCACACAGGCAGCAACCCCTACACACAGGCAGCAACACACCCACGCAGGCAGCAACCCCTACACACAGGCAGCAACACACCCACACAGGCAGCAACCCCTACACACAGGCAGCAACCCCTACACACAGGCAGCAACCCCTACACACAGGCAGCAACACACCCACACACAGGCAGCAACACACACATATCCTTAAAAAATGCAGGCCCAAAACCCAATAAACCACAGTAATGCATCCTAGAAAACACTTACCTTCGTACAGAGCGCTCGCTACTTCCGTTCGGGAACACGTGGGGCCCTCAAACAGCCTTATATACACTGCGCACGCGTCGAAGTCCGCCTGCGTCCTCCGCGTCGCCCGCCCATGACGTTCCCCCTGACGAGTATTCCCCGCCCCGCTTCCCCTCGTTGCATTGTGGGTGAATAAATTCATGAAGATGGCGGACACATTCTCAGCCAGTAGCGCGGAGGAAAGCCCAGAAGCGAACACATCTGCATCCAGCAGCAGATATAAGGCCACCAATATGGCCTTTGAAGAGATGGTGGAGATGGTGGACATCCTCCAAAGGGAAGATTACGACGGGGAAAATGGCCCGTACCCTCGACCCAAATTGCGCAAGGACAAGATTCTCACTACAGTCGTCAGCACCCTGGAGCATAAATTCGGCGTACGAAGGGGCAAGGATCAACTGCGCAAGCGATGGTCCGACATCAAATCCAGGGAGCACGATCAGTACAGGAGAATTCGAAAAGCCATCAAAAAAAGTAAGTCAAGCACGTGCGCTACTATGGTTATACTTGATATGTCTAATCTTGCGCAGATGTTATTAGCATTCGTACGTGAAACTTGCGCAGATGTTATTAGCATTCGTACGTGAAACTTGCGCAGATGTTATTAGCATTCGTACTTGAAACTTGCGAAGATGTTATTAGCATTCGTACGTGAAACTTGCGCAGATGTTATTAGCATTCGTACGTGAAACTTGCGCAGATGTTATTAGCATTCGTACGTGAAACTTGCGCAGATGTTATTAGCATTCGTACGTGAAACTTGCGCAGATGTTATTAGCATTCGTACGTGAAACTTGCGAAGATGTTATTAGCATTCGTACGTGAAACTTGCGCAGATGTTATTAGCATTCGTACGTGAAACTTGCGCAGATGTTATTAGCATTCGTACGTGAAACTTGCGAAGACTTGATGAAAGTTCGTTTGTCTTGATAACGTTTATTCAGTTTACCTGGCTTTGGGTTGTTGGAGTTGTAAGGTTGTTTATTATTGTCACTATCTATACTATTACTGCTGTAGTAAGGGTTTTATGGGTAACTTACACAGGGACTCCAGAAGCTGTTTTGGGGGGGGGGGGGGGATAAATCTGTTAAGCAGGGTGTCAAGCTCCAAATTAAAAAAAAATGCTCATCATCTACAAATACTGTAGGTGGTGACTTTTCTAAGAAGTACACTCACCTGTCCCTTGGATGCTGCAGCTACAATCTTTGATATTGGAATCATGAAATTAATCTTTGCGGCTTCACTTCCCGGGTCACTATTGGGCATGCGCCAGTTGCGCAATGCAATAGGACTGGTCCGCGCTAGCTCTGGGACCCCTGTGTGTCCCAGCAGACAGCACGGTGGGACGGGATGTGGCGTATACTTCTGTGGGAGTCTATGGCCGGATGTGTGTGCAAATACCTGCCTTACACAGGTATCTGCAACCCCTCCCCCCTAAAAGGTTCCAAATAAGACACCACAGGGGTGAAGGGATCCAATGAGCGGAAGTTCAACTTCAGGGTTGAAGGGCGGTTTAAGTATTGGAGTTTCATTAGATAGACATTTCAATTCTGTATTCAAGTAGGATCTTCTAACAAACTGCTAATAATTGGACAACACTTTTAAACAATGTTTAATAATCATATTTCGGCACTCAAATATCAGTGTGATTAAAAGTGTACCTTTGTGTTCCATTACCATAGGGGGCAAAAGACTCAGACGTCAATCAGAACCTACCAGGACCTCCCGGCCTCACCAGACTAATTGGGCAGTTAGCCCAAGCCCACGCGTGGATGTGGAGGAAGAGGTGCTTGAAGTGGATCAAATCTGCACCCCACCAAGTGAGTGTCTCAGAACACAGATTGAGTTAATAAATTAAGGTCTGCATGTTTTTGACACTTTTTTTCTTGTGTTTTATCTACCCAACTTTTAGGTGATGCTGATCTGGTTGTGGAAGGACAAGCTGCGGAGCCATTTTCCACAGACAGTGCCCACAGGCTTATTGGCCAGATCATGGCCTGGAATCTGCAGCTGGAAAACATGCAGAAGGAGATGGCCACCATGCAGCAGGGAATGAAGGACATGATTGATGTTTTGGGGAGAATCTAAAGACCCCTTTTCCATTTCCTAACATCAATCATGTCCTTCATTCCCCTTTTGATCCGCTATTGTTTCCAAATTTTAGAGGCCAAATTTTTTATATGCACATGGTGTGTCAACATGTGCTATGTGCCATCAGGGGATCTCAATGGACGCATTTTGTGTTTGCAACCCCTAATGCTAGTAGGTGAGAGGGAAGGGGTTTCACACACAAAACACGTCCATTGATTCCCCATGATGGAACATAGCACATGTTGACATTACCCATTTTCATGTTAAATTAGTGTGCATATTCTAAATTTCGCTCTTACTGTACATGGGTTACCTGTTGAACTTTGTAAGTTCCCTACTTTTACATTGTGTAAATATTTTAGAATGCTAACCAAAAAATTTTTACGTTTTTAAAACATGTTTTTATGTTTGTAAAAAAAAAAAAATATCCAAAAAAACAACAAAATGTTGTCAGAAAAATACCCCAAAAATATTAAAAAACCAAAAAAAAAAAAAAAACCTGTTGTTAAAAAAAAAAAAAAAAAAAAAAAAAAAAAATTACCAAAAATGACAAAAAAAAAAAAAAAAAGAGGAAATCAACAAAAAAAAAAAAAAAAAAAGAAAAGTTTGGATGTGCACTATAATAAAAAAAAAAATGTTTGCACAAATTAAACAATGTGTGGCTTCTTCTTTTTAAATACTACCAGTTTGACCAAAACATGTTGTGGTTCATTGACAAAGGGGCTTATTTACTAAACGCAAAACAAGTTTGCCACTATTAATAAGTGCACTAGGACAACATATAAAACAGGCAAAATTAAAAGCAAAACAATACGAAAAAACCAATCTTTCAAACATAAATAACTGTATTTATTCTTTCCAAAAAAATTATGTTTTAAGGGTCTGCTGCCATTGCAATGGCCCCCCTACCATTAAAATAATTTAAATAACGGTCCCGCACTTGCTGTGCTGATTGTGGGGCCAAACCAAGACGGCGATTATCCAGCCCTGTCATCTCGCCTTCCACTCCGGCCTCAGGCCCTATAGGTAATGTGTAGCTTCCAGAATGTTTCCGTAGATAATTGTGCATTACACAGCATGCAAGAATAATAGTATTCAGTTTGTACTCTGCCAGATGTATGGATGTTAACAGCAATCTGAAACGGTTGGCCATAATTCCAAAGGCATTTTCCACAACCCTTCTTTCTCTGGCCAACCTAAAATTAAAAATCCTCCTCTCAGGGGTGAGGGATCTTTGGGGAAATGGCCTCATCAGGTGGTCACCCAGACCGAACGCCTCGTCGGCTATGAAAACGAACGGGAGTCCCTCCACATTCTCTTCATCTGGTGGCAGCTCCAGGCCACCAGTCTGGAGACGATGGCCGAACTCCGTCTGGTTGAAGACTCCTCCATCCGACATCCGGCCGTTTTTCCCCACATCCACATAAAGAAAGTCATATTGTGCCGAAACCACCGCCATCAACACTATACTATGGAACCCCTTATAATTCCAATAGTAAGACCCCGAATGGGGTGGGGGCACAATTCGGACATGTTTGCCGTCAATCGCCCCTCCACAGTTGGGAAAGTCCCAACGGGCAGTAAACTCGGAAGCCACAGTCTGCCATTCCTGTGGCGTGGAAGGACACTGTGAAGTCAAACAGAAAGATACAATTCTAATTATAAACCAGGCAAAACACCAAACTAAATCCAACAAATTAACAAACAATTTGGAACAACATATGTATTTATTTTGTTAGTCCTTGAAATAAAGCCAAAAGATTAAGGATAAGGGACAAATCTCTGATTGATGACCCCTCTGATGGCCCAGAGAAGATAATAATGGGGATGTGGGTGGGGAGTAATTAATTGTAAGGTCACACAATACACATGCAATTAATTAAAGAGGTGTGTGTGGGGGGGGGGGGTTAATTACAAGCTGACCAAATCCACATGCAATTAATTAAAGAGGGTGTGAGTGGGGGGGGGGGGTTAATTACAAGCTGACCAAAAACACATGCAATTAATTAAAGAGGGTGTGAGTGGGGGGGGGGGGGTTAATTACAAGCTGACCAAAACCACATGCAATTAATTAAATAGGGTGTGAGTGGGGGGGGGTTAATTACAAGCTGACCAAAACCACATGCAATTAATTAAAGAGGGTGTGAGTGGGGGGGGGGGTTAATTACAAGCTGACCAAAACCACATGCAATTAATTAAAGAGGGTGTGAGTGGGGGGGGGGGGGTTAATTACAAGCTGACCAAAACCACATGCAATTAATTAAAGAGGGTGTGAGTGGGGGGGGGGGGTTAATTACAAGCAATTAATTAAAGAGGGTGTAAGTGGGGGGGGGGGGTTAATTAAAAGCTGACCAAAACCACATGCAATTAATTAAAGAGGGTGTGAGTGGGGGGGGGGTAATTAAAAGCTGACCAAAACCACATGCAATTAATTAAAGAGGGTGTGAGGGGGGGGGGGGGTTAATTACAAGCTGACCAAAACCACATGCAATTAATTAAAGAGGGTGTGAGTGGGGGGGGGTAATTACAAGCTGACCAAAACCACATGCAATTAATTAAAGAGGGTGTGAGTGGGGGGGGGGGGTAATTACAAGCTGACCAAAACCACATGCAATTAATTAAAGAGGGTGTGAGTGGGGGGGGGGTTAATTACAAGCTGACCAAAACCACATGCAATCAATTTAAAAATGAGGGGCAAGGGGGGTGAAAGGGGTGAGGGGCAAGGGGGGGGGGGTGAAAGGGGGGGTGAGTAAAGCAGTACAATGGAGCTGGTAAGATACATTTTTAACCAAAGAAAGTGACTAGGCTAGGGGTGTTTAGGGGGCCAAGATTCCATGCTGGGGAGGTTGGTGCAAGGAAATATGCATGTGACCCACTAAATAATACATTCTTAAAGCAATTTCGATAAGTCAACCATAAAATACTATACAACAAACAAAAAAATAAAAAAAAATACAGGAATAGGGGACATTCATAGAATAGTCCTATCATGGTAATTAGCTAATGATGACATTGATGCACTACATTAGCAAACATACAAGACATAGGTAATTTGAAAAGAGAACACTTACCTTAATGTATTCCTCCTGCAGGACGTGGATAATGGCAGAACAGGTCTCTGGAATAATGAGCCCCAGAGCCTGGGGGGAGATGCCTGTCGTGAACTTGAGGTCCTGCAAGCTTCTCCCCGTCGCCAAGTAACGCAACGTGGCGACTAGCCTCTGCTCCGCACTGATGGCTTGCCGCATGCAGGTATTCTGCCTGGTAATATAAGGGGACAGCGAAGCCAACAGACGGTGAAAAATGGGGTCCGTCATCCTGAGATAATTCCTGAAATCATCAGGATTATTCTCACGGATCTCACGGAGCAAAGGCATATGCGAGAATTGGTCACGCTGGCGCAACCAATTCTTGGTCCATGAACTCCTCCTCACCCTGTTCATGGACTGGGCTCGGGCCAAGGTGTTAACAGCAACACCGAGCCCCTGCACAGCACGAACTCGTTCCCGAGTACGTCCACACTCCATGGCTTCAAAACGGTCGGCTGATCAAACAAACAACTTAACCGAACGCACTGAAGAACAGCAAGGCCTATGAAGAACGACCTGAAAAACAGGAACGAGCGGACCAGAACGGCCTGAGAACAGGTAGGAACTGATCCACACGCACTGAAAGACAGATACAAACCTCACAAGCACAAACTGAACGGCAGAAGCGAGCGAATTAAGCAGAAGTCTGAGAAGCGCGAATCGTCTCTAACCAAACGTCAACTAACACGCGATACACACGAGATTAGCTGACGGTGCCCAAAGGGTGTCGTTTGGGATCACGAGCTTCCTTTTTCTAGTCCCGTCGTACGTGCTGTACGTCATCGCGTGAACCGCCGGACTCTTTGCGTGATCGTGTGTGGTCAAGTCCGTTCGCTTTTTAGTCCAGCGGACTCAGCTGCAAAGTCCAGCGGATTGTCCGCTGGACTTAGGTCCACCGGCAAAAGTCCGCACGTGTGTACGCGGCATAAGTCTTACCTTCGGTTCGTGAGAGGAGCTTTAGGATTATAATGGGTGGCGTGGAGACCAATGTACTGGGGCCTGGGACTGGAGACCATGAACATCCATGGAACCTGGAGACGGAAACATAAGTAAGGGAGAGGAGGAGGAGAAAAGAGGTGAAAAGAAAAAGGAATGAAAAAAGCAGCGTTAACACAATCAGAGTGAAAGTACATATATTAGAAAACAGATACAAATCCCCTACTAAACGGGGGTCCCCTGACCCCTGCCCATTCCCAGAGCGGAGCCGAATAGTCATTCTCCTCCCGTATCCTGAGAGGCCCGGTTTGCCCTAAGAACGGGGCGACCGGATAGGCAAGCAGGGGCACTAGTAGTGCTCCTGAAGCCTGTCAGAGGTGCACTGGGTCCACCACAGCCCCAGTTACCGGAAAAGTAGAACAAAACAGTTGAAGACTATAAAGAAGCCAATGAGAACCTGTAAACAGAACGTCCAACAATAGTACTTAGCTATGAAATAAAACAAAAAAAAAAAAACATTACCGGGGTAATTATCCGGATGCCCCGCCCACCCCCAGGGCCCCCGACTCCAGAGTCAGGGAGTCCGGAGAGTGAGGCGGGCCCATCCGGAGAGTAAATAAAGAACACCAGGGCAGTACAAGGAGAGGTCCTACTGAAATCGAGTGGTTACCCCCGAGTGCAACTGACATCAAAGATTACGCCAACTACACCAGAGGGTATAAGTTGAGAAAAGTAAAGGCATTTAGCGGCAATTATAGGTTGGAGGACTGATATGCAGTCCCCAAGGGGTAGAGTAAATCTTAGCCTACAATACTGTTAGGTATTAAAAAAAAAATGCTGAAACAGGAAGGCCCATCCTCCATATGAGCTCCTGGGGATGCTAAGGAGTTCCAACCCTCCCTCCCTCCCCCACCCACACAGAACCCTCCTAATGAGGAATGTCGATAGACCCTTCGAATGAGGGTCCACATTAAATGTAAATCTGTTCAGATGAGGGGTCTGGACCAAAAGTGGAATAAAAAGAAAAAAAAACAAGAAGAAGGGGGTTACAGGAAGTCCCAGGAGTCAGTTGGAGGTCAAAATCAATGCAGTGGAGGTAAAAGGATCGGAGCCCCAATCCTCAGAAGTAGACTCTTCATCGTGGCGGGAAGTTCTCTTTGGTGCGTTTGGAATTCTGTGTCAGCCAGGAAGGTTGAAGAGGACTTGCTGGTGGGGGTCTCTTGGATGAAGAGGGAGTTCCTCTGGTAGTTTGTGGAGGAGATGGTTCCTGGGCGATCAGACCGAGCTGTAGCATGAGGCGCTCACCCTCTGCAAATGAGGAGAAGCTGTGACTCTTATTCCTGTACGAGAAGTTGAGGCGTAGAGGGAATGACCATCTGTAGGAAATCTGTTGTTCTATTAGAAGCTGGAGTAGCGGTTTGAGGGCGCGTCTTTTCTGCACCGTGTAGGGTGACAGGTCCGCAAAAATTTGTATTTTGTGTCCCAGCAGCCTGAGATTGTCGGAGAACCTAGATTTCTTCATTACCTCCTCCTTCACTGAATAGTGGGGTTTTACAATGACGTCTCTGGGGAGGCCATCGGATCTGGGGGGTTGTAGAGCTCTGTGGGCTCTATCGAGCTCTAAGCGGTGTTCCGCAATGTCTGGGATAAGGCCCTTGATCAGTGTCTTTACCGCCGCAGTGACGTCTTTCTCAGATTCGGGGAGCCCCCTGACCCGGAAGTTATAACGCCTGGATCTATTTTCAAGGTCGTCAATTTTTGCGCCAGCAGTATCAAGTTGTTCCTGAAGGTCTTGAATTCTGGCCGAGTTCTGGTTAATTCTTGCCACAGATTGATCCGCTTTCCTTTCAATAGAGTCCATTCTCATCCCTAATTGCTGCAGATCAGCATGGAAAGATGCGGTAATAGATGAGGTAATTTGGGCAGCATTTAGCGCTAGACTTTTAGTTAGCAGCTGTGAGATAGCTTCCATCATGGAGGGGAAGTCAGTTGGTAAGGGGGCTGCTGTATTTGCTTCACACACAGACAGTAGCATGCCTGTGTGAGGGTCTAGCATGGGGGTGGAGGGGAGATTATTCTCCATTCTGCCCAGCAGAGATTCAGTGGAGGGGGAGAGGAGGAAAATCTGTACCTGGAGAGTAGGGAGAAATTAAGTCCTGGTCCGCTATAGAGTCTTCCTGTGTATCAGGCCCGTGAGTGTCTCGGGGAGCCGCGGCCGCGGCCACCTTAGAGTAGCTGACAGAGATCCTGAAAGAGAATGTCCGACCATCTGTTCGTGTACTCAAGCTGAAACAAACTTGGGTTCTGCAGCAGGACAATGATCCTAAACACACCAGCAAGTCCACCACCGAATGGCTGAAGAAAAACAAAATGAAGACTTTGGAGTGGCCTAGCCAAAGTCCTGACCTGAATCCTATTGAGATGTTGTGGTATGACCTTAAAAAGGCTGTTCATGCTCGAAAACCCTCTAATGTAACTGAATTAGGACAATTCTGCAAAGATGAGTGGGCCAAAATTCCTCCAGGACGCTGTAAAAGCCTCATTGCACATTATCGCAAACGCTTGGTTGCAGTTGTTGCTGCTAAGGGTGGCCCAACCAGTTATTAGGTTTAGGGGGCAATCACTTTTTTACACAGGGCCATGATGGTTTGGATTTTTTTTCACCTTTAACCACTTGCCGACCGCCCCATGTAGATATACGTCGGCAGAATGGCACGTACAGGCAGAACCACGTACCTGTACGTGCCATTCTTCAGGCGGTTGGGGGGTCCGATCGGACCCCCCTCCGCCGGCGGGGACGGTCGGCATCGCTTCAGGAGCGATCCGGGACGAGGGGACGGCCAGTGGTTTCTGGCCACCCCCTCGCGATCGCTCCTGGCGAATGAAAAGCTTCCCCTTCCTGTCTATTGTATAGACAGGAAGGCGGAAGTGATGTCACGCTCGGTGCGCCGGTCTATGTGACCGGAACGCCGAGCAGAGAAGATGTAAAGGTTAGTGCACAAACAGTACACTGACACCAGTACACATAGGCACACAATCCACCCCCCTGTCACCCCCAGATCACCCCCCAGATCACCCCCTCCCCCCCCAGTCACAGTGTCACTAATTGCAGTGATCATTTATTTACTGATCACTGCATTTAGTGTCAGTGTGACTGTAATAACTGTCAGGGCAGTTAGTTTTAGGTCCTAGGTAGCCCCCTACCCCCCCCGAATAAAGGTTTAACCCCCTGATTGCCCTAGTTAACCCCTTCACCCCCTTTTGCCAGTGTCACTAAGCGATCGTTTTTCTGATCGCTGCATTGTGTCGCTAGGTAACCATTTTTTTTTTATTTTAACCGCCATGTTTTATATAGGTTCATAAATAGTTTTATAGGTCAGGTACCCCCATATTACAACCTAAATAAAGGTTTTAACCCCCTGATTGCCCCTAGAGTTAACCCTTTCACCAGTAATCACCGTATAACTGTCACTGGTGACGCTGGTTAGCCAGTTAGTTATTTCGTTATTTAGGTTCCCCGTCAGGTTTTTATATAGCGTCAGGTACCCCCATATATTACCTAATAAAGGTTTAACCCCCTGATTGCCCCTAGTTAACCCTTTCACCCCCTTTTGCCAGTGTCACTAAGCGATCGTTTTTCTGATCGCTGCATTAGTGTCGCTAGGTAACCAGTTTTTTTTTAGGTTAACCGCCATGTTTATATAGGTTCATAAATAGGTTTATAGGTCAGGTACCCCCATATTACAACCTAAATAAAGGTTTTAACCCCCTGATTGCCCTAGAGTTAACCCTTTCACCAGTGATCACCGTATAAAATGTCACTGGTGACGCTGGTTAGCCAGTTAGTTATTTCGTTATTTAGGTTCCCCGTCAGGTTTTTATATAGCGTCAGGTACCCCCATATATTACCTAATAAAGGTTTAACCCCCTGATTGCCCCTAGTTAACCCTTTCACCCCCTTTTGCCAGTGTCACTAAGCGATCGTTTTTCTGATCGCTGCATTAGTGTCGCTAGGTAACCAGTTTTTTTTTGTATTACTGTTACGGGTGACGCTGGTTAGTTAGCTTGTTTTTTATACTGTCAGGGCACCCGCCATTTATTACCCAATAACGGTTTAACCCCTGATCGCCCGGCGGGTGATATCAATTAGGTTTTAGGGTCAAATAAGGTCTGCGTCGCCCCAGGTTAGTGCCAGTACCGCAAACACCCACGCGCAAAGCATACACCTCCCTTAGTGGTATAGTATCTGAACAGATCAATATCTGATCTGATCAGATCTATACTAGCGTCCCAGCAGTTTAGGGTTCCAAAAAAACGCATTGTTAGCGGGATCAGCCCAGATACCTGCTAGCACCTGCGTTTTCCCCCTCCGCCCAGCCCAGCCCAGCCCAGCCCAGCCCACCCAAGTGCAGTATCGATCGATCACTGTCACTTACAAAACACTAAGCACACATAACTGCAGCGTTCGCAGAGTCAGGCCTGATCCCTGCGATCGCTAACATTTTTTTTGTGGTAGCGTTTTGATTCAGTCGCTAACAGTCAGGAGCTTTTTTACCTGTGAATCTCAAAAAAATAAAAAAAACAAAAATAGTTGTCGTTTTATTGTTCTCTCTCTCTCTCTCTATTGTTGCTCTTTTTTTACTCCATTCTATTCTGCAATGTTTTATTATGTTTTATCATGTTTTATCATGCTTGCTTTTCAGGTATGTAATTTTGTTTACTGTGTTTTAGTGTTAAGCATTTTTTTGTTTTCAGGTGCGCCATTCAGTTGCAGCGCGGATTTATTTATCTTGACAGCAACAGCGTTTGCTCCCACGATACATAAAGCCGCGACTCCAACGCTGTAGGAGGTGATTTCACCACCACAGTTAAAAAAAAAGAGCATATGTGCCGAAGCATGGGGGCAGCAGGGGGGGCGGAGGAGCGATTGGCTCCTAATGCCACGTACATACGGTCGAAATTCCGACCGTGTGTACACGGCATAACTTTTGCGGGAGGATGCCCCCATGCATCGGCATATATAAATGGTGCATGTATGCCCATCATTAGAAGTGGGTGGATGAAGGGAGGTATTCTAATGGTGGGCATACCCACCAATCAATCTCTTTTTTTCGTTCAGCCAAGAGGCTGCATGAAAAAAAAAAAGATTACAATATATGTCCAGTATGTTGCTGGACTTTGAATGGTTATACCAGAATGATGCCTGCAGGTTTAGGTATCATCTTGGTATCATTCTTTTCAGCCAGTGATCGGCTTTCATGTAAAAGCAATTCTAGCGGGTAATTAGCCTCTAGACTGCTTTTACAAGCAGTGGGAGGGAATGTCCCCCCTCCCGGATATAAACCGCGCCATTGGGAAATTGGGGAAAGCATTTTATCACACCAATCTTGGTGTGGTCAGATGCTTTGAGGGCAGAGGAAAGATCTAGGGTCTAATAGACCCCAATTTTTTCAAAAAAAGAGTACCTGTCACTGCCTATTGCTATCATAGGGGATATTTACATTCCCTGAGATAACAATAAAAATCATAACAAAGAAAAAAAATGGAAGGAACAGTTTAAAAATAGAATAAAAAAGCTAAATAAATAAAAAAAAAACTAAAAAAAAAAAAAAAAAGCACCCCTGCCCCCCCTTCTCTTGCGCAAAGGCGTACACAAGCGTTGGTCTGGCGTCATATGTAAACAGCAATTGCAGCATGCATGTGAGGTATCACCGCGAAGGTCAGATCGAGGGCAGTAATTTTAGCAGTAGACCTCCTCCGTGAATCTAATGTGGTATCATGTAAAGGCTTTTAAAGGCTTTTAAAAATGTATGTAGTTTGTCGCCACTGCGTGTTTGTGCGCAATTTTAAAGCATGTCGTGTTTGGTATCCATGTACTCGGCCTAAGATCATATTTTTTATTTCATCAAAAATTTGAGCAATATAGTGTGTTTTAGTGCATTAAAATAAAAAAAAGTGTATTTTTTCCACAAAAAATGCGTTTGAAAAATCGCTGCGCAAATACTGTGTGGAAAAAAAAAATGCAACACCCACCATTTTAATCTGTAGGGCCTTTGCTTTAACAATATATATAGTGTTTGGGGGTTCAACGTAATTTTCTTGCAAAAAAAAAAATATGTTTTCATGTAAACAAAAAGTGTCAGAAAGGGCTTTGTCTTCAAGTGGTTAGAAGAGTGGGTGACGTGTGACATAGGCTTCTAAATGTTGTGCATAAAATGCCAGGACAGTTCAAACCCCCCCCAAATGACCCCATTTTGGAAAGTAGACACCCCAAGCTATTTGCTGAGAGCAATGTTGAGCCCATTAAATATTTTTTTTTTTTTGTCCCAAGAGATTGAATAATGAAAAAAAAAAAAAATATATATATTTTTTTTACAAAAAGTTGTCACTAAATGATATATTGCTCAAACATGTCATGGGCATATGTGGAAATACACCCCAAAATACATTCTGTTGCTTCTCCTGAGTACGGGGATACCACATGTGTGGGACTTTTTGGGAGCCTAGCTGCGTACGGAACCCCAAAAACCAAGCACCGCCTTCAGGCTTTCTAAGGGAGTAATTTTTTTTTTATTTCACTTCTCACTGCCAATCACAGTTTCGGAGGCCATGGAATGCCCAGATGGCATAAAACCCCCCAAAAATGACCCCATTTTGGAAAGTAGACACCCCAAGCTATTTGCTGAGAGGTATTGTGAGTATTTTGCAGATGTCGCTTTTTGTCACAAAGTTTTGAAAATTGAAAAAAGAAAAAAAAAAATTTTTTTCTTTACTTTCTTCATTTTCAAAAACAAATGAGAGCTGTAAAATACTCACCATGCCTCTCAACAAATAGCTTGGGGTGTCTACTTTCCAAAATGGGGTCATTTGGGGGGGTTTTGTGCTTTTTTGGCATTTTATGGCCTTCGAAACTGTGATAGGTAGTGAGGAGTGAAATCAAAATTTGCACCCTTAGAAATCCTGAAGGCGGTGCTTGGGTTTCGGGGCCCCGTACGCGGCTAGGCTCCCAAAAAGTCCCACACATGTGGTATCCCATACTCAGGAGAAGCAGCAAAATGTATTTTGGGGTGCAATTCCACATATAACTATGGCATGTGTGAGCAATATATCATTAGTGACAACTTTTTGAAGAAAAAAAAAATTATTTTTTATTTTTGTCTTTATTCAATCACTTGGGACTAAAAAAAAAAATATTCAATGGGCTCAACATGCCTCTCAGCAAATAGCTTGGGGTGTCTACTTTCCAAAATGGGGTCATTTGGGGGGGTTTTGTACTTCTCTGCCATTTTAGCACCTCAAGAAATGAAATAGGCAGTCATAAATTAAAAGCGGTGTAAATTCCAGAAAATGTACTCTAGTTTGTAGACGCTATAACTTTTGCGCAAACCAATCAATATACGCTTATTGGCATTTTTTTTACTAAAGACATGTGGCTGAATACATTTTGGCCCAAATGTTTGACTAAAATTGAGTTTATTAGATTTTTCTTATAACAAAAAGTAGAAAATCTCTTTTTTTTTCAAAATTTTCGCTCTTTTTCCATTTATATCGCAAAAAATAAAAATCACAGAGGCAATCAAATACCATCAAAAGAAAGCTCTATTTGTGGGAAGAAAAGGACGCAAATTTCGTTTCGTTACAAAATTGCATGACCGCACAATTACCAGTTAAAGTAGTGCAGTGCGAAATTGAAAAAAGACCTCTGGTCCTTAAGCTGACAATTGGTCCGGGGCTGAAGTGGTTAATAATAAACACCTTCATTTACAAATTGCATTTTGTGTTTACTTGTGTTGTCCTTGACTATTGTTTAAATTGGTTTGATGTTCCGAAAAACTTAAGTGTGACAAACATGCAAAGGAACAGGAAATGAGGAAGGGGGCAAACACTTTTTCACACCACTGTAGTTCAGAATAGAATTGGAGAAAAGCTTCCATAATATTTTTGGGATTCTGCGATAAATCCCCAGAGGGCAATTTAATTTTAGGGAAAGCTAAGGAACGGGGTTTGGGGCTAAGCTTAACCGCTAGTTTGGATCCAATCTTGTCCTGTTGGGAATAGAACTTGGCTCCTGTCCACCTAAGGTGCTTTTCGGCTGCAGTGGTCAAGTTCAGGTTCAATAGGGTCCGAGCCTTGTCAAGGTTAGCTAGAGATTCAGACGTAGGGTGTTGTTTGTGTGCCGTGGCTAGAGATTGGAATTCCTTTGTTAATCTCAATGTCTCTGCTTTACGTTCTGATTTGAGTTTTGCTGTCAAATGCATAATTTCCCCCCGAACGACTGCTTTATGTGCCGCCCAAATGGACATAGGAGTAACGTCACTCGTGGTGTTATTGGAAAAGTATTCTGTTATGGCTTTTTCCATCATTGTACAATGTACAGGGTTACTTAAAAGAGATTCTTGTAGTCGCCATCGCGGGGGTGACCCAAAGCCCATGGGCCTACTTGTGTTCAGAGTGACCATTGAGTGATCCGAAAGGGGCGTGTCTACAATCTTGGAACTTGTAACGAGGGGGATCGAGGTGGGGCGAGTAAAGATGTGGTCTATCCTGGCAAAGGAATTGTAAAGGCGCTGAAAAGTGAGTATAATCTTTAGTGTGGGGATTAGTTTCCCTCCAGATGTCGACCAGACCCGCATCATGAAGCAGTTTTGCGATCTTAACACTCTGCCTAGGGGGGTGTTTGGTTTTCGGAGACCCCTTGCCAGATTTGTCAAGGCCGGAATCGAAAGCAATGTTTGAGTCCCCACCAAAAAAAAACTGTACCTCGAAGGTGCGGCTGTAGTTTGTGTAGTAAGGATTCAAAAAAGGTTCTCTGACCCTTATTAGGGGTGTAGTAAGAGATAAAGGTATATAGTTCCCCATCAATCTTTCCAGATACCAAAATGTATCGTCCCAGAGGGTCAGCCACCGTCTCTGGTTGTGAGAGGTTAATATGTTTGGCCAGGCAGATGGCCACTCCTTTCGTTTTATTGGCCGCCGAGGACAGGAAAAATTGGGGGAAGTGTTGGTGGAGGAAAGTAGGTTTATATGAGGAAGGGAAGTGGGTTTCTTGGAGTAGGAGAACATCTGCGTGTAGGGACTGATAGCTTTGGAACAGTTTTCTACATTTGACCGGGGAGTTGAGGCCTTGGGTATTGTGAGATATAAGTTTCAGGGAGGGTGCAGAGGTATGTGTACTAGCCATGTGTCAGGAGAGGTATTCCCAATGTGTGAGTGTAAGTCTTACCTTCGGTTTGTGAGAGGAGCTTTAGGATTATAATGGGTGGCGTGGAGACCAATGTACTGGGGCCTGGGACTGGAGACCATGAACATCCATGGAACCTGGAGACGGAAAGATAAGTAAGGGAGAGGAGGAGGAGAAAAGAAAAAGGAATGAAAAAAGCAGCGTTAACACAATCAGAGTGAAAGTACATATATTAGAAAACAGATACAAATCCCCTACTAAACGGGGGTCCCCTGACCCCTGCCCATTCCCAGAGCGGAGCCGAATAGTCATTCTCCGCCCGTATCCTGAGAGGCCCGGTTTGCCCTAAGAACGGGGCGACCGGATAGGCAAGCAGGGGCACTAGTAGTGCTCCTGAAGCCTGTCAGAGGTGCACTGGGTCCACCACAGCCCCAGTTACCGGAAAAGTAGAACAAAACAGTTGAAGACTATAAAGAAGCCAATGAGAACCTGTAAACAGAACGTCCAACAATAGTACTTAGCTATGAAATAATAAAAAAAAAAACATTACCGGGGTAATTATCCGGATGCCCCGCCCACCCCCAGGGCCCCCGACTCCAGAGTCAGGGAGTCCGGAGAGTGAGGCGGGCCCATCCGGAGAGTAAATAAAGAACACCAGGGCAGTACAAGGAGAGGTCCTACTGAAATCGAGAGGTTACCCCCGAGTGCAACTGACATCAAAGATTACGCCAACTGCACCAGAGGGTATAAGTTGAGAAAAGTAAAGGCATTTAGCGGCAATTATAGGTTGGAGGACTGATATGCAGTCCCCAAGGGGTAGAGTAAATCTTAGCCTACAATACCGTTAGGTATTAAAAAAAAAAATGCTGAAACAGGAAGGCCCATCCTCCATATGAGCTCCTGGGGATGCTAAGGAGTTCCAACCCTCCCTCCCTCCCTCCCCCACCCACACAGAACCCTCCTAATGAGGAATGTCGATAGACCCTTCGAATGAGGGTCCACATTAAATGTAAATCTGTTCAGATGAGGGGTCTGGACCAAAAGTGGAATAAAAAGAAAAAAAAACAAGAAGAAGGGGGTTACAGGAAGTCCCAGGAGTCAGTTGGAGGTCAAAATCAATGCAGTGGAGGTAAAAGGATCGGAGCCCCAATCCTCAGAAGTAGACTCTTCATCGTGGCGGGAAGTTCTCTTTGGTGCGTTTGGAATTCTGTGTCAGCCAGGAAGGTTGAAGAGGACTTGCTGGTGGGGGTCTCTTGGATGAAGAGGGAGTTCCTCTGGTAGTTTTTGGAGGAGATGGTTCCTGGGTGATCAGACCGAGCTGTAGCATGAGGCGCTCACCCTCTGCAAATGAGGAGAAGCTGTGACTCTTATTCCTGTACGAGAAGTTGAGGCGTAGAGGGAATGACCATCTGTAGGAAATCTGTTGTTCTATTAGAAGCTGAAGTAGCGGTTTGAGGGCGCGTCTTTTCTGCACCGTGTAGGGTGACAGGTCCGCAAAAATTTGTATTTTGTGTCCCAGCAGCCTGAGATTGTCGGAGAACCTAGATTTCTTCATTACCTCCTCCTTCACTGAATAGTGGGGTTTTACAATGACGTCTCTGGGGAGGCCATCGGATCTGGGGGGTTGTAGAGCTCTGTGGGCTCTATCGAGCTCTAAGTGGTGTTCCGCAATGTCTGGGATAAGGCCCTTGATCAGTGTCTTTACCGCCGCAGTGACGTCTTTCTCAGATTCGGGGAGCCCCCTGACCCGGAAGTTATAACGCCTGGATCTATTTTCAAGGTCGTCGATTTTTGCGCCAGCAGTATCAAGTTGTTCCTGAAGGTCTTGAATTCTGGCCGAGTTCTGGTTAATTCTTGCCACAGATTGATCCGCTTTCCTTTCAATAGAGTCCATTCTCATCCCTAATTGCTGCAGATCAGCATGGAAAGATGCGGTAATAGATGAGGTAATTTGGGCAGCATTTAGCACTAGACTTTTAGTTAGCAGCTGTGAGATAGCTTCCATCATGGAGGGGAAGTCAGTTGGTAAGGGGGCTGCTGTATTTGCTTCACACACAGACAGTAGCATGCCTGTGTGAGGGTCTAGCATGGGGGTGGAGGGGAGATTATTCTCCATTCTGCCCAGCAGAAATTCAGTGGAGGGGGAGAGGAGGAAAATCTGTACCTGGAGAGTAGGGAGAAATTAAGTCCTGGTCCGCTATAGAGTCTTCCTGTGTATCAGGCCCGTGAGTGTCTCGGGGAGCCGCGGCCGCGGCCATCTTAGAGTAGCTGACAGGAACGACCGTCGCCGTTATCTGGCTCATAGCATCCCTCCGCTCCTAAGCTGTGGACACCGGAGGATTCCTGGAGGCTTCTCCCGCCCGTGGGTCCCGTTAATATTCGCCGCGGGGCGGTCTGTAGGCTGCGGTAGCTATTATGGGGCCATGGTGGAGCGGAGCTCTAATAGCCGGCGGCCATCTTGCGAGCTGCCGCGCATGCGCCTTCGTGAGCGCTATATTTTATATTTATATATAATCATATTCATGGATTACTGTCAAAAATGTACCACTGGCTAAGGTGGCCCAATATTTTATTGAAGTGCTAGCCTACCATGAGGCCACATGCCATGTCAGGGAGGGCCTTCAGTGCAGAGGAATTGGGAATCTGTGACTACCACGTTTTTGGGTGCAGCAGTTTTACATTTTTTTTCCAAGGATGCAGTGGGGTGCAGCTCTTGAACAGATTGTCAGTAACAACAGCTTGATGTACTCTAATTACTCTAATGCCTCGTACACACGATCGGACTTTCCGGCGGGATTGTCCGCCGGACCTAGTCCAGCGGACAAACCACCGGACCTTCCAGCGGGGCTTCGACGGACTTTCCGAGCTGTGGACTTGCCCACACACGCCCGGACTTCTCCGGCGGACAATCCGCGGGAAAAAGTCCGCGGGACTTTTGAAAATGAACGGACTTGCCCACACACGGAGCAAAGTCTGTTCATTTAGAACGTAACTACAGGTAGACGGGACTAGCGAAGGCAGTGAATGCCGCCGCGCTAGCCCTTTCACCTGGCATGGATTTAAAGGGAATCCCCACGCCGAAAAAACGGCGTGGGGGTCCCCCCCAAATCCATCTCAGACCCTTATCCGAGCACACAGCCCGGCCGGCCAGGAAAGGGGTGGGGACGAGCGAGCGCCCCCCCTCCTGAGCCGTACCAGGCCGCGTGCCCTCAACATGGGGGGTGCTCTGGGGAAAGGGGGGCTGTGCGGCCCCCCCACCCTAAAGCACCTTGTCCCCATGTTGATGAGGACAAGGGCCTCTTCCCGACAACCCTGGCCGTTGGTTGTCGGGGGTCTGCGGGCGGGGGGCTTATCGGAATCCGGGAGCCCCCTTTAATAAGGGGGCCCCCAGGTCCCGGCCCACCACCCTATGTGAATGAGTATGGGGTACGGTGTACCCCTACCCATTCACCTAAGGTGTAAATGTGTCAATAAAAAAAACACACAATTTTTTTTAAATATTTTATTGCACTGCTCCGGGGGTCTTCTTCCGTCTTGGGGGGTCTTCTCGCCGGACTCCTCCGCTTTTTTACCTTTTTTTAATTATTTTATATTGCACTGCTCCGGGGGGTCATCTTCCGTCTTGACCGAGCTCTTTTACCGAGCGGAGGAGTCCGGATTTCCTCTTCGTCGTCGCCGCCGTCGTCTGGGGGTCTCGATCCACCTTCGGGGGTCTTCTGGGGTCTTCTGGGGTCTCTTCTATTCTTGCCGCTGTCGCCGCTTTCTGCGCCGCTGCCGCCGCCGTCTTCTTCTTCTTCTTCTCCTTCCGATGTTGACTCGTCGATCTCTCTGGCCGGAATGGCAGGGCCGCGCTGTGTTGTGACTTATATAGGGACAAGGAGGCAGGGTCACATGCTCATGTCACATGGTGACCCCGCCCCTATGATGTCACAGTCCCAGAGGATGCTGGGACTGTGACACAGCGCGGCTCTGCCATTCCGGCCAGAGAGAGCGACGAGTCAACATCGGAAGGAGAAGAAGACGGCGGCGGTGGTGGCGCAGAAAGCGCTGACAGCAGCAAGAACAGAAGAGACCCCGGAAGACCCCCGAAGACGGATCGAGACCCCCAGACGACGGTGGCGACGACGAAGAAGAAAGCCGGACTCCTCCGCTCGGTAAAAGAGCTAGGTAAAAGAGCGGAGGAGTCCAGCGAGAAGACCCCCCAAGACGGAAGAAGACCCCTGAAGCAGTGCAATAAAATATTTTAAAAAAAGAGTGCGCATGCGCGAGGGAGCCGTGATGGACGCCTAGTCACGGAGCTCCGCACCGCCCCAGACCAACGGACATCACAGCGCCAGCCCGACCCGCCGAAATACCGCTATTAAGCGGCGATCTGCCCCACGGACCACCAGGGAATACCCCCCGCTGGTCAAGGAATCCCAAACACTATAATCGGGAGACATTCCTCTCAGCCCCCTCACAGCCAGGGCGTCCTCTCACCGCTCAGGACCTAACGGAGCTCACAGCGCCAGCCCGACCCACCTAATTACCGCTTCCAAGCGGTGATCTGCCTCACAGACCACCAGGGAATACCCCCGCATGCCAGGGAACTCCACACGGCGCAACCTGGAGAAGTTCTTCTCAGCATCCACACAGCCAGGGTGTACCAAGATGGCCGCCACAACGGCCAGCTCTCCTCAGATCTCCCTCATGGAAGCACAGCAGGATTGCAGGCAAGTCGTTCCCCCAGCTCATTCACTGCTCACCCCAGGACCTCCACTGCCCTATCATCAGGAGATGACCCCCTCCCCAGCCTCCACAGACTCGCTCCTCAGCCGCACCTTTGGGGCTCCTCCATTTTCCCCAGCAGGGCCTGTAATGGCCGCCCTTACTGACTCTCCTGCTTATGGAGCCTCTGACAGGGATCAATCTTTCAATATGGAAGACCTATTCCTCAGACTTTCATCCCTACTTGACAAAGGGCTTGCCTCCACTGCTGCCAAAATCACGGGCGACATCAAGGCTGACCTCCAGAGCATCGGGTCACGCATTGACGCCATTGAAGCCAGGGTAGATCAAACCACCACAACAGCCCACCAACATTCTGACCTCATCTCCACCCTTCATGATCAATTAGACACAGCTATGGCCCGCATTGACAAATTGGAAAACAGATCCAGGCGGTATAACATTAGGATCAGAGGCCTCCCGGAATCCATCCAGGATGTCCCCTCTGCAACACAAGACCTCATTAAATCTCTGATCCCCAATATCCCCTCACACCGCCTTGAACTCGATAGGGCCCACAGATCACTCGGGCCACCCAGGAAGGATGGTACTCCCAGGGATATCATAGCCAAACCGCACTTTTACGCAGTAAAGGAAGCCATAATGAAACAGGCCCGAGCCATGCCTCAGGTGACTTGTCAGGGTCACCCAGTACAAATTTTTGCTGACCTTGCCCCCTCCACTATTCAGCACAGAAGGACCCTGAAGCCCCTTCTACAAGCTCTCACTACAAAAGAAATCAAGTATAGATGGTCCTTCCCCTTCGCCGTAAAATTTACTCTAAAAGGTCATGGGGTACTCCTTCTCCAACTTTATCGACGGCGAACGCCTGCTTCTGAAACTCAAGGTGGTCTCCCAAGAGGCCGACATGGACGTCTCAATCCCTCCAGCAGCCTCCAACAAACGCCCTCTGCCGACGAGCCCACCCAATCCACTATGGAACAAGTCCAAAACTCGCCGATCGCAACCCAATGGTCCACATTGAGTGCAACATGGAAAACTTTCTTTCATTCACATGGTCTTGATCGACCCCCCACGTTGACCTGCTACTTTGTCAACTGAGATTCCAGTTTTATTTTCCCGACCCTGAACTCTGGACTTTGCGGTAGATATTCCTACCTGTATGATGCCCCCAGATGCTCACTAACCCCTTCGGCCAAATTGATCGGATCATTTCTTCTAGCAAAACGCAGATGAACTGTTCATTGTCGCAGGCTCCATGCTTTCTTTATTAGTATCCGGCTGGATCTAGCGGAATTTTCACCCTAATGTCACTGCCTGCACTACTCCCTAGTTGGTCGCTACCGAGTAGACATCTTGTTCTTCTTCAGCTTGGGTTGGAAACCCCTCTATTGTTATTGTCTTTTTTTTTATTTATTTTTTAATTCTAGTCTACTCGACATCTTTACACTGATTGACGATCGTTTGCCCTAAGGGCTGGTTTTATGTCCAGTTTATGTATTTCATTTTTCCCTCAGACCCGGAAGGTCCTGGTCTGGGGCGGTACACATGCACCTCCTCCTATCCCTCTGACTCCCATCCGGATTCGTTGGGATTGGATCTCCAGGCCGCGTTTGGCATGGAGAATTTTTTCTCTTTTTATGCTTCCTGCTCTTCTAAGAGCAGGAGGATTCCTAGGTCGGGCCTCTCCCCCTGGTTCACTCTGTCATCCAGGGAGAGATCGCTGGGCCTCTTTTCTTTTCCTTCTTCCCTACCTTTCCCCACCTCTTTCTATCTTTCGGAGCATCAATTAATTCTTGTTTTTCTTCCAGTGAGCGCATTCCCACGAAACACGCTTCCGGGGACACCAACCAGCGGTATTCCAGAAGAATGTCCTCTCACCTTCTACAGGCCGGAACACTTTCAGGTTAGTGATGATGACTGTTTGCACGCTCCCCCTGACAGTACCCATGGCTGACCGCACTCAGCACACGTTAAAAATAGCCACGCACAATGTACAGGGTATGAATTCCCCCATAAAACGGAAAAAGCTATTTAACTCCTACAAATCCTCCAAGATTGACATTGTCATGCTTCAGGAAACACACCTTCCGATTCGGTATAGTCCCAAATTCCTCCATGCCCACTTCCCCGCCTTCTTTTTGGCAAACGCAGAAAACAAAACCAGAGGGGTTGCTATTGCTTTTGCTAAAGGCTGCAACTTTACCCTGACCTTAGAAATGCGAGATCCAGAGGGCAGATATATACTTGTTAAGGGGACGATTGAGGATGACCTCTTCTCCCTCATCTCATACTACGCACCCAACAAAGGACAAGCAACCTTTTTTGAAAGTATGTTTGCATCTCTTTCCCCATTCCTCGAGGGTACGGTCATTTTCGGGGGGGACTCCAATTCCGCCTTCGACCAGGCTTTAGACAGGTCCAAATCCCCTTCCTCCCAACTCACCAGGCCCACTAAAGAAAGCCTTAAGATAGCCAAACTCATCCATGCTCAGGGCATGGCAGATGTCTGGAGGGAACTCAACCCGGGAAAGAGGGACTACTCTCATTTCTCCGCTCCTCATAAC
This sequence comes from Lithobates sylvaticus, assembly GCA_028564925.1. Lineage (NCBI taxonomy): Eukaryota > Metazoa > Chordata > Amphibia > Anura > Ranidae > Lithobates > Lithobates sylvaticus. The sequence goes on from CM053034.1 coordinate 125,448,963, forward strand.
CTATATGCCAGGATTGACCACCTCCTAACCCAAACCCGAAATATTCCACGGATTCTCTCCTCTAAAATCACTGATTCTGCCCTCTCCGACCATTCTATTGTAACTCTATCTATGCACAGACACTACCCGAGGCCGGGATTCGGTCACTGGAGATTGAACGAATCCCTGCTATCGGATCCGATAAAAGTCCAGTCGTTGGACAAAACAATCACAGAATACTTCTCCCTTAATAAAACCGACGGGATCTCAGCGGAAACACTGTGGGCGGCCCACAAACCATTCATCAGAGGCGAGATAATCGAAATGACGACGCAACTCAAACAAGAACGGGCAGCGGACATAAAAAGACTTGACGATCAATATGCTTCCCTTCGCGCCCAACACAAACGACGTCCCTCTCCCTCCTTGCGTACCCAACTCGACAAAACTAGACTCGAACTCAACCTTGCCCTGACTACACAAGCCGAAAAACAAATACGGTGGAGTAAAAATAAATTTTATACACAAGGGGATAAATTGGGATCAATGCTAGCTTCTAGGCTAACACCCAAATTTATGTAATGACCAAAATCAGGATCCCAGGACAAGGTACGTCATCCAACCATGCCAAAATTCTTGAAGTATTCCATGACTTCTACTCCAAACTTTACAGTCAACATGACTCTGCTGACCAGCCTGCTCTTTCCAAGTATCTCGACGGGATCCCCGTTCCCTCGCTTTCTGCCGAACATAAGGCTATACTAGAAGCCCCCTTCTCGATAGAAGAGGTCCAGGATGTTATTACTGCTCTAAAGTCTAACTCAGCACCAGGCCCAGATGGCCTATCCAACTCCTACTATAAGACATTCCCGTCTACCCTGTCACCCCACCTCACTAAATTTTTCAATTCCAAGATAAGTGGAACCCCACTTGATCCCCATCTTAATACTGCTTTCATCGCAGTTATTCCAAAGCCAGACAAAAACCAAGAAGAAGTCGGCAATTACAGACCTATCTCTCTCATCAATAGTGATCTAAAAATCCTTACCAAAATCTTAGCGAATCGTCTGGCTTCCTTCATCACGAGATATATACACAGGGATCAGGTGGGGTTCATCCCAGGCAGGCAGGGCCCGGACCAGATCAGAAGGGCTATTGATATAGTCTCCATACTTCAGACTGGATGGGATGGGGGCCCTAAACAATCAGGCATGCTCCTTTCACTATATCTCCAAAAAGCCTTTGACTCAGTCTCCTGGCCTTATATTTTTGAGATCCTCCAACGCTGGGGCTTTGGAAACAACTTTATGGGTTTGATACGAGCTCTATACTCCAATCCCACTGCTTGCGTCAAGCTTCAGGGTCACTGTTCACAACCTATATCCATCTCTATGGGAACTAGACAGGGCTGCCCGTTATCCCCCCTGATATTTGCTATTGCCATAGAAACCCTTGCAATTTCCATCCGCCAAAACCCCAATATTCACCGTGTCCGATGCGGATCCCAGACCCACAAATGCGGACTCTTCGCGGATGACATTCTCCTTTTCCTCACTTCCCCGATGACATCCCTACCTAATCTTTGCCAATCTCTAGACGAATTCGCTACCATTTCTGGATTACGGGTTAATTACTCTAAGTCACAAGCATTAAATGTCTCTCTTCCCTCTACAACGGTCGACTCCCTACGTCCTCACTTTAAGTTTCATTGGAACACCTCTTCCTTTAACTATCTTGGTGTCGAGCTTACGGACAAAACGGAGAACCTTTATAGCACCAATTACCCTCCCATGTACCGAAAATTGGAACTGGACCTCCAAACATGGTCCAAACATAATCTCTCTTGGCTGGGGAAGATCAATTCAATAAAGATGACGTTGCTCCCTAGACTCCTTTATCTTTTCCGCTCACTACCCACCCCTATCGTAAGAGATCACCTTAAAAAGTTCCAAAGTAAAGTTCTTAAATTTATCTGGGGCTCGAAAGGATATAGGATTCCGCAGCAAACCTTGTTTCTACATAGGCAGAAAGGGGGGGTCGGTTTGCCCCACTTTCATAAATACTACATTGCTGCCCGGATTGCTCAGCTCTCCGTGCTGTACTCCAAATACGAAAAGCCGGATTGGGTCCACATTGAAAGGCAAGCAGTTCCGCATTACACCCTAGATTTTCTCCTCTGGTCAAATCCGAAATTGCGTCCTCCGATTTTGGCCCCTACCCTCTCGCATATGTTCGCCCTCTGGGACTCTGTTCGCTCCAACACAAATTTGGTCTCGGCCTATAAACCCCTGTCCCACTTGTTCCATAACCCTGACTTTCCCCCAGGACAAAATATACAAGCATTTAAATGGTGGCTGGATAAGGGACTATACCGAATTGGACACTTTTATACAGTTTCTGGCCCCGTTACTCTTGCTTATTGTACCAAAAAATGGGACCTACCGGTCTCTGAACGGTTCAGATTTGGACAAATTTCACACTATCTCCACAAACTCTGGAAGGACAAACCCCTACCCCCCCCAATTTACAGACTATGAAATCTGGTGCGGTCAGTCCATGGATCAGAGGGGGGGGGGGTGTCGACAATCTACTCATCACTAATCTCACCTTCCACTAAATCCTCCTACATGCTACGCTGGGAATCAGACTTCCAATTTAACTGGGATCTGGAGACCTGTCAGAAAGCTAGTTTTGGCTCTTTTAAGAGCATCCTGAACACTACGCTCACTGAAGCTAGCCTGAAAATCATTTCTAGATGGTATTACACCCCCTCACGTCTTGCCTCGCTTTTTCCGACAGCTAGCCCATTATGTTTCAGAGAGTGTGGTCTCGTAGGCTCCATGTCCCATGTTTGGTGGGAATGCCCCAGAATAAGGTCATTTTGGAAAAAAAAATTCAACTTAATTGAAAAACTAGTTGGAATATGGATCCCCAGATCCCCTATGGTAGCCCTTCTTAATGCTCACATTCCAAACTTGACCAAAGCCTCTCAGAAACTCATCAGATTTATACTTCTTGGCGCCAAAATGACGGTTGCTAAGGCTTGGAAAAAACCCAGGGTCTCCTTCCCAGCAGTACTTAGGAAAATCTCTTGGATAATGTCACAGGAGAAGCTAGCCAGTGTTATCTCTAACACGGTCTGTAAATTTGAATCCACATGGGAACCCTGGGCCATTTTTATTGGCGCTCCATGGATCACTAACTCGATAATCCCCTGAACCAGATCCTATATTTGATGCTCCGAACATCCTGACTATACTCCCTCTTCACCCTTCAACTCTCCTTCTATCCACTCCCTCTGTTCCCCTCTCGCTCTCTCTTTACTGCTGTTTGCTTTCTCCTCTTCCCTCTCCTTCTATTTTTTAGCATACTATATGATTGACGGTGCCCTACTTTCAGGTTTCACCTTAGGTACTGGCAACACAGAGGGGTAGGCCTTACTTGCAACTTTGCATCTGCATAGCTGGGGGGTGGGGCGGTGGGGGCTTTCCCTATTGGGCACAGTTAGATCCCAGATGGGGTGCCTGGTAGGGGGAGATCCCCATACGTTTCACCGCCTAGAAAGCCCTCTCCTCCCACCTCTGTAGGGCTGGAACATAGGGCCCCGTCTAACCGTTCCACGAGAAATAACAGTTTCACTCATTTGTCACAGCTGAATGATGCTTGTTTACCTGTTTTCGTGTTGACAATGTTTATATGCCATGTCATTTCTCATTGTATTCTCTTTGAAAAATTTCAATAAAATACTTTGAAATAAAAAAAAATATTTAAAAAAAATTGTGTGTTTTTTTTATTGACACTTTTACACCTTAGGTGAATGGGTAGGGGTACATTGTACCCCATACTCATTCACATAGGGTGGGGGGCCGGGATCTGGGGGCCCCCTTATTAAAGGGGACTCCCGGATTCCGATAAGCCCCCCGCCCGCAGACCCCGACAACCAACGGCCAGGGTTGTCGGGAAGAGGCCCTTGTCCTCATCAACATGGGGACAAGGTGCTTTGGGGTAGGGGGGCCCCAGGGCACCCCCCATGTTGAGGGCACGTGGCCTGGTACCGCTCAGGAGGGGGGGCGCTCGCTCGTCCCCACCCCTTTCCTGGCCGGCCGGGCTGCGTGCTCGGATAAGGGTCTGAGATGGATTTGGGGGGACCCCCACGCCGTTTTTTTCGGCGTGGGGATTCCCTTTAAATCCATACCAGGTGGCGGGGCTAGCGCGGCGGCATTCACTGCCTTCGCTAGCCCCGTCTACCTGAAGTCACGTTCTAAATGAATGGACTTTCCGATGATCGGCAAGTCCGTTCATTTCCAAAAGTCCGGCGGACTAGCATACTGACCGAGGGATTGTCCGCCGGACTGCCGAGTCCAGCGGACAATTTTAAAACAAAACTTAAAACTTAGTCCGCCGGACTTTTGGTGGGAAAAAGTCCCCCGGCGCCCACGCGGGTGGATTGTCCGACGGACTCCAGTCCGGCAGACATTCCCGCGGGAAAGTCCGATCGTGTGTACGAGGCATAAGCTGAAAGTTGTCTTCTACAGTAAAACAAAATTGGTCAGCAGCAGTACATTTTTGAAAAAAAAAAAAATTGTATTTTGGAATGTACTAGACAAAAAGTACAGGAAAGACTGAAAAGACCACAGATGATACTCATCTGTGTAAAATTGGCTAGCATGTGGGGAGGTGCAGCATAGTGCAGTGACAGTAAACACTTCAGAGTTCAGTTGCAGAGAACATAACTCGTTTTAGGCTAGGTTTCCTCTATTGCGACCTTAAAGTCGTGCAATTTTGCCGCAATTTTTTTGCTGCGGTTTTGCCTGTGTATTTTTGAGACCTTTAGTCGCATCAAAGTGGTACCAAAGTAGTGCAGGGACTACTTTGAAGTCACACAGATATGAACGGTACTCATTGGAAATCGTGGGGGACGACTTGCCATGCGACTTTGCAGTCCCAAGCCGCATGATAAGTCGCACTAGTGGAAACTGAGCCTGAATGTTAAAGTTCAATAATGCACAACAAGCTTGGCTTGATGGCGCCCGACTGGGACTAGTCACAGCATGCAACAATATAGCTTAGCAGGTCTCAGGTGTGCTGAGAGCGTCTGTTTTGAGGGATGCAATATGGCCTGTCCAGTCCATACCCAAAAGGGGAGATCTTCAGGAAGGATGTTGTGTCCCTATCCTTTCCCTACTCATCTGGAACCTCCTCTTCCTACCGTTAGTCACTGTCCCTACCAGACAGGTGACCTGTCTCTACACTACCCACATGCAAAATACACGCCAAGTCTGGGAGCCAGGGCCTTAAATAAGCTCTGTGTGACCCTAGATGGCTGCCAGAGTCACATGGGGAGGCAGCATCCAATCGGATAGCTTCCCCAATGACCCAGGAGACCATAGAGGAAACAAGTAACTCTTGACTACTCCTCCAACTGAATGCCACTGCGGTTGAGTGCCATGTACAGTGGAGAAAATAGACTGCACCTGCCAACACTCAGCTGAAAAATTATTAATAGCAAGGGTAGACCCAATTATTAGTAAAAGAACATAGGCTGGGGCCTAACTACAAACATTAAGATACTACAGAAGATACAGCAGTGTTAATTTGGCCAGCAGATACATTTACATGTTTACAACATGATGTTATTTTAGATGCCCTCACATATTTGTTTTTGGGGCGATCGTGTCATGCGATGACAAAGCCTTTCTGAAAAATGAGCTTCATGGCAGGCTTATCAGGTATTATTTTGATAAAAGCTGAAAATTTGAAAATATTAAAAATACTTTTTAAGTAACATTAACATGCACAAGCATATGCGAGATTTTAGTGATTGGGTTTATATATTTATAAATATAAAATATAAATTTCAACTATTTAACTGAAATATCAAAACAGGTTTAATGCTAAAGTGAATCTAAAGCCAACATTTCTTTTTTTTTGGGGATTAAATTGCTGTCTTTTACCCCTGGAGACATTCGCCCTTTCTATTTGTTGTGGGACATCATCACTGGGACTGGAAGTGAGACAAATCCCAAATTTTGCATTGTCAATGGTATACAGGGGAATCTTGTTCCAGTGACAGCTGTCAAAGAGAGGATTTCACTTCCTTTGGATAGATCTTCTCTCACTTCCAGTTGTGTCTCAGGACAGCAAATGAAGAAATATCTTCCTTGTTTAACACAGACAGGAAGAAAAAAAATCTGACAGGGGCTTTAGCTCTATACATAAATTGAAAAAACAAAACAAAAACTGACACTTTAAATGGTTACTAAACCCTCGTGTTATTTAAAAAATAAACATTTCATACTTACCTCCACTGTGCTCTTTGTTTTGCACAGAGTGGCCCCTAATTATCTTCTGGGGTCCCTCATCAGCGCTGGTAGCTCCTCCCCACATTGGGAAACCATGTAGGAGAGGCGCTCTCCTTGGGGGTACCCATGCGTGCGTGCTCCCGAGTCTGACTTTTCTGTCCATAGACATAAAAAGCCGGACTCGGCCCGCGTCAGTTGATTTGATTGACAGCAGTGGGAGCCAATGGCTGTGCTGTTATCAATCTATCCAATCAGGACACGAGACATCAGGAAGAGCTGGTGTACTCATCCCTGGGGAGAAGAAAACTGGGTTCAGGTAAGAAAAATGGGGGCACTGGGGGGCTGCAGCACTACAGAAGGTTTTTTACCTTTTAAAGAATGCAAAAGGTGAAAAACCATGAGGGTTTACAACCCCTTTAAAGGCAATCTCAAGTGAAAATGAAAACACACTAACCATTTAAAATCCAGGCCAATTCTGACATTTCTCAGATATATGTAAAAATATTTTCTTGCTAGAAAATTACCCCAGAGGCTCTGGAGAATAAAATGGTGGGAGCTGAAATGTTTTAAGTCACTTTATAGTTGCGCAGCTGTTTTTAAAACTGAAATCTTCAGGTAAAAATACTCTTTGGTGAATTTTAGTGCACACAAACATTAAACACTATTTCCATATGCATGCAGATTCAAATGCGTGTTTGCATTTGCATTTGCATGTGAACATGGGGGGTGGAAGAGCTTCCAATTTTTGTTTTTATTTAATTTGTTTACACTGTAGCTTTATTTATTTTTTTTAACTTATTTCTGGTCTCCAAAGCATCTGATCAAGCTGAATATCAGATGCTTTAAAAGCTGGTAACGGCTTGTAAACTAGCAAACTAAGACCAGAAGTGACGAAATCCTTCTGTGCTTCTGGTTTCTGATGTCACAGAGAGGGAGGGATAATGAACATTCCTCTCACTCTCTGTAGTGCATCCAATGCAACCAGTGGTGGCAGGAGGGGGGGGGGGGGTCCTATTCTGCCTCCTGTAAAAGTGATTGGGCAGCTATATAGCTACTTGGATCACCTTTATCGTTTAGGGAATCATGTCTACACCAACATCCATGACAGAGATATCAGCACCAATTACTAAGGATGTATATACAAATATCTGTCGCTAAGTGGTTAAAAGAAATATCACAGTGAAGTTGAATTTCCTAATATATTTTATGTACAGTGTATCATAGGGGCTACAGCTGTATCAGCAACCATTAAAAAGCTGTGTGACATGTTTTACCTTCTGAAATTAGACAACACTCAAAAATATCTTAAATGTAGCAATGTAGATGTGCTATATACTGTCTCGAGCAAAGACAAAAATAAATAAAAGAGGGTTGGGCATGTTTGTGGGACATTCACTTTTCTTAGTGCATGCATGAGGTGAAACAAAGTGAAAATCCCCTTTGCAAAGAACACCTAACCACGTGCAAGTTCATGTGCAAAAACAGGATTTGTGGTCAAAACTTAAAACTAAAAATTAGCACAGCTTCACCTCATGCTTAAAGTTATGCAATAAAGGGGGAATTCATTTAGCTTACTGTATGAAGTGAGGCTATGCAGAGTTTAATTATCGAATCATATGTTTATACATTTTCCTTGCACATGACTAATTATTCCTTATAAAGTGCATTTTCACTTTGTTTTACATCATTCACTAAGTTATGTGAACGTTCCCTTTCAATTTGAACATAAATTACCTTTGGAAACCAACCCTTTGTTTGCCTGACTGGAAGAAGCCCATCCCTCAGCAATTCCCTCATCCTCATAATATTATGGAAGTGTTTTCTAAGACAGTGCCACCTTCATAATTAGGCAAGTACAGCGGTGGTCAGACAGACATTTTAAAGTTAAATAAGAAAAAAATTTAATAAAAAAGTGACAGCTGCGTAAAGCTTACTGAAAGGCATTGTTGATGTGAGATATGACGATGAGTAAGAATGGCAAGCTCTGTGGCTAATGGAAAGGGTTCTCATCAGCATCAAAACTGTGTTATGTTCAAGGCCAGTGTTGCCATCCGTCAGTATTTTACTGGCAGCCAGTAAAAAACTGGTATTTTTTTCCTGCCAGTAAATGCCAGTAAAAGTAAAAGGTTGCCAGTAAAAAATATGGCTGTGACTCTCGGCTTGGTCCGGAGCTGGCTGAGACCATCCCAGTGCCTGCTAGAGTGTGATTGGGTGGCTCTGGCAGAGGCGGTGCCTAAGCATGTCATGTGATGTCATGGTGCAATGATGCCGAGCAGAGCAGCCAGAGCCTCCTGTGCGGGTCTGTGGTATGGGAGCAAGACAGGCTGGGACCGGGACCGTCAGTGCTGTTTAGACTGGAGTGGACTGGAGGAACCACCTGGCATGGAGAGAGACTGTCACTGACTCAGGAGGGGACGTGTCGGTGAGGTCTCATCCTCATCTGTGCTGCAATGCTTTCAGAACAGATCCTCTATTAGACAGAGCAGAAAATGTAACAACAATGTAAAAATGTTATAAAACTTGACAAAAAATTAAACCGACTCAACAGGATCAAACCTTGAATCAAATGCAGTCACTTTTGTCTATAAAGGATCCTTTTCTCACTTTATGGGTGATGGACCTTTGTGGTAAGGAGACAGAGAGAAGAACAGAATGGGTGAGAAGTGACAATGCTGATAGTAATGGGAATGAGTTCAATATCCATGAAACCATCAAACTAAAGGTAGACCTGTAAGTAGTAATTGACTTTCCATCATTACAGATACTGATACCATGTACTGAAGCACTGTAGAACAGTGGATCCTTGGTGGTATCCTAAGTTGAGCGGACACCTGGATGTTTGGGTTCGGCGGGTTCGGCCGAACTTCGGAAAAAAGTCCGGGTTTGGGACCGAACTTGACCCGAACTTGACCCCGAACTCCGAACCCCATTGAAGTCAATGGGACCCGGACTTTTGAACACTAAAATGGCTGTAAAAAAGTAATGGAAAGGGCTAGAGGGCTGCAAATGGCAACAAAATGTTGTTAAGAGCATGGCAAGTGATCTGCAAACAAATGTGGATAGGGAAATAACTTAAAATAACATAAAAAAATAAAAAATAAAATGCTGGAGGCCCCCTTCTCAGCAGAAGAGGTACAGGAAGTCATTTAGAACCTCAGAAACTCAACGGCACGATGCCGCACATATGGTGGGAATACCCCAGAATACGCACTTTCTGGAAAAATTATTAACTTTCATCAGGAGACTGGGTGGGAGACAATGTGAAGGAATCGGAGGCACTGTCAGCAACCCAATCTACTAAAGTCTGTACTTGTCCTGGCCTCAACATTCGTACAGCCTCATTAGGCGCGCCAAAATACCGCTGCAGGCTCTGTCGCCTACTTGCACCTGAGGAAGGTGTTTCACTAGTGCTTCTTGGCCTTTTGGCTAAGATCAAGTGTAGTATCTGTTCTTATCAGTTGCCAGGAGGTGGCGTTTGCTTCCGTCCCTGTTCTACGGCGAGGTGGAGCAGGGGTGGCGGTTGCTATGCAAAAGCCTGCTGGCGTAAAGGTGACCTGGAGCGGTTCGTAGCCGAAAGGGAAGCCTTCTGATGGGGATGGAGAACCACTGGGTTGGCGCTGAAGGGTCGAGTTCCTGGCCTTCTGGCCTGGATTGTGGCAGCTCTAGCTCTGGTGAGTTTTTCGGGTTGGAACACCTGCATGGCAAGTGATCTGCAAACAAATGTGGATAGGGAAATAACTTAAAATAACATAAAAAAATTAAAAATAAAAATAAAATGCTGGAGGCCCCCTTCTCAGCAGAAGAGGTACAGGAAGTCATTAAGAACCTCATAAACTCAACGGCACGATGCCGCACATATGGTGGGAATACCCCAGAATATGCACTTTCTGGAAAAAATTATTCAATTTAATGGATAAGATAGTGGGAAAATAAAATACTTGGAAATTAAAAAAAATGAAAAAATTATAATCTTGACCTAGGAGGACGAAATTCAAATGGAGTAGGAGGTTGAGGTGGCGGTGGATGTGGCGGTGTAGGTGGAAGCGGCGGTGGAGGAGGACGAGGTAGCCAACACTGGTTCAAAAATACAACAATGGCTGGGTAAGGCTAGTGGTGAATGATGTGTCGAATTCTGTCCCCCGTCGCATAGTGTCCGCCCTGTACTGCGCTTGCTCAGTACGTAGGACAAGGGGATTTTGAAACTCTCCGAAGAAGATGCGCGGTGACTCCAGGTTCAAGCCACATCATCCGAGGTTGAAGCCTAGCCAAGCGAGCCCGTGAGGGGCCCTGTTACTATGTGCTACCGTATGTTCACTTGGATGGTCGGGCTTGAACCTGCACTCACTGCGCAGGCGACGTTCATCTTTGGAGATTTTGTGAATCTCCTTGTCCTCCGTACTGCGCAAGCACTGCACCTGCGCAGTAAGTGGCCGGACACTATCCGATAGCAAGACAGTTTTCGTCAGAACACCGGTATATGTGTCTATTCTGCACGAGGTACGGCCAAGTCCTGTTGGATCCATGCCTGGTTCATTTTAATGAACGTGAGCTTGTCCACATTGGCTCTGGACAGGCGGCTGCGCTTGTCTGTGATAACGCCCCCTGCCGTGCTAAATACACGTTCAGATAATACACTGGCGGCAGGGCGGGCCAGCACCTCCAAGGCGTAAAGAGCAAGCTCAGGCCATGTGCCCAATTTGGAGACCCAGAAGTTGAAGGGGCAGACCAGTCATGCAGTACGTGTAGGACGTGTGCACACATACTGCTCCACCATGTTGGTGAAATGCTGCCTCCTGCTAGAACGTTCCATCTCAGCTGGTGGTGCTGGTTGTTGTGGCGTGCTGACAAAGCTTTTCCACATTCCGGCCATGCTAACCCTGCCTTGCGAGGTGCTGGTGGTGCCCCAGGTGCGTTGGCGACCTCTTCCTCCTCCTCTGCCTTCGCCTTGTGCTTCCACCGTACCCCCGCTTTCAAGTGGGAATGCCACCAGCAGCGCGTCTATCAGCTCCAGTGAGGTAATTAAGGACGGCACGTTGTCCTGGTAACGGGGATCCAGCAGGGTGGCCACCCAATAATCAGCACCAGTTAAAATGTGGGCAACTCGGCGGTCATTGCGGAGACACTGCAGCATGTAATCGCTCATGTGTGCCAGGCTGCCCAGAGGCAAGGAAAAGCTGTCCTCCGTGGGAGGTGTATCGTCTGTGTCCTCTGTATCCCCCCAGCCACGCACCAGTGATGGACATGAGCTGGTCTAGGTGCCACCCTGCTGTGAACATGGTTCCTCCTCCTCCATCTCCTCCTCATCCTCAACCTCGTCATCCTCCAGAACTGTGCCCTTGCTGCCAGACAATTGTGTACCTGGCGCTTGTTGGTGCAGGAACCCACCCTCGTAGCCACTTGTAAATGACTGCCCTGAAAGCCTTGGAAATTAACCCTCTTCCTCCTCCTCATCCTGTGCCACATCCTCTTCCATCATCGCCTGAAGAGTTTTTTCAAGGAGGCATAGAACTGGGATAGTAACGCTGAGAACGGCGTCATCGGCACTGGCCATGTTGGTGGAGTACTCGAAACAGCGCAACAAGGCACACAGGTCTTGCATGGAGGCCCAGTTATTGGCGGTGAAGTGGTGCTGTTCGGCAGAGCGACTCACGCGTGCTGCAGCTGAAACTCCACTATCGCCTGTTGCTGCTCGCACAGTCTGGCAAGCATGTGCAAGGTGGAGTTCCACCTTGTGGGCACGTCACATATGAGGTGGTGAGCGGGAAGGCCGAAGTTACGCTGCAGCGCTGACAGGCGATCAGCAGCCGGGTGAGAACGCCGAAAGTGTGCACAGACGGCCCGCACTTTCTGCAGCAGCTCTGGCATATCGGGGTAATTCTTAAGGAACCTCTGAACCACCAAGTTCAGCACATGCGCCAGGCAAGGGATGTGCGTCAAACCGGCAAGGCCCAGAGCTGCTACGAGATTTCGCCCATTATCGCACACCACCAGGCCGGGCTTGAGGCTCACTGCCACCAACCACTCATCGGTCTGTTGTTCCATGTCCCTCCACAACTCCTGCGCGGTGTGGGCTTCTTCCCCCAAACAGGAAAGTTTTAAAACTGCCTGCTGTCATTTAGCCCTGGCTGTGCTGAAGTTGGTGGTGAAGGTGTTACGCTGACCGGATGAGGAGGCGGTAGAGGATGAGGAGGCGGATTAGGAGGAGTTAGCAACAGGAGGCAAACTGAAGTGCCCTGCAATCCTCGGTGGTGGAAGGACATGCGCCAAAGTGCTATCCGCCTCAGGCCCAGCCGCCACTACATTTACCCAGTGTGCTGTTAGGGAGATATAACGTCCCTGACCGTGCTTACTGGTCCACGCATCCGTAGTTAGGTGGACCTTGCCACAGATGGCGTTGCGCAGTGCACACCTGACTTTTTCCCCCCACTTGGTTGTGCAGGGAAGGGATAGCTCGTCTGGAAAAGTAGTGGCGGCTGGGCACGACGTACTGTGGGATAGTCAATGACATCAGCCTTTTAAAACTCTGCGTCTCCACCAGACGGAATGACAGCATTTCAAAGGCGAGGAATTTTGAAATGCTGGCATTCAGGGCCAGGGATCGCGGGTGGCTAGGGGGGTACTTGCTCTTCCACTCCAGTGTTTGGAAAATAGAGAGCTGAAAGCTTCCATGGGACATTGTGGAGATGGTTGGTGACCCAGGTGGTAGTGTTGCTGGCAGATCCTCTGTTTGCGAGTTGGCAGGTGTCACTGTCACTACAGAGGTGGATGAAGAGGCCGAGACTGCAGCAGAAGAGGAAGCAGGAGGAGCCAGAGACCTTTCTTGGTTTTTGCGGTGTCTACTCCACTGCATCTCGTGCTTTGCACTTAGATGCCTGGTCATGCAGGTTGTGCTCAGGTTGAGAATGTTTATGCCTCGCTTCAAGCTCTGATTGCACAGCGTGCAAACCACTCATGTCTTGTCATCAGCACATTGTCTGAAGAACTGCCACGCTAGGGAACTCCTTGGACCTGGCTTTGGTGTGCTCGCACACATAAGTGGTTGGGCATCGGTGCACACAATCTCTTCCACTTCTGGGGCAGGGCTAGGTGGATGGCCCTGGGAAACCCTGCTAACAGAGTCATCAAAAAGCAGAAGAGACTGCTGCATGATTTGGGGCTCAGACTGATTGGCTGATTTGCAAGGGGGGAGGTGAAAGACTGATGGACATCGGCTGCAGGTGCCAACTCTGAACTTTCATCAGGAGACTGGGTGGGAGACAATGTGAAGGAACCGGAGGCACTGTCAGCAACCCAATCTACTATAGCCTGTACTTGTCCTGGCCTCAACATTTTTACAGCCTCATTAGGCGCGCCAAAACACTGCTGCAGGCTGTCACCTACTCGCACCTGAGGAAGGTGTTTCACTAGTGTGTGTAGCTGGCACAGATCGACCACGTCTTCTCCCTGCAACAGAAGTGCCACCAGCAGCACCACGACCCGGGCCACGTCCCCTTTTTGATGATCTCCTCATATTTTCAAAATTTATGATCTCGCCCTAAATGGGTGTTTTTGTCTATAGCAGAATACACGTACAGTGTCTAAAGCGTTTATGAACACGCAGAAAATGCTATTGGGAAAAAAAAAACACAGCAAAATTTATGTTTTTTGCAATGTTTTTCCAATATCAGAATACACGGATAGTGTCTAAGCGTTTATGAAAACGCAGAAAATGCTATTGGGAAGAAAAAAAACACTGCAAAATTAAATTTTTTTGCAATGTTTTTCCAATATCAGAATACACGGCTAGTGTATAAAGCGTTTATGAAAACGCAGAAAATGCTATTGGGAAGAAAAAAAACACTGCAAAATTAAATTTTTTTGCAATGTTTTTCCAATATCAGAATAAACGGATAGTGTCTAAAGCGTTTATGAAAACGCAGAAAATGCTATTGGGAAGAAAAAAAACACTGCAAAATTAAATTTTTTTGCAATGTTTTTCCAAGATCAGAATAAACGGATAGTGTCTAAAGCAGGGGTGTCCAAACTTTTTTCAAAGAGGGCCAGATTTCATGAAGTGAACATGCATGAGGGCCGACCATTTTGCCTGACTTTTTTTGAACCATTAAAATTAAATGCAAGTTTAATTTTTAACCAAAGTTTATTGCAAACGGCATACTTTTAATTTTGTCACATGGATGACAAATCTAAACAGGTGTACAGGTGTTTAATCACTCTGCCTTTAATATATGAAGGCCGGATGAAGAAAAAAAAAAAATCTAGGAACCTGAAATATATGTCAGGAACAGTCTAAAGTACATTACATATTATAATGGCTGTCTGTCAACTGTTAAAAAAAATATGAACAGGAACATAAAACCAAGTATACATCTTGCGTCCAAATATAGTCATAACGGATTTAGACCAACTGACATTAACTGAGATTTTACCATATATTCATCTGAATTGAAAAAGAAAATTTGCCTGCACTAATGTGAAGGGTGAAACTGAGATCTGGACTGCAGCACATAAGCAAGGTCTGGGGCAAAGGCAGTGGTTTTGATGCGCAAAATGTCCCGCAGGTGAGAGTCACTTAGTCTTGTCCTCACGCGGTTCTTGTTAAAGTTCATAACAGAGAATGTCTTCTCACACATATATGTTGAGCCAAACAAGCTCAGCATTTTCTTAGCCAATGTTCGAATCTCTTGAAACCGGCTCTTATCCAGTTGGCGGTAAAAGTTCACAAGAGAGAGCTGTTGGTGACGACTGCGTAACTCGCTGTCACAATGCAGCTCAATGAGCTCAAGCTGCAGCTGATCTGGAGCATCATCGGGGTCAACAGAGAATGGAGAGGAGAAAAGGCTGATCTCCTTTTCAATAGCTGCAAAATCCTGAAAGCGCCGTTTAAACTCCCCAGCCAGAGATGTGATGTCTGCTGCATATCTGCTCATTTGTGCACTGATATTGTCCTGTGGAAAACTGGTCATTATTTCCTGCAATGCTGAAAAATGTATAAGATTGGGTTGTGTTTGTGACAACTGCCTTATGAAAAGTTGCATCTTTGTTCCAAAGGCTTTGAGGTGTGAATAAAGCTGGTTCACCGCTGCATCTTTGCCCTGAAGACTTGTGTTCAGTACATTCAGATGCTTTGTTATGTCAACTAGAAACCCCAAATCAGCCAGCCAAATTGGATCAGATAGTTCTCGCATCGGTTGTCCCTTTGTTTCCAAGAATTCTCCGATTTCCTTTTTGAGAGAGTAGAAACGCTGCAGTGCAGACCCCCGACTGAGCCATCTTACATCGTTGTGATATAAAACATCTTCGTATTCAGCCTGGATGTCCAGTAGAAACTGTTTAAACTGGCGGTGGCACAGGGCTTTAGAGCGAATAAAATTAATAGTCTTCACCACCGGTTTCATAACATGGTCATATTTGAGGTGTTTAGCACAGAGAACTTGTTGATGAATGATACAATGGAGTTTAATAGCTTTGCCTCCTTCTTCGATCACCTTGTTACAGATTAGGGTTGCTAATCCACTTCGCTCACCAGCCATGGCAGGTGCCCCATCAGTAATAATCCCAGTAACTTTGTTCCAAGGCAGTTTCATGTCATTTATGGCGGAACTAACAGAAACAAATAAATCTTTTCCTCTTGTTTGGTCCGTAAGGCTCTGGAGGTCAAGTAGTTCTTCAGTCACATTCATTTCATCATCCACCCCTCTCATAAAAATCAGCAACTGAGCCGTGTCAGATAGGTCCGTGCTTTCATCACAGGCTATTGAAAAGAAGTCAAAATCTACTCCTTTGGATGTCAACTGTCTCTTAATATCGAATGAAATCTCTTCAATTCTCCGTGCTACAGTGTTACGAGCCAGGCAAATGTTGGCAAACTCTTGCTTCTTCTCGGGACAGATATTCTCCACCATTTTCATAATGCATTCTTTGATGAAGTCAGCCTCAGCAAAAGATTTGCAATTTTTTGCAATTAATGTTGCCACCTCATAGCTCGCCTTTGTGGCATTTTCATTTGACTCACAGGCTCTTGTGAAAAATCGCTGTTGCGACATTAAAACAGCTTCAAGTTGCTTCAACTTTTCACTGCGGTTGTGCCCTGTTAGCTTGTCAAATGTGCTATGTCTAGACTGGTAGTGTCTCTTGACATTAAATTCCTTATAAACAGCCACAGTCTCTTGGCATATCAGACAAACACAGTTATTTCGTATTTCAGTAAAGAAATATTCCACTTTCCACCTGTCCTGGAAGCGGCGGCCCTCACTGTCAACTTTCCTTCTCTTGTTTACAGTCGCCATTTTAGAAATTGACCAGAAGGGGAAGGGATTGTGTGAGTGCAGTGTCAGAGGTTTTGGTCTAAGCGTGTTCGTCCGATACACTAATACACTGCCCAACAAGTATTCTCCTACCTTTGTGGCAGTGTGGTGAAGATGAGCTGTTATTTTGGATATATATATAAAAAAAAAAAATCTCTTGTTGGCCCCCAACAAATCCCAGAGACTTCCGATCAGGGCAAGGATGGCCCCCACTTGTAATCTTCCCCCAGGCTCAGATCAGGGCAAGGATGAGCTTGTTTTCTGAGATATATATATATAAAAAAAAAAAATATATATATGTTTGTGTACTGCTGACTTATCTTTTTATCTTTATCTTTATCTTTCTCTTTCTCTTTCTTTCTTTATCTTTATCTTTCTCTTTACTCTTTATCTTTCTCTTTATCTTTATCTTTCTTTATCTTTCTCTTTCTCTTTATCTTTCTCTTTCTTTCCAGCGCCTGTGACATGCAGAACGCTGACAGCACGCGCCGCCAATAGCAGACACTAAGTTTTGTCCCTGCGGCAACAGCCAATCACCACCGCCAATCCCCGCCGCCAATCACAGTCCCTGAGAGATCTGCAGCTGCCGCAGGGACATAACTCAGTGTCTGCTATTGGCGGCGCGTGCTGTCAGCTTCCTGGAGGCTTTTGTAACACCCCCAGAGAGGGATCGCAGCCAATCACCGCCGCCAATCCCCGCCGCAAATCACAGGCAATGAGAGATGTCCCTGCAGCAGTGTCTGCTATTGGTGGCGCGTGCTGATAGGATTTGGAACACCCCCAGCTTGTCAGTCAGAGGCGGCCAATCAGCGCCGCCAATCCCTGCCGCCGCCGCCAATCACAGGCATTTTAAGATTTGCACTGCAGCCCCAGCTTGTCAGTGAGGCGCTCGGGAAGATTTTTAAAAGGCAAGGTGCGGAGCCAGGGGGGCCACAGCAGTGAGAAAAGCTGGGGGCAAGTGGGGGCCGTATAAAACCGGACCGCGGGCCGCAAATGGCCCGCGGGCCGGACTTTGGACATGACTGGTCTAAAGCGTTTATGAAAACGCAGAAAATGCTATTGGGAAGAAAAAAAACACTGCAAAATTTAATTTTTTTGCAATGTTTTTCCAATATCAGAATAAACGGATAGTGTCTAAAGCGTTTATGAAAACGCAGAAAATGCTATTGAGAAGAAAAAAAACACTACAAAATTAAATTTTTTTGCAATGTTTTTTTCCAATATCAGAATACACGGACAGTATCTAAAACGTTTTTCCTGACGCCAACATGGCAGCATACTAGTGATAGAGCTCCGCCTCTTGACCACTCCCTCAGGACCAGTGAATAGCATAAATATAAGGCCTAGTTAGGCCCCACCCCATTCTTCTTTTTTTCCTCATACCTCAACGCATCAGTGAAGAGTAAGCAGTACTATGTCCCCCCCTCTGCCTCTGTGCAGTATCCGGCTGGGTTCAAGCCTCTCCCAGTGCGAAGTCCCAGCGCTCAGGCTGCTAACATGCGCTAAAAAGCCTGGAAATCCCCTCTGTGGGTCTTATTGGGGCCCCTGCAGTGTTTCCTCTTTAGGAACGAAATCTGCTTTTAAAATTGATAACTGCAGCACTTGTGGAATATGGGAGGCCAGCTATGCTTTATCTCTCTCTTTGCCCCTTGTGTCTCCTTCATGTCCTTCATTACCTTTCCCATTCCCTGCAGGTGTTGCATGTGTGTGTATAGGTATGTATGTATATGTGATATGGGTGTGTGTGTGTATATGTATATACACGTTTAAAAAAAAAAAAAAAGTTGTATGTGGATGTGTGGGTATGCATATGTGTGGGGGTCTATGTAAATACATGTATGTATGGTAGGGGATCAGAGGGGTGAAAGGCCGGTTCAGTAAAATAAAAATGGCTTTATTTAGCAAAACAAACGGAAGAAAAAGACAGGCTTGTCTTGTCACACAGGTGCAGAGATAGGAAAGGTTCAGGCTCTTTAACCAACAGGCTGATATATAGACAAAGTACATGGCTCTAGTCTGAGATACAGTTTTTTCTTGTATATATGGTTTTACTTACCCCAGCAAATGAATCCTGACTGCTGTGTGTCTCTCTGTCTCCAAACACACAACTCCTCTGACATCTTCAGCTCAGCTGACAGTAATCAGGGCTGAAGGTTCCTACCCTCTTTAATTAACCCTTTCCTAACCCGCCCCAGACTGACTCTCTGCAGTATATGTGCGTGTGTGGGTATGTTTGTATATGTGTACATATGTAAGTATATGTAGATAAATGAAAAAAAAAAAAAAAAGGAAAGTGGAATCCTTTCTCCTATATCTACACTTTTCAGCTATCCTCATCTCAGCTAGACGTCCCATTTCTCCACAGATGAAGAGTCAGTTACCGCTCATATAAAGACCCTCAACAACTAGGGTGGGGACCACCATATTGGTAAGTTTTCAGGAAAACTAGTGCCCTCTCATGCGTATTGGCTTTGATTTGCATCAGCCCCACACGCCCGCGCTCTCAAGATGGCCGGGCCAAGGCAAGGCGGACGTTCTTCAGAGGAGCATAGCCCGGATGGCGCTCCCACTCAGAAGAAGAGCTCCAAGGAAGACGTCTTTGCTCCTCTTCCCCAGAACCAGTGCCCCAGCAAGATGTCTGCAGGGCCTGTGGTGCAGTATCTATGCCCAGAAGGCTGGTGAGTAGACACTGCCTGGAGAAGTATGCAGCTAACAGGTAATGCCAAAATGTCTTTATTATTGATAAACGAGAAAACGTTGGGACTTTATATGAGGCTGTGACCTGGTAAGGTCGGTTGCCTCCATCCCTATCTAAAGAATGCAATTGGGCGACTGGGGGGTTGGGACTTTAAATGAAGCAGGCAGGTGTAAAACATTTAGATTTATTAAAAAAAAAAAAAAGAAAAACAATCATTGGTAAGTTGCATGAGGGTAGTCATGAGTACACCAAGGAGAGCAATGTTTTCCATTCAATGGATAAATATACAGCAATGACAATTAACCACAATAATACAAATCACAGTTGCAAGTGATCATTGAATAAAATAAAACAGTAGTTGGCATAAGACATGGCATATAATAGCTACATGCATTTCGTGGATTCATCCACTCTTCAGGAGCATGCACATGGAAAACTGAATGCTGTAATATAGTAGCGATATCTGTAAGGTCTGACCCTGTCACGGGAAGGAGGTTTAGAATAAGGTAATTATAGATAATGATGCCTAGGATAAACCCCCTGAAGCCACTCTCAAAAATACTTACTTTAATCTTTGTGCAGTAACAGCAATGAGCCAACATGGGTCAGATTAACCCCATTAGGGGTATCACTGGAGGGAACTGAGGTGGTGAAGGCAGACCAGGGCTGAGCAAAGATGATTTCCAAGAAAGAAAAATTCCAAAAGAAGGGATGGTCAAAATAACCATGTGTGCTAAGGACAAAACATAAGATATAAAATAGGTTGGGAACTCATTGTGTGATACAATATATAGTTGTGTCCTAAACTAGGTAAAGGATAGGATAATGAGATGCTAATGAGTGTGAAGGTGGGTTAAGTTAGTGAGAGCAAAGTATGGTGAAAGTAAAGTATTAGAAGGATTGGAAAGTAAAGTGAAAAGCAGAAAGTGTTGAAAAACCAAGGAAAATTGGGTAAAATACAAAGTCCAAAGTGAAAAAGTGAAAAAATAGAGTCAATTTACCTAAAACATTTCAATGTTGAGTGATCCACAAAGTGTGCAGATAAACAGGTTGGAACCACCATGTGAGTCAGTCTGCCCCAGGATGACTTATAAGGGCTGGTCTGCCACACCCACCAACGTCACGTAGGCGTGCACTGTGGAAGGATAGGCTACTGCAAGAGGGCGGAACCGCCCCAACCAAAAACAGTGCCAGAAAGTTCCTCCATCTGGCTGCTAGATGTGAAAAGGGCGATATTGAAACGGCGGCGCCAAGGACATGGCGCAGCGGTTCCATCGCATAGAGCGTGACGCCGATGCGTAGTGCAGGGTGATCCACCCCCCCTTATAAGGAGAGGAGGAGGAAGACCCGTAATGCGCATCGCAGTTCCCAAGGTGATGGAGCAATTGCTCCTATCTAAAGCATGTGACACATGCGACTGTTGAGGATAATAAACTATTTAATAAGGGGTGCGGAATAGAAAACCCCATCCCATGGCAAATAGCCAGGTGGAGAAAGGGGGAATTCCTATGAATAATCTAGATATTAATAAATACAATGGGTATTATTCAGACCTAAAAATGATATCAACAAGCGCGCTTCCATCCCTAATTACTTGAAAAAGAACGTTAAAACGATAAAACGTTTTAACGATAAAACGTTTTAACGAGAAAACGTTGGGACTTTATATGAGGCTGTGACCTGGTAAGGTCGGTTGCCTCCATCCCTATCTAGAGAATGAAATTGGGCGACTGGGGGGTTGGGACTTGAAATGAAGCAGGCAGGTGTAAAACATTTAGATTTATAAAAAAAAAAAAAAAAAGAAAAACAATCAATGGTAAGTTGCATGAGGGTAGTCATGAGTACACCAAGGAGAGCAATGTTTTCCGTTCAATGGATAAATATACAGCAATGACAATTGACCACAATAATACAAATCACAGTTGCAAGTGATCATTGAATAAAATAAAACAGTAGTTGGCATAAGACATGGCTTATAATAGCTCTATGCATTTCGTGGATTCATCCACTCTTCAGGAGCATGCACGTGGAAAACTGAATGCTGTAATATAGTAGCGATATCTGTAAGGTCTGACCCTGTCACGGGAAGGAGGTTTAGAATAAGGTAATTATAGATAATGATGCCTAGGATAAACCCCCTGAAACCACTCTCAAAAATACTTACATAATCTTTGTGCAGTAACAGCAATGAGCCAACATGGGTTTTCACTTTGGACTTTGTATTTTACCCAATTTTCCTTGTTTTTTCAACGCTTTCTACTTTTCACTTTACTTTCCAATCCTTCTAATACTTTACTTTCACCATACTTTGCTCTCACTAACTTAACCCACCTTCACACTCATTAGCATCTCATTATCCTATCCTTTACCAAGTTTAGGACACAACTATATATTGTATCACACAATGAGTTCCCAACCTATTTTATATCTTATGTTTTGTCCTTAGCACACATGGTTATTTTTGACCATCCCTTCTTTTGGAATTTTTCTTTCTTGGAAATCATCTTTGCTCAGCCCTGGTCTGCCTTCACCACCTCAGTTCCCTCCAGTGATACCCCTAATGGGGTTAATCTGACCCATGTTGGCTCATTGCTGTTACTGCACAAAGATTATGTAAGTATTTTTGAGAGTGGTTTCAGGGGGTTTATCCTAGACATCATTATCTATAATTACCTTATTCTAAACCTCCTTCCCGTGACAGGGTCAGACCTTATAGATATCGCTACTATATTACAGCATTCAGTTTTCCACGTGCATGCTCCTGAAGAGTGGATGAATCCACTAAATGCATAGAGCTATTATATGCCATGTCTTATGCCAACTACTGTTTTATTTTATTCAATGATCACTTGCAACTGTGATTTGTATTATTGTGGTTAATTGTCATTGCTGTATATTTATCCATTGAATGGAAAACATTGCTCTCCTTGGTGTACTCATGACTACCCTCATGCAACTTATCATTGATTGTTTTTCTTTTTTTTTTTAATCTAAATGTTTTACACCTGCCTGCTTCATTTAAAGTCCCAACCCACCAGTTGCCCAATTGCATTTATTATTGATAAGAATGGCACAAGATTCTGTTTTGGAGTTGCCTTAATTACCCGGAGCAACTGTTACACTTGTATTGGAGACTGTTGTCATAGGAGACAGCGTACTTGTTCAAGTGCAGATGTGGCATCTTGCTGGATGCTTTTCCCTGCGTGGCTGTCCTGTAGTAGTTTGGGAGTCTGCCAGGTTGGCGTTGCACAGACACATTTGGGTGCCCCAAGGAGAGTAGTAATGTAATGCACAGAGCGCTCTAGTGGGTGTGGCCAAATTGCCCTTGCTGACATCATCACCTTTCAGTGAGGCCAAACAGCCACCTACAACAGCAACAGTTTTGTATATGACTATCTCGGTTACTTGGGGAGCCACAGCCAGGTCTGGGTAATATGTCCGGGTCTCAGGTGGACTGAAACCCTGACGCAAGATTCAAAATCCGAACTGTCCGGGTGAATCCTGGACAGGTGGCACAGGTGTCTGGTCCCCTTGAATCTACTTTGCAGAGGCTGCCTGCTGGCTAAGTGGGTGACAATTCTGTCTAGTAGCACTGGGGTTGCTGGTTCAATTCCCCAACATGCTAATACTTGTTTTGATGTTTATTTCTTCTCCCTGTGTGGGTTTCTCAACACAATCCAAAGACATGCTCGGCACCTACTATGCCTTACAACCCACTCTATGTGGAGGGATGTTGACAACTCATGGCTCTGGAGGTTCTCATTGGACTGAAGGGGGCCTGGGTCATTGTTACATTTATTACAGATGCAGCAGTCTGCTATTCAAAATATGGAGGCTGACCAGGAAATCCCTCCTAGTTGCTTGTATAGCCACTGAAAGAGCACTTTGGCGGCTAGGGAGGCCATATGGTTGAGACCCTGGGCTGCGTATTGCTTCCTAGAAACAAAAGTGGGGAATAATGAAGGGGGTTTGAGAAAAATGCCCGTATAAACAGGATCTCAAAATTGTATACTCTGAACAAGCTAATGGTCAACCTGCTCCTACATACTGTAGCATCTGCAGATGCCGGCAGACCAGCAATAACCAGCCCATGTGCTGGGGGAGTCTAATTTGAATGGTTTAATAATTATCAACCAGCTGCTGCACCTGCAGGACTCTGAGGCGAGTGTCAGGGTCTGCATCCCTTTAGATATGTTTTCCTATTAGAAGTGTATTGCCAAAAATTAGATTTTTGTGACAGTGGATGCCGAGGGTCTGGCTTGTGTCTTGGTGCAGACTTCTGGGGGGATAAGTGAGCCAGTCACACATGTGCATGCCCAGACTCTTAAGGTAAGACCTAGAAGGCACGCTTCACTGGTTTCTGGACGGCATGTTGGATGAAGGTATCAGACACTCATGGTCACTTCGGGAGATTCCTCACTGCTCCTCTCTTCCACGAAGCTGCCAAGTCCACCACAACAGTGGGTGGACTGCTACATTGCTTACAGACACCTCAGACTCGAGGGTTTGCACGTTTTCTACCCAATCCTGTTTGGGGTTCGCAGGAGATGTTGGTTAGTGTCCAGTTGCAGATCGGAAGAGGTTGAACCCTGTGGGGCCCTCTTTGAGTTCTTTAAGACGGAGTCCATTAAACAGTATAACCACATGGCTGGAGGCTGTTGCTGGATCATCAGCCTCACACCTTAGAGGGAAAACAAAGCCAACTTTCTCCATCCCAATGGTTGGTGTACCCGGGGGTGCTCTGCTAGTTCCTCTGTTTTATTTCAATCAGAGGAAGTGGTGATAGTCAGGAATAGATTTCTGAGGATGAATACTTCCGCTTGTTTGATGGCTTCTCAGTGCCTGTCATCTGAGCACAACGTCATCATGCATATAGATGATTCCTGGGGTGCATGGGCACCTGCGCAAATTTCATCTAGAATTCTTAGTGCGAGAGGGGAAACAGGATAGAACACAGTTAATAAGTGTTACTCAGTATGAGTAGCGCTCAGCGGTGATGAAAAGAACTTAAGGATGTCTCGGTCCGTTAGGACCTTTTAGACTGGAGATTTGCTACAAATCATGTCTGCAAGACAGCCGGGTAGATGCATTGCGAGGGACTTTCGGTCAAGGCAATCGGAGCTTCCTAGCCAAGGAGGATAATCTTGAATGCGCTGTGGGTTCAAACAGCCCTTTTATGCACTTTGGCCTCACTACACAGAGTCAAGGAGGACCAATCTCCCTGCAGTTTAGCAACAGGGCAGCAGTCGCCTATGTTCAGCTCCAGTATGAAACTCTGCAGCAATATGCTATTGGGAGAGGTGAAACCCATAACACCTGGGGCAGATCACTAGCAAAATTTCAGGAAGCAGTTTACCTCCCAGGATATTTTTCTTTTGAACGAATACAAGCTTCCCAGAGCACGAGTGGGTCTACACAGGGCCGGTGCTACCACTAGGCAAACTAGGCAGCCGCCTAGGGTGCACTGCTGCCTAGGGGCGCTCGGCCACTGGTTTCCCTTCGCGTCTGCATGCTCTGCAGGCTGCAGAATACAACTAACTTAGTCTGACCGGTAGTGTAATTAGAAGCGCAGCACTGGAGCCAGCGCTAGAGGAAGCAGAGCCAATGCTTTCTGTATAGCGCCGCCTTCTGTCACATGGACAGTGTAAAGGGGGGTGGAGCCGATGGTGGTGAAAAAATTGGGTCTACATCCAAGGTCTTCTCTAAGCTGGCCCACAGGTGGGGCCTACCACAGACAGACCTCCTCAGGCCTCCTCCAAGGCGCAAGGGGCAGATGCTCTGGTCTCTCCCTGGGTCTGCAATCTAACCTATATATTTTCCCCAACATTTTCCGTAAATGAGATTTCCCTTGAGGCTGTCAAGGGAGAACATATTTGTCATAGCCAGTTCTCCATATTGACCAGGAGGCCCTCGGTTTTTCCTGGCCATTCATTTCAGGATACAGAAGACATTTCCCCTCTATAACATGCGCAGACTGGGGCTGCAAGCAGGGGCACTAAAGGGGGAGGATGAGCAACTCTGGTTGCTCCAGTTTCACTCCAGAGTGATCTCTACTTTTGTTGTGTGTGAGAAGACATTCTACTTACAACATCTAGGTCTAATTCTGGAACAAGTTTGCTTTTTTTTCTTGGTAGGGCGAGACATTGATCCTACTGCTCTTCCAGTGTCAGCTGTTGTATTCCTCCTCCAGGCCTTAGCCTATCCTCACATAGCTCACGAGTGTGGGCTATATTGGCAATAACACATTTGAAAGGACCAAGAATCCTTCAGTTTGCACAACTTTTGAGGGCAGTCGTGAGGAGTCAGTCACCAAGGAAGAAAAGATCTATTGCAGTTGCTGGATCTCGTATCAGTTTATCCATTTAGCCATCACTTACAAAGCAGTATCAATTGCAAGAACTTTAAGCAGAAGGTTATCAGAGATTCAAGCTCTTGGAGCTTCAAAGTAAAATAAAGAAATAAAATAAAGAAAAAATTATATATAATATATACCTTTCTTTCCAGAAAGAGTAGAGTTGGATCTTGTAGATCATTCTGCATCAAACATAGCAACAGACTGCTATTTAACAGACAGCTGGACATTGCCTAACTTTCCAGAACATCACACAGGAAAGTCACACGTACTGTTCGTTTTCAGAATCTCTCCACAATTGTCCCTTTCAGGTCACCTAAATAAACCTTTTGTCATTCCAGTTTGGTATCATCAAGGGAATGAGGTTACTGCCTGGATCCTAGCAGGCTTGGTTGTGTATAGGATAGAGGTCACAGGCCTCCGTCAGGGGCGCCAGATCACTCTACCAGAGCAGTTAAAGCCTCATAGGCAACACATTCAAGATAATCTATGGTGTCCATCTGTACAGGGGTACACGGTCGCTCCAACATTCCTACTCAAACTTGACGGAATAGACCCGGGGGCCTTGTCATCAGGGGACTTTGTAGGAAGGACTATTCAGTCCTCTGTCTCATCCTAATTAGAAGATTGGTTTGACAAGTAGATCCCACCCTGTCAGCTGGTTATTTATCACTAGTATGCTGCCATGTTGGCGTCAGGAAAATGGAAAATTGTATCAAATACTTACCGTAATTTTCCTTTCCTGACGCCAAACCATGGCAGCATATGGTCCCACCCTTATACGTTTCGGTATGTAGCTAATTACAGAGAATGGGGTGGGGCCTAACTAGGCCTTATATTTATGCTATTCACTGGTCCTGAGGGAGTGGTCAAGAGGCGGAGCTCTATCACTAGTATGCTGCCATGGTTTGGCGTCAGGAAAGGAAAATTACGGTAAGTATTTGATACAATTTTCCATTATGAAAACGCAGAAAATGCTATTGGGAAAAAAAAAAACACTGCAAAATTAAATTTTTTTGCAATGTTTTTCCAATATCAGAATACACGTATAGTGTCTACAGCGTGTATGTATGAACACGCAGAAAATGCTATTGGGAAAAAAAAAAACACAGCAAAATTTAATTTTTTTGCAATGTTTTTCCAATATCAGAATACACGGATAGTGTCTACAGCGTGTATGTATGAAAACGCAGAAAATGCTATTGGGAAAAAAAAAAACACAGCAAAATTAAATTTTTTTGCAATGTTTTTCCAATATCAGAATACACGGACAGTATCTAAAGCGTTTATGAAAATGCAGAAAATGCTAAAAAAAAAAAAAACACTGCAAAATTAAATTTTTTTGCAATGTTTTTCCAATATCAGAATACACAGATAGTGTCTACAGCGTGTATGTATGAAAACGCAGAAAATGCTATTGGGAAAAAAAAAAAAACACAGCAAAATTAAATTTTTTTGCAATGTTTTTCCAATATCAGAATACACGGATAGTGTCCACAGCGTGTATGTATGAAAACGCAGAAAATGCTATTGGGAAAAAAAACACTGCAGAAATTAAATTTTTTTTTTGCAATGTTTTTCCAATATCAGAATACACGGATAGTGTCTACAGCGTGTATGTATGAAAACGCAGAAAATGCTATTGGGAAAAAAAAAAAACACAGCAAAATTAAATTTTTTTGCAATGTTTTTCCAATATCAGAATACACGGATAGTGTCTACAGCGTGTATGTATGAAAACGCAGAAAATGCTATTGGGAAAAAAAAAAAAACACAGCAAAATTAAATTTTTTTGCAATGTTTTTCCAATATCAGAATACACGGATAGTGTCTACAGCGTGTATGTATGAAAACGCAGAAAATGCTATTGGGAAAAAAAAAAAACACAGCAAAATTAAATTTTTTTGCAATGTTTTTCCAATATCAGAATACACACAGACTATGGTGTATCTCTTACTATATGCAGTGTTGGTCCTAATGGTGCACTGAGCTTGCAGGTAAAACTTTTATATTTTGTCTGGCACTGGCCTCATGGCACTGTTAAAAGACTGTGCACTGCACCCCAGCCAGGGTACAATTGATTTAGGAATCTCTTCAATAATTCTCTCTGCCTCTTTCTTTTGCTTAATAAAGAAACTCCCTACTCTACTCTAGCTATCTAGATCGCTTACTGATCTAACTAATTAGAAGAAAATTA
This sequence comes from Lithobates sylvaticus, assembly GCA_028564925.1. Classification (NCBI taxonomy): domain Eukaryota; kingdom Metazoa; phylum Chordata; class Amphibia; order Anura; family Ranidae; genus Lithobates; species Lithobates sylvaticus. Next base: position 125,476,795 of record CM053034.1, read on the forward strand.
AAGGAATGTGGACTGACTGACTGACTGACTTTATCACACTAACTCCTAAAATCCTCTCTCTCAGCAGCACAGGAACCTGTCTATAGCAGAATGACGCTGTGTGCTGTGTGTCTGGACTATATATAGAGGCTGGGTCACATGCTGCACTGCCCAATCACAGCCATGCCATTAGTAGGCATGGCTGTGATGGCTTCTAAGGGCACACTAGTGAAACTAGCGTCGATTGGCTGCCCTGCAGCTGTTAAAAAGGCGTTAATACATCGCCGAACACCGGACCCGAACCCGAACTTACAGCCAATAGTTCGGCTCCGGGTCCCGAACACCCAAAAGTCCGGTACGGACCCAAACTTTACAGTTCGGGTTCGCTCAACCCTAATCCTAAATCATCTTGTAGATATCTACTAAAAGCTGCAATAATTGTGTGCTTAAAGCGGGAGTAAACCCTGCTGACTTTTTTTTTTTTTTTTGCAGACCTGCAAGGGAAAAGGCATAATGAGCTAGTATGCACCGGGTTATATAGGGGGAGGAGGTATTATCAGAAAAAGGTGGATAGCAACAATTAGTTTTTAGCAAGGAAATTAATAGCAAAGAGATGGACAGCAAGGAGCCCACCAACACAGAATGGTTAAAAGAAGTAGATATCACAATTAAGATAGAGAGTTCTGTATATACTAAGAGAAGGAATAGCAATGGATTTAAGAATATATGGGGACCCTGGCTAAATAAGGCAAACAACTAAGAATGAAATAGATAAAAATTAATAACTAGGAGAGATAAATCCCCCCCCCTTTTTTTTCCTCTCCCTAACTAAGAGATACAAGTAAAAAATAGAATAACAAGGTTGAAGTGGTTTATTAGCGGCTGCCAATAGAAATGCAGCTGCCGCCAACCCCTTTGCCCTGTTGTCCGGGCTCCGCCTCTTGTTTATTTTCTGCCTCGACCTCAAGGAGAGCTGCTCTTCACAAAAATGGCGGCAACCCTAGATCTCTAGCGGCAGCTCGGGTGATTCATCATGGAACACTGGGACAAAGCCAATTTCCCATGAATTTTCCCCGGACACGGTAAGACCGGGATTTAGGTCTGAATACTGGGAAAATTGGGACTGTTGGCAAGTATGCCTGTCAGATCATCTCAAGAGTGATTCAGCTGGACATGAGATATGAAAATAGGGAAGAGGGATAGGGAAGACATGAAAATAGGGAAGAGGAGATGAGATTCCTGAAATCAGGAGAAAATAATAAAAACTAGAATAAAGAAACAGTAATGATGTTTGTTATAGAGGAATTAAAAATAAATCAATAGCTTGCTATGTATTTGTGATAATATTGATGGACTCTGAAGATCAAAAGACACTGGGTTGTTAGTTAGCTAGATAGAATAGGTTATGGTAAGAAAGGGGGTAAAAAGAAAAGTTCTTAACATGTAGGCTGAATAATGTACTGCGCAGTGTCGCATATTGGCCGCCTGGTGGTGTGAGAAGTGCCAGCCTGAGTGGGCTTTCATTTACATTATGTGTTTATCTATAGGAAATGCTAAGAGAGTTTGAAGAATAGTTGTGGAAGTGAGTGGCATTCTCGCATGACAATGGGGCCCACTTTCATTCATATTTGTATGGCTTAGACATATTATAGGGTGTACTTACACTGCTATGCTGTTCTCGGTTGAGGAAAATAACAATTACTTAATCACTCACGTATATATTACACTGTGTTATCGTAGAGATTGGATGTGTTTCTCTGCTGTTTATGTTTTCTCTTTCAGGTGTTCCTGCACCCATTGCATCTTCCTTGGACAAGGAGAGACAGTGATTTCCTAACCTTTTGTTTTGTGTATAGATAGATAGATAGTTAGGCTGTAGGCTACTGTTTGCATAAGTTTCCCTTGCCTATCTTGTTGGTACTCCACACGTAAAATTGTAAATAATGCCTGTTATTTATTCACCTGTTGTCTAATATTTGTGATTATGTGCATACACTTCAATCATTGTAGTAGTATGAACATATACATATCTAGATCTGAGAGATTTTGTACAAAAGAGGTAGTTCAATCTTGCAATACACATTTATTTATAGGGTTACATAATATACATACAAATTACACACCAGATAGTAATTACAACACAATGTACAGTGTAGGTCCCCTGGCTTACATGATATTTACAAATTACTCACAGAACGATATTTACAATACAATATAAGGTGCAAGTATAGAGTTAGATTACCTGTTAACTTCAGGTCAGCCCATGGTGACTGCTGTGTGTTCCCACACCAGAGAGAGCGAGTTAGCTTGCTCACAAAGCATTATATCACCCCCTACTTCCTGTAGTGTGGCTAATATAATTCTCCCTAATTGGTCACTGTACCTGGTAAATGTATATTGGGCACAGCCTGATTGGATGAATCAAAGAAGGCTGTTGTTTACTACCCAGGTGAGATGTTATCAGGGAAAACAAAAGGCCAAGCTTTGAAGTTGAACTAATTACAGTAACACCAACACAACACTCAATACTTTAAAGATATATTTCCCTCTAACTGAAATATATTTCTAATTACAATATTGTACAGCTATTAATGGAGATTTCACATAAACTCATAAGGCAACAGATGGCCCCTTGTGGCCAGTTGAGAATATGAGACTCGGCCACACATAGAATAATGGTTTATGTGCAATCTTCTTTAATATTTGGAACTTTCGGCTTTGCCTTTTGAAATTAAATAAAACTCTTTGAAAAGAAAAAAAAAACTTTTAAACTCTCCATCTCTACAGTTCACATTTCTGGATCCCAGTATCGGTAGTCATCACTTGTTATGGATGTAATAAGTCCATAATAATAAAAGAAAAATCATACGATAAATTAAAAAAACACACCCCAAAAAAAAAAAAACGAAGGGGGAAAAAAAACATGAGGATCCTTGTTCTCAACTGTCCAATAATAATAGTGCAAAAGTCCATAATGTCAATCTGGTCATGTTGCCCTTGCTTCTGGGACAGCCTTCCATGGTGATTCCAGTTGGATACAGCATACAGTAATGGCCTTTGGAACAGCTTTCCGGGCTTTCTAAGATTATACTTTATTAATTTGGACAGAGGTAGAGAAAGAAAAACACAAGTACATTTGAGACATATGCATTCAAATGAATGCTTGTCTGGTAAGTCTGAGCAGTAAGGACCTTTTAATTGCCATAGATATACTGCAACATAAAGTGAGACCCTTTCCCAGTGACATGTGTAACAATTTGAAAGTTTACGTTCTTCAGCCCGTTGTCTGATTTCATCCCTCATCTTTCTTCCTCCATTGTCATATGCCTGCAAGTAATGCCGCGTACACACGATCGGAATTCTCGTCGGAAAAAACTCTGACGGTTTTTCCGACGGAATTCCGCTCAAGCTGGGTTGCCTACACACGATCACACCAAATTCCGACGGTCAATAACACAGCGGGATAAAACACGTTCGACAGCACTATAAAAGGGAAGTTTAATGCTTCCGAGCATGCGTCGAATTGTTTCCGAGCATGCGTCAGAATTTTGCGAGTCGGAATTGCATACACACGATCGGAAAAATTGAGAACAGGTTCTCAATTCAAATTCCGTTGGAAATTCCGACAGAAAAAGACCGTTGGGCATACACACGGTCGGAAAATCAGATGAAAAGCTCCCATCGGACTGTGTACGCCGCATAACTCTGCTCCACCTTCTGCTGAATACCACTGTGTGTGTGTGACACTTTAAGTGTCCAGGGGGATCTTGTTGCCATCGCAACTCCCCACTAACTCCTTTTACTGCAGCTATGTCCAGTGCTGGTGCCAAACATTTGGGCATATAGCTCCATCTTTGACTACCATGGGTAGCTACTGTACCGTCCTGCCTTTAGCAGGCTACAGAAGAGGTCACCACTTTGAGAGTTCTATGTGCAGATTAGGCAGTGTCATCTACGCAGACAAAAATAACTTGATTTCAGAATATGGATAAGTGTGATGTCACCAGTCACTAGTGGCTTCAGGAACAATCAAACTAAAATACTTTTAAGTACAATTGTACTTACTCCCTGCTATTTGCCAATCACTATGAGTCTCATCCGTCCCAGTATATCTATATGATATTCATGCAATGCTCTTTAAACTTATTATGGCACAAAAAGGAAAACCTGACCAACATAAAAAAAAAAAATCAATGACCACATCTGATGACTGCCCAATATTAGAACTGTAGAGAGGATTGTATGTCACATTTACACAGAAAATAGTCACATGACTTTTGTTAAACCCTAATATTAGTAGTGTCATGATAAATAGCTACAATGACCTAAATTCATATAAAACGATTATCCCATGTCATAACAGCAAACTAAAACCTGTTGGAACTTGGCCCATCCCCAAAATGCTACAGGGAAGCTTTAATATTCTATTTCTAATCGCTTTAAATATTCTCCATGTAGTGTTTCCCATACTCCCCTCCTTTTTTTTTTTTTTTATTTGACCATAGTCAAGCAAAACTGAAGAATCACCAAAAAAAATAAGGTGATATAGGAAAGAAAGAGAAAAAAAAAAATCCTTTCCCAAAAAAAAAAAAAAAAAAAATTAAATTTAAATAAATAAAACCATACAGATTGAATGCTGGCCCAACCTTTAACTTTGTTAAAGAGCCTTGAATCTGTATTTTGTTAAACCAAAAATAAAAATTGAAAAACTGCCTTTAGCATTGCAGCTATTCAAAAGGCAACACTCTTTGCCAGGGGTGATTAACATATTAATTGACTCTCAGTGCAAACCCATTTGCAAATCAAAAAGGCCACAAAAAGTTGTTTTAGAGAGGGTAGGACCTCTGTTTATTGAGACAGACCCCCCAAACCAGTGTTTAGAATTTAGCGAGGCCTGACTGTAATTAATTCCATTCAAGGCTTCTCCTTAGAACATACAAAAAAAATAATGTTCTAGGTCCTTATGTGTTTCACAGTATTTTGCCCAGTCTGGGTCCAATCATCCATCCTTGTTTGTGCATTTATCCTAAAATACAAAACTTAAAAATCATTAATAACATCTCACTGTACCTCTCTGAGAGGTTCATACTGGCCTAACTAGTAGTAGATGCTTGGAACCGACTTCCAGCAGAGGTAATGAGTCCATCAACCGTAAGTACAGTCAAAAATGTACAGGACCCAACCCCATATCTATACTCTGACAGACAAAAATTATAGGAAAAACCTGGAGGGTTTGTAAATACTTACATTCTAAGAATACGACATGTAGACCTATAACCTTCACATGAGTCAATTTGGAAGGAAAAACAACACACAACACAAGACCTACTGAATCCATAAGATGCCACAAGGTGCAAAGTAATGTATCATGTAGTTTCCAAGTGTCAGAGTGAATGAACCTTCACTCTAAGCCACCGGAAAGGAGAAAAAAAAAATAACTACCGAGGGAAAAAAAAATCAACACAAAATCCCTACCATTCTAGGAATCGAGATCTCATATCTGTGCACAGGTTATTTATTCGCAAATACATTTAAACTTGTAAAAAAAATGTATAGATTTAAACTGGTACCAGTATTGAGCTCATTATAAATGGGAAAAAAAACAAATATTAATAAAATAATCATAAACAGTACAACGCATGCGCATTAGTGTGATCACACTTATTGATGGCCATAAAACAATGTTGAGTACACACCCCTATCCAAAAAATCTTTGTTTATACATGGACCGTTCCTACCCATGCATTCCATCACTCACACATATACACATTCATTTGGTTTGCATCCCATACCTTCTGGATAACGCTTTGGTAATTGCAAATTAATTGTTAGGCGTTTCTGCAAACGGGAGAAAGAAAATAAAAAAAAACAACCAAGAACACCAACCAAAAACAAAAAATAAATAAAATGAAGCAAGAGTAAGCTTTTGTACTAAGCAATACTTGTACCCTATACCTTTGAATATTTATGACAGTCTTCTGATCCTTTGGGGAAGATAAACACCTGTATTACTAATGACCATGTTTGAATATCTAGACTAATATACATTACCTTAGGTGTATATATTTATGTATATACATCTATATTGATACACCTGCTTAATATGTAAATACTTTTTCATGAGCTCCCTGCACCTGGAAAATATAACTCAGACAAAAGTTATTATCCTTTTTCCCTTTCTTTGACACAAAGAAAGCAAACACTGCCACATTGTTACATTTACATAGGTATATGTTCACTGACATTCACACTTGGATCTGGTGAAAATAAATTACTCAGATCATAGACATCTGAATGACACATTAGATCTGGTATTTCTTTCGCTGTTTCTACATTGCTAATATTTAAGTTTTGTTCCCCGTAAGGGGAAGTCCTAGCAGATAATATACAGTGGTGTGAAAAAGTGTTTGCCCCCTTACTCATTTCCTGTTTCTTTGCATGTTTGTCACACTTAAGTGTTTCGGAACATCAAACCAATTTAAACAATAGTCAAGGACAACACAAGTAAACACAAAATGCAATTTGTAAATGAAGGTGTTTATTATTAAAGTTGAAAAAAAATCCAAACCATCATGGCCCTGTGTGAAAAAGTGATTGCCCCCTAAACCTAATAACTGGTTGGGCCACCCTTAGCAGCAACAACTGCAACCAAGCGTTTGCGATAACGTGCAATGAGGCTTTTACAGCGTCCTGGAGGAATTTTGGCCCACTCATCTTTGCAGAATTGTCCTAATTCAGTTACATTAGAGGGTTTTCGAGCATGAACGGACTTTTTAAGGTCATACCACAACATCTCAATAGGATTCAGGTCAGGACTTTGGCTAGGCCACTCCAAAGTCTTCATTTTGTTTTTCTTCAGCCATTCGGTGGTGGACTTGCTGGTGTGTTTAGGATCATTGTCCTGCTGCAGAACCCAAGTTTGTTTCAGCTTGAGTACACAAACAGATGGTCGGACATTCTCCTTCAGGATCTCTTGGTAGACAGCAGAATTCATAGTTCCTTTTATCACGGCAAGTCTTCCAGGTCCTGAAGCAGCAAAACAGCCCCAGACCATCACACTACCACCACCATATTTTACTGTTGGTATAATGTTCTTTTTCTGAAATGCAGTGTTCCTTCTACGCCAGATATACTTGGACACACACCTTCCAAAGAGTTCCACTTTTGTCTCATCGGTCCACAGAATGTTGTCCCAAAAGTCTTGGGGATCATCAAGATGTGTTGTGGAGAAATTGAGACGAGCTTTGATGTTCTTTTTGCTCAGCAGTGGTTTTCTCCTTGGAACTCTGCCATGCAGGCCATTTTTGCCCAGTCTTTTCCTGATGGTGGAGGCATGAACGCTGACCTTAACTGAGGCAAGTGAGGCCTGCAGTTCCTTGGACGTTGTTGTGGGGTCTTTTGTGACCTCTTGGATGAGTCGTCGCTGCGCTCTTGGGGTAATTTTGGGCGGCCGGCCACTCCTGGGAAGGTTCACCACTGTTCCATGTCTTCGCCATTTGTGGATAATGGCTCTCACTGTGGTTCGCTGGATTCCCAAAGCTTTGGAAATGGCTTTATAACCCTTTCCAGACTGATAGATCTCAATTACTTTCTTTCTCAATTGTTCCTGAATTTCTTTGGGTCTCGGCATGATGTGTAGCTTTTAAGGATCTTCTGGTGGACCTTACTGTGTCAAGCAGCTCCTATTTAAGTGATGCCTTGATTGTGAACAGGTGTGGCAATAATCAGGCCTGGGTGTGGCTAGAGAAATTGAACTCAGGTGTGGACAACCACAGTTATAGTATGTTTTAACAAGGGGGGCAATCACTTTTTCACACATGGCCATGATGGTTTGGATTTTTTTTCACCTTTAATAATAAACACCTTCATTTACAAATTGCATTTTGTGTTTACTTGTGTTGTCCTTGACTATTGTTTAAATTGGTTTGATGTTCCAAAACACTTAAGTGTGACAAACATGCAAAGGAACAGGAAATGAGGAAGGGGGCAAACACTTTTTCACACCACTGTAGATAGGTTGGGCCTCCCTCCTTTATTTTCTGTTTGAATGGAGCAGACGGTTTTCTGTGGGGCCTTAACAATTTGATCAAAAGATTGTTTTATTTCTTTCAGTTCTTTATTACACTGTCCCAAATCTGCATGGCATGCTTCATTTTTTGCCTTAAGAACATGTTGTGATGTTTCCATTATTTTATTGGTATTTTCCCAATTATGAATATGTGACTTCAGTAGTTCAAATCTCATTTTCAAGAGAGGTAATTGTGGTTATTAACTTAAGTTCTTTCAGAACTGATTTCCTGTGCTGTAATCTGAGATCGCTTTCCATGGGATTTACATTCAAAGGGGAGCATGTGTCTATTTGCCTTTGACTAGTAACTGCGGGGCCATGCCTATAGATCTTATCTTTGGAGGCATTGTAATTGTAATGGTGCCTCTTTCTGTTTGAAAAGGTGGCCAATTCTCCTATAGTGTGAGCTAAACAGGTATAGTTGTTTGTACTCTGGTGATGTATCTTTGATTTCACAGACTTAGACCTTCTTGCTACATGAAAATAATTGTGCATACAGTCCATGATACAATGATATGAATCTTTAAGAGGATTTATAAAAAATCCACATTGACTTTTAAATTTTGGATGGGCATTAGATATTAGGATGGTTTTGTACTCTGGGTCTTCTCTGTGTACGTTTCTCCGTTTGCCTACATAGTAAGCTGACCATTGCCTGTTTGCATAAAGAAGTGGATTCTCATTATTTTCCTGTTTTGTTCTAAATGCTGCTATTAAGCCTAGGTCAAAGGGATATAATATTTTTAGCAATTCATCTACAGTTTCATTGTAATCTGATCTTCCTTCTTTAACATGGTCTGGTAGGGAAGACCATGTGTCTAAGTTAACTGTTAATAGTAAAACTTTAACCTGATCTCTGGAGTTGGCAACTCCCAGCAATTTACATCGTTGCAAGACATTATCTGCATGAAATGTTATGTGCACTCCTGGCAATAGTTTGCCAATATTGTTAGCTACAAGTAGCACATTTTCTAAAGACTGTCTATCCTCCCTAACCATCTTTTGTGCTGTGCTCCCAATTCCTGTTGATGTGCATACATGCACTTCATCCACTGCAGGAAAACCTCTTTCAAACATTTTTAAATAGACTGAATCTTCATGCATAGAAACATTGGGCAACAGCTCTTTTCATCTCCTTCTAATGCATCTGGACTCTTCATGTACAAATTCTATATTATATTTAGCTTTTAACCTAAGTTATATGTTCCTTAGTATACTAACAGTAGGCTCCCTAATGATTACACACTGTACAACACAGCTATTTCTTATAGCCCATTTCTATATTGAGCACATAGAGCAGAAATGTTAATTTTTAGCATTCAAATGAAAAACCCTTTCATAGTGTGCTTTTTGTAGATATTGCAACCCCTTGAGATATTGCTGAAAGAGACCACCAAATTTTTCTGTCCCTTCGTCGGGCGCCATTTGTTGTCTAGTATTTGTGATTATGTGAATACACTTCAATCATTGTAGTAGTATGAACATATACATATCTAGATCTGAAAGATTTTGTACAAAAGAGGTAGTTCAATCTTGCAATACACATTTATTTATAGGGTTACATAATATACATACACATTACACACCAGATAGTATTTACAACACAATGTACAGTGTAGGTCCCCTGGCTTACATGATATTTACAAATTACTCACATAACGATATTTACAATACAATATAAGGTGCAAGTATAGAGTTAGATTACCTGTTAACTTCAGGTCAGCCCATGGTGACTGCTGTGTGTTCCCACACCAGAGAGAGCGAGTTAGCTTGCTCACAAAGCATTATATCCCCCCCTACTTCCTGTAGTGTGGCTATTATAATTCTCCCTAATTGGTCACTGTACCTGGTAAATGTATATTGGGCACAGCCTGATTGGATGAATCAAAGAAGGCTGTTGTTTACTACCCAGGTGAGATGTTATCAGGGAAAACAAAAGGCCAAGCTTTGAAGTTGAACTAATTACAGTAACACCAACACAACACTCAATACTTTAAATATATATTTCCCTCTAACTGAAATATATTTCTAATTACAATATTGTACAGCTATTAATGGAGTTTTCACATAAACTCATAAGGCAACACACCCTTGTGGGAACTATCACTTTCTCATGTATATGTTATGTAGGTTTAATACATGTTGCATGCCATGTGTATTGTTGTTATTATTAATCCTTTCCTTGTTTTCCTACCCATCCTAGTTTTTCCCAGGACATTCGCTCTCAAATATTTTTTTTCTGCAAACTCCAAGACGTAGTTTCCTAGGCAGGGGGAGGATGTAGCACCCTGATGTTTAGGCAGGGTTGCTCTTAAATGTATTTTTGCCAAGTGATAGTTGCCTTGGCCAATTGCTAGGAGTTCGACTGACTTCGTCCTAATTCTGGAATTACTGCATTTTGCTCTTCTGTCGCTAGGTGGTCGGGTACCTGGTGGCCTTAGATAAGACAAGGGTATTGCAAGGACAGATTAGGAGTATATGGGGTATCTCAGCCAATGGACAGGGATAGAATACACGGACGCCGGAAGTGACATTTTTTAGACATGAGCTCGCCACTCATCTCCTACCAGGACTGACTGTTTAAATAAATCAATGGTTTACCAAAACTACTACACTAGATAGCTCTTTATTTTCCCTCTATGGTCATCATGACTTTTGCATGCTGAGCGCTATCTGTTAGTGAAGTGGCATCCAGTTCCCAGAGGCATCCAGCCCACACTGTTATAGAAGGAACCAAAACAGAGGAAGGGGCTTGTGACCAGACCCACATCCCCCCTGAAGTGGCCACATATCCCCTGGCTCCTGTTCAATGCTGCTTACCTTGCAGCAGTAAGGTAATAATTTAGGACACCCACAGGTGTCAATCATCACCGAAGATCCCCCAACATAGAGCAGGAAGCATCCTCACTAGCACTTTACTGAAGACCCCTCAGCACTGCTTTAGTCTCTCACGCTACTGCAAGAAACGCCGCAGAGCCATAGTTTAGCATCATCACCGTTCTTTATTTCCTCACTGTCATCTCACGCCTATGTTTTTTATGAACTTTTATGCGTTTTTATGAAATTTTATGCGATTATGAACTTTATGCGATTATAAATTCCATATGCATTTTTATGCTTTTATGAATGTTACACTTGCAATTTTATGAATTTAAGTCGATCTTAACACCTTCATCTCCATTTCTCACTTCTGCTCACTTCACATTTAACGCTGCTTAGCGGTTTATGCGATTTTCCAGCATATTTTGCACATTTATGCGATTTTCCAGCATATTTTGCACATTTATTTAGCTGCTCACTTTGAACCATTTTTATTTGATTTTAGCAATTTTATGCACATCAGTCACCTATAACGTCACTGTATTTTATCTTTATTTATTTCACATTCAAATGTCTTTTTATATATTGTATTGATGATATGTACTACTGACAGCTTATCTCAGTTATTCACATATTTATGGGAGCGCAACACCATATATTGATTTTTCACATACATACTTTTGGGCACCGTTTGACCCTTCGGTGTTGCTGCAAACCATCCACTCATATCACTTGTTCATTGCCATAGTAGCGCGGAAATACTAACATTTCTCTACCTGTAGGAGTCTCGGAGTCTGCCAATTAACATTGCAACTACTAAAGGGTGTCCTGGCCCTAACCCTCTCTCCCACAGTTCTGTTTCAGAGACAATAAATCTCTTTTCATTCAAGAAGTGTCGCCCATTAATCTACCTAGCATTGCACCACCTTGCCTTGTAACCCACTTTGCATAGAAGGATGTCAGCTGTCCCTGACTCTGGAGGTTACCAATAGGCCTGGAGAGGCCCAGGACTTGGCTTTATATATATATATATATATATATATATATATATATATATATATATATATATATATTATGGAGAGGCGGGCCCGTGTCACGCGGTGGATTAGTAAAGTACGCCTGATTTTGGTAAATGCAAATTACACACATGGGGGCTGGGTTCATAGTCTTCCCAGGGTTAGAGCTCAGGGCTCACACTTGGAGACAGCTCCACCTGGCAGACAGGAGGTCTGGCCTAGGAGGTCGGGAGGGTCTCAGTAGGAGATAGCTCCATGAGTGAGAGACAGGAGGTTTCAAGGAGTCTAATGGCAGGAATACACGATAAGAAAATTGGGCGAAAACTTCCATTCTGCAAACGATCGGACGATTTTCTACTCGTTGATGCCCAGCAAGTAATACTCAATATCAATATTATAGACAGGTAGAAAAAATAGAAAAAATGTGTCGTATCATTTTCAAACAATCGATATGCTATTCGTTGGTGTGAAGGTCGTCCTTAAAACATCTCTTGAACATTATCACGCATGAATGGAACTAGTAGACGACCCCGTTTGTATGTGAAACGTCAACACTACGTATGAAATCGATTGCTCTTTTAAAGATTTTTTTTAATTGGTTAATGTTGGCGATGATTTTGAGCAATGAACACTGAATGAATGTTTCGTTGGTCGGCAGTCGAGCGATCATGTATTCCTGCTGTAAGGCTGCAGGTGGCAGCCTGAGCGTGCATGTCTGCAAGAGGAAGATGTGGCAAGCAACCGAGCAGCATGAAGCTGACAAAGGCCTAGGTGTGAGACCTGAAGCAGCCATGTGGCTAGTGAGTAAGCCAGGAGGCTGAAGCAGTGTGTGTGTGTAGTGATGTTGGAACCCCTGCATGGGAAATTACTGTTTATTTTGAACTTTTCCATTCCTTTTAATAAAAGTGGGCTGCTATGCCTTTAAAAATGCAGTCTAGAGCTAGAGTGGCACGTTTCTGGAAATTGCATGCACCACTTGAGTATAATCACCCCGTATATTTACAATATATATATACAGTATATTTCCTTATTGTACATCACGGGACACGGAGCACCATATTAATTACTGAATGGGTTATAGGCCACCTTCAGGTGATGGACACTGGCATAATTAAAGACAGGGAGTCCCACTCCCTATATAACCCCTCCCATACAGGGAGAACCTCAGTTTTTTCGCCAGTGTCTAAGGTGTTGGTCACAGTTAAGTTTGTACTGAAAGCTCCTTAGAGGATCCTGACTGGGTCAAGGAGCTGCGCAATCAGATCTATTCGAAAAGCCGGTAACAAGGGCTACAGTGGATGGTACCCGAGCCTCGGTATGGAAGAAAGAAAACCTTTTTTTTTTTTTTACCCCAGGCTATAAGAGAACTGTTTCACACGGTCAGGACAAGGGTAAGTCCTTCCGAGGTTGTTAGGAAAGATGGTAGCCTCAGCAGTTCCCTACAACCAATTCCATTCAAGGCTACTGCAAAACAGTGTTCTATCTGTTTGGAGCAGGAAAAACCAGGACTTGGATTACCCGATGAGCTTGACTCCAAGCGTACGCCTGAGTTTCAATTGGTAATTGTTAACTAATAACTTTCAGAAGGAAAAAACCTTCATACCTGTTACCTGGAGAGTAGTGACGACCGATGCCAGCCTCTTAGGCTGGGGAGCTGTCTTAGAAGGGAACTCTGTCCAGGGGAAGTGGTCAGAGTCCGAAAGGGCCTTGCCCATCAACATTCTATAAATTCGGGTGGCACGTCTTGCCATAAGGGCCTGGACAAGCAGATTACTAAACTATCCTGTCTGGATTCAGTACGTAAATGCCGCGGCCATACAGTGGTGTGAAAAAGTGTTTGCCCCCTTTCCTGTTCCTTTGCATGTTTGTCACACTTAAGTGTTTCGGAACATCAAACCAATTTAAACAATAGTCAAGGACAACACAAGTAAACACAAAATGCAATTTGTAAATGAAGGTGTTTATTATTAAAGGTGAAAAAAAATCCAAACCATCATGGCCCTGTGTGAAATGTGATTGCCCCCCTTGTTAAAACATACTATAACTGTGGTTGTCCACACCTGAGTTCAATTTCTCTAGCCACACCCAGGCCTGATTATTGCCACACCTGTTCACAATCAAGGCATCACTTAAATAGGAGCTGCTTGACACAGTAAGGTCCACCAGAAGATCCTTAAAAGCTACACATCATGCCGAGACCCAAAGAAATTCAGGAACAATTGAGAAAGAAAGTAATTGAGATCTATCAGTCTGGAAAGGGTTATAAAGCCATTTCCAAAGCTTTGGGAATCCAGCGAACCACAGTGAGAGCCATTATCCACAAATGGCGAAGACATGGAACAGTGGTGAACCTTCCCAGGAGTGGCCGGCCGCCCAAAATTACCCCAAGAGCGCAGCGACGACTCATCCAAGAGGTCACAAAAGACCCCACAACAACGTCCAAGGAACTGCAGGCCTCACTTGCCTCAGTTAAGGTCAGCGTTCATGCCTCCACCATCAGGAAAAGACTGGGCAAAAATGGCCTGCATGGCAGAGTTCCAAGGAGAAAACCACTGCTGAGCAAAAAGAACATCAAAGCTCGTTTCAATTTCTCCACAACACATCTTGATGATCCCCAAGACTTTTGGGACAACATTCTGTGGACCGATGAGACAAAAGTGGAACTTATTGGAAGGTGTGTGTCCAAGTATATCTGGCGTAGAAGGAACACTGCATTTCAGAAAAAGAACATTATACCAACAGTAAAATATGGTGGTGGTAGTGTGATGGTCTGGGGCTGTTTTGCTGCTTCAGGACCTGGAAGACTTGCCGTGATAAAAGGAACTATGAATTCTGCTGTCTACCAAGAGATCCTGAAGGAGAATGTCCGACCATCTGTTCGTGTACTCAAGCTGAAACGAACTTGGGTTCTGCAGCAGGACAATGATCCTAAACACACCAGCAAGTCCACCACCGAATGGCTGAAGAAAAACAAAATGAAGACTTTGGAGTGGCCTTTTTTTTCACCTTTAATAATAAACACCTTCATTTACAAATTGCAGTTTTGTGTTTACTTGTGTTGTCCTTGACTATTGTTTAAATTGGTTTGATGTTCCGAAACACTTAAGTGTGACAAACATGCAAAGGAACAGGAAATGAGGAAGGGGGCAAACACTTTTTTTCACACCACTGTAGCCTATATCAATCACCAAGGCGGCACCAAAAGTCATGCCGCCCAGAAAGAGGCAAGCCATATTCTGGCTTGGGCAGAAGAGCATATTCCTTTCCTGTCTTCGGTGTTTATCCCAGGAGTGGAAAATTGGCAGGTAAATTTCTTGAGCCACCAGCAATTGCTTCCCGGAGTATGGTCTCTGCATCCCAACATTTTTCTGGCCATACGTCAGAAGTGGGGTACCCTGGACTTGCACTTATTGGTGTCCAGGTTTAACAGAAAACTGGACAACTTTATGTCAAGGACAAGGGATCCGCTCGCTTGCGGGACAGAGGCCTTAGTGACTCTGTGAGATCAATTCTCACTGATTTATGCATTTCTCTCAGTTCACTTGCTTCCGCAGGTTAAAAGGGCAATGGAAGCTAGTAATCCTAGTAGCTCCGGCTTGTCCCAGGAGATCCTGGTATGTGAAAATCGTGAGGATGGCAGTAGAGGATCCTTGGACTCTTCCGTCGCTCCCGGACCTGCTCGCTTCTGATTCGGTACCGTTTGGCCTCTGATCTACCTGTGTATGACCCAGCTTGCCTAAGACTACACTTTGCCTGATTCTACTGTAGTACCTTCATCTGCAGCAGTGAACTACAAGCACCAGCTAACATCTATCCTCATCTGCAGCGGTGAACTACAAGGTCCAGCAAACATCTACCTTCATCTGCTGGGGTGAACTACAAGTCCCAGCTGACCTGCTCTACTTAGACCTGCTCATGGTATGGGCTCTTGTTCTTTGAACTCTTTGCATAATCAGCACATCTGAACTGAACTGTTTTTTTACAGAATACCCCCTCCACTTAATTAGGAATTGAATTGTCCTACCTCTTCGACGACAATCAAGGATAGATTCTACTTCGAATTTGGTTTCATCTCCAACCTGGACCGGAGGTGGGGGCACTTCTTCTCTCCCTGAAAAAGGACTAGAAACATGTTTAAGAAGTGAAACATGAAATACCGGATGGATTCTAAAAGACTCAGGCAAGGCAAGTTCAAAAGCTACAGGGTTAATTTCACGTTTGATCTCAAAGGGACCTAGGAACTTGGGTCCCAATTTCCGAGATGGACATGGAAATTTGAGCTTTGCTGATGAGAGCCACACTTTGTCCCCTATCTTAAAGGTAGGATTAGCTCTCCTCTTTCTATTGTATTGCTTTTTATACTCCTCTTGAGCCTTCTTCATGGTATCCTGGAGTATTCGATAGTTAGCTTGGAAGAATTCTACTCTGTCCTGAACTGCTGGAACTGAGGATTCAGGAATGATGTTAGGTAGAAATGAAGGATGAAAGCCATAATTTGCCCAGAAGGGTGATTGGTTGGTAGAAGCATGCACAGAGTTATTGTATGCAAATTCTGCACAATTTGATACTGAAATCCAGTCGTCCTGAGAAAAAGAATAAAAGCATTGCAGATATTGCTCTAGCGTCTGATTGGTCCTTTCGGTTTGACCGTTACTCTGTGGGTGATAGGCTGTAGATAAGCATATCTCGATTGACAGTAGTTTGCAGAGATTTCTCCAAAACCTATAGGTAAATTGTACCCCTCTATCTGATACAATGCTATCTGGTATTCCGTGCAATCGAACAATCTCCTTTATAAAGATTTTTGCTGTATCCTTCATCGGCAAGAAATGCGCCATCTTGGACAGACGGTCTACTACCACCAAAATGGTTGTAAATTCTTCTGAGGGGGGCAACTCCATGATGAAGTCCATGGAAATTTCCTTCCAAGGTTGTTCCAGAACTGGCAATGGTCTTAATAAACCCCAAGATCTAGCATTGGACCCCTTGTTTTGTGGGCAGATTGAGCACGAGTTAACGTAGACCTTACAGTCTGATCTCAGAGTGGGCCACCATAGGGACCGCTGAACCAGTTCAGTTGTCTTTGGGACCCCAAAGTGGCCAGCTAGCTGATGGTCATGGAAGGTCTTCAATACCTATGTTAGGATCTGGACTAGATGTGGTTTGAACAGTCAAGCAACTGGAAAAGTCTTTGGATTCAAGGGCCAGACAATGTTGCTGGCAATAGGAAGATGTAAAGATTACCTCCTTCTTGGACCAATCAATCCAAGGATTGTGCGCCTGTAGCCATGGAATTCCCAAGATGACCGGGAATATGGGAGAGCTTAGAACATCAAACCTAAGAAATTCCCGATGACCTGAATTGGTGGTGGTAAGGATGGGTACTGTTTCTTGGGTAACATATCCAGAGCTAGGCATGGAGCCGTTGGCCAGTTGGACTGTCAGCCTCTGTTTTTTGAGATTAAGTGAAAGGGCGAGACTCCTTGCTAAAGCCAAATCCAGGAAAGAACTACACGCCCCGGAGTCAAGTATGGCCTGGAGGTGAACTTCTTTGCCTGCCACCAACAATGTGACAGGGAGTGCAATAGGGGCTGAAGAGGACCTGGCTATTTGAAGATGGACCGGAGTACGGAGGATTGGTTTCCGTGGTCTTATGGGGCAGCTGCTTATGAAATGTCCTGCTTCCCCGCAGTAAAAGCACAAGTTTGCCTGTCGGCGATGAAGACTTTCCTCTGTGGTTAGTCCTGGACAGATCACCCCCAACTGCCTGAAAGCTAAAGCAGACCGGACTTGAGGTAGTGCCTTGGTGGAACAGAAGGCTTGAGCACGTTCAGACTGGCGTTCCCGTAGGCGACTATCAAGCTGAATTGTTAGCTGAATAAGACCCTCCAGTGTTGAGGGCATTTCTAATCTGGCTAGCTCGTCTTTGAGGGACTCAGACAATCCCATCCAATACTGGTATTTTAATGCCGCCTCATTCCAACCGGAATCTGTGGACCATGTGCGGAATTCCACTGTATAATCTTCCGCATGGTGCTGACCTTGGCGAAGGGAGTACAGGGCCGATTCGGCAGTAGCTGTCCGTAAGGGGTTGTCATATAACCGTGTCATGGCTACAAAGAACTGGTCTACTGTGTCAGTGACTGGGCTGCCTTGTTCCAATAGTCCATAGGCCCAGGTCTGAGGATCACCACTTAGTAATGAAATGGTGAAGCCTACTTTGACTGTTTCAGTGAAAAAAGTCTGTGGTTGCAAGGAGAAGTAGAGATAACAGGGATTCTTGAAGGACCTGAATTCCCTTCAATCCCCACGAAAACGTTCTGGCGCTGGTACTCATTGTTCCAGGGGAGTCATGACCATAGTATTAGCGCCTGAAGGCGGGCTTTGATCTGGAACAATGGGTGATTCTGGTGTGTGCTGCAGGCGCCCCTTCAACTGGAGGTAATTTTCCTGAAGCTTCTGAATGACTGGGGTAAGGGCCATGATCTGTTGGAGAACAGTCTCTATCGGGGAGTCACCTCCGTCAGCCTCTGACATGGCTGGATTATATTGTCAAGAACTTGGTATGAGGCCGAGATGCTGGGAGGGCTCCCCTTGCGGCCGAGCGCAGCACAACACTGAAAGTGACACAGGGATGCAGTGCCCACAGAAGCACGGGTTGCCTGGTGGTAGCAGCTGATGCCTGGGAACGTGGTAGAGCAGACACTGGAGGCAACGTGCTTAGAGGGTCCGGAGTAGAGGACCAACAGAAGTCCAGTAGCAGGGTCACAAGCCAGGCCAGGGGTCAACACGGTAAGACAGTCCAAGATCAGAGCCAGGGGTCCGGGTGCAGGAGACAGGAAAACACAGAGTCTGTTAGCCAAGCCGAGGTCAGATGCAGGGAACAGGCAGAGGAACGTCAGATGCAAGCCAGGAGGTAGAGCCAGGAGATCAGCAGGAGCAGGTTAAACAAGCCGGGTCGGTACACAGGTGATCAGGAAACAGGAATGATAACTCAGGTATGCAGGGAGAGCTGACGATAATCCAGCGATGCGGCACCGTCAGTGGGTAGTTCAAATAGACAAGGTGCCACGTTGGCGGCACTATTGCGCACCCGGGTTCGCCCGTTAGCGCGCGCTATTGTGCACGCGCCCGATCGTGGCGCTATTGCGCATCCGCGTGCGCTGATGTGCGTTAGCGCGACCTTGCCCAGGCTGGTCCACTAACCTTGTAGGAATGCGCCTATTTCCCTGACACTGCATCTGGTGGCAGGTGATGTGGCAAGTGACAACCTGCATCTGGTGGCAGGCGATGGTGGCAAGTGACAAGCTGCATCTGGTGGCAGGTGATTTGGCAAGTGACAAGCTGCATCTGGTGGCAGGTGACGTGGCAAGTGACAAGCTGCATCTGGTGGCAGGTGACGTGGCAAGTGACAAGCTGCATCTGGTGGCAGGTGATGTGGCAAGTGACAAGCTGCATCTGGTGGCAGGTAAAGTTGGCAAGTAACAAGCTGCATCTGGTGGCAGGCGAAGTGGCAAGTGACAAGCTGCATCTGAAGGGAGGCGATGGTAGCAAGTGACATGGCAAGTGACAAGCTGCATCTGGTGGCAGATGATGGTGACAAGCTGCATCTGGTGGCAGGTGACATGGCAAGTGACTAGCTGCATCTGAAGGCAGGCAACGTTGGCAAGTGACAAGCTGCATCTGGTGGCAGGTGACGTGGCAAGTGACAAGCTGCATCTGGTGGCAAGTGACAAGCTGCATCTGAAGGCAGGCAATGTTGGCAAGTGACAAGCTGCATCTGGTGGCAAGTGACAAGCTGCATCTGGTGGCAGGTGATGTGGCAAGTGACAAGCTGCATCTGGTGGCAAGTAACGTGGCAAGTGACAAGCTGCAACTGGTGGCACATGATGGTGGCAAGTGACAAGCTGCATTTGGTGGCAGGTGACGTGGCAAGTAACAAGCTGCATCTGGTGGCAGGCAACGTGACAAGCTGCATTTGACGGCAGACAACGGTGGCAAGTGACAAGTTGCATTTGGTGCAGGCGATGGTGGCAAATGACGAGATGCATCTGGTGTCAGGTGATGTGGCAAAAGACACGCTCAGGGCTCCCACTAATTCTGTATTATGGTGAGTTGAATTATTTAATTTTGCTCTGTGATGATTGAAGGCCAACACCAGACAAATTGCCCATGAAAAAACAGTGCCAACAAGGTTGGGGACCGTTGATTATAAGGACACAGGGTGTGCACATTGGCTCAGTGCAGGACTACAGAGCGTAGATGTGGAGTAGCTTTGCAGCTTTCTTCAGGTTTTGGTATACCTGGATGGGGCTCTGTACTTAGATTCCATAGTGCCTTGGGTGGAACGGAATCTCCAACCCAGTGATAGGGTTTTGTGGAGAACCAGCAGGGTGTGTGCTCAGGTGCACACAGCCCTTTTACTGGAGGTTTAGGAATACTTCAGGGCTCCCAGTTGGGGACGGCACCACCCAAGAGAGACAGGAGGTCTCCAGAAGTCAGAGAGGCTGCATGAAGCAACAAGAGCATGTTTGTCTGCAAGAGACAGTAAACGGCCTGAGTACTGAGGCTTGAGAAGAGCTGTGTGCATTAGAGTAAAGCTGTCAGCTTTGAAGAACCTGTGGCCTGGGTAACCAGTGGAAAGAGCAGAGGTACTGCTAAAGAGAGTAACCAGGTGGGCTATTATTTTTCAGTTGTGCTACTTCTGGAGAAGAACCCCTGTGTGAAAAACCTTATGTTATTGACTTTCCATCTGCCTTTTAATAAAAGTGGGCTACCAGGCCCTTAAAATATAGTTCCTGACTGATGTGAACTTACTAAAATGCATCTACCACTGAGCTAATTATCCCTCATGTTACAGGTGGTTGTCAGATGCAGGCAGCTGATGGTGTAATCCAGGTCTGTGCCCCAATGGTGAGTTCATGTCAGAAACTGTTGGCTGTGTGTGGAAGTGCAGCCAGGCAATAAGCATTGTGATGCTATATTTTACATTCTGTCTGTTATTGTAGTGGAGTGCTGCAATTATGAGATAATCCTCTTATGAGAAGTAAAGACACTACAGAGGCTAGATTGGATTGTGAAGAGGCTTATTGAATTGTTATCACTCTGGCAGTTTGGGAAGCGATGGCTTCATTGACATAATATGTCAATGATATAACCCAATAGCTCATTAGATGTCATTATATGTCAGTGTAACTGTAACCATTATAGCATTAGCAAACAGAGTGGTGAGAAGTCAAAATCTAGTATATTGTGATAAAACTAAATATGATGCTTATAATCAGTCATTCTGTTAAGTGAGGCTGGTTATGTTCAAAAGAAGAAACAATCCAGTTCATAAAAGGTCTAGTTTTCACATACAGTCCATTACAAACACGTATACTTATAGTGTACAGAACAGATGTAGAGTTACAGGTTTTGGTTATGCACTGTTTGGCTGGGTTGTGTCAGACCGACTGCAGTACACGTGGGCTGAATGTCAGCCAGTTTCTGTTGAACTGGCTGATGCTGCCCCACATTCGGCCCATTTTGTACTAGGCTTTAAAGTAGATATTTAACCTTTTCAAATGATTGTCTATTTAACATCCAGACTTTATCCAATCCCCCTAAAACAGGAGTGTCAACGCACCAACATTGCAGTCTGCATCGCACTACCCCCCCTTACGTCAGATGTCAAGAGCCCCACCACCATCAGAAGTCAAGTGTCCCCCAACCTCCCTTACATCACAGTGCCACTCCCCTTACCTTGTGCTGCTTCTGGAAAGAAGCCGTAGCTGGAAAGCAGAAAGGTGCAGGGTCTGGAGGAGGACCAGAGGAGGGCTGGAGTCAGCTGCCTGAGTCTGCTGAATGCTGAGACCAGGGAAGCAGAGATGAGGGGATGCTGTGGCTGCACAGAGAGTCACATTTCTTACCTGGGTATACAGCGTACCTTCCAAACTTCTAAATTATATGGAGTCAACTTTCCAAAATTATTAGAGCAGGTAACTAAGGATCTGCAAATCATCCAGAAAATGCACTTAGCCTGGGTGGGAAAAATAGCTGCATTTAAAATGCGAATTCTGCCGAAAATTCTTTACTGTTTTGATCCCTCCCTATTACTATAACCCCTATGTTTTTCGACCAAGTAAACTTAGAATTGAGGAATTTTATATGGAATGGCAAGAAACCCAGAGTTGCTTTTAAGATACCTCTAATAGGGATGAGCCGAACACCCCCGGGTTCGGTTTGCACCAGAACCTTCGAACGGACCGAAAGTTTGTGCGAATTTTCGAACCCTATTCGTTACAATGGACACGAACGTTCGAAATCAAAAGTGCTAATTATAACGGCCAATATGCATGTTAATGTCATAAAACAGGTTTGGGGACCCGGGTCCTGCCCCAGGGGACATATATCAATGCAAAAATAAGTTTTAAAAACTAATGTTTTTTCGGGAGCAGTCATTTTAAAGGTGCATAAAGTGAAAAACAAAAAGTGAAATATTCCTTTAAATATGGTACCTGGGGGGTGTCTAAAGTATGTCTGTGAAGTGGCATGTGTTTACCCTGTTTAGAACTGTCCCTGCACAAAATGACATTTGTAAAGGAAAAAAAGAAGCCATTTAAAACCGCTTGCGGCTTTAATGTCATGTCTTGTCCTGGCAATATGGCTGAAAATCCTTGAGAAAAATGGCATGGCTACCCCATCACCCCCCCCCCCCCCACCCCTGCCCCTTTTGGGTCTTGTATTGAGGGGAACCCTGCACCCAAAATAAAACCCTATACCTACAACCCTATATACTCTGAACAGCAGTATACAGGCGCTGCAAACAAGACAGGGACTGTAGGTTTGTTCTTAAGTAGAATCTGAACAGGTACATTTTTAAGTGTAGCTCCATCCCAAAAAAATCTATTTTTAAGCTTTTTGGAGAACATAGGGAGGGGTTATCACCCCTGTAACATTTGTTTTGCTGTCTGTGCACCTGTTCATCACATTTCACCTCACTTTCTGTCCCAATGACAAATGTTTTTGGAAAAGTGGGGTTTTTATTGAAACAAGAATTGGTGATAAAGCATCAGTAGAGAGGAGATACCTTTTTCCCAAATTAAATCTAACAGGATAGAATTTCCCTTCCTAGGGGTTGATTTCCTCTCACTTCCTGTTTTCTCCTTCCGTTTGCAAGTAGGAGTCGTTTGTAAGTTGGATGTTTGAAAGTAGTGGTCTGCCGTATATATTCTGCAGAAATTTGCCCCATTAGATGTTGGTGTAGCCACAACACTGTAAGCCCTCACAGTTACTCTTGGTGGGCACAGGAATTGGCCCTGCTGTAAATTATTAGATCAAGATTTGTAATTGCATGCACCTGTTGAACAGGGCAGAAAAATTGGGCCTTTGGTGGTGGTGGTGGATGGTGTTGCCACAAGACTGTAAGCCCTCACAGTTACTCTTGGTGGGCGCAGGAATGGGCCCTGCTGTGAATTATTAGATCAAGATTTGTAATTGCATGCACCTGTTGAACAGGGCAGAAAAATTGGGCCTTTGGTGGTGGTGGTGGACGGTGTTGCCACAAGACTGTAAGCCCTCAGTTACTCTTGGTGGGCGCAGGAATGGGCCCTGCTGTGAACTATTAGATCAAGATTTGTAATTACACGCCCCTGTTAAACAGGGGCTGAAAAATTGTGCCTTAGGCACTGGTGCTGGTGCCACAACACTGCAACCCCTCACAGATACTGTACTTGGAGCACAGCAGTCAGACCTGTTGCGAAGCATTGCTTAAAAAATTGTAATTACACGCCCCTGTTAAACAGGGGCTGAAAAAATGTGCCTTAGGCACTGGTGCTGGTGCCACAACACTGCAACCCCTCACAGATACTGTACTTGGAGCACAGCAGTCAGACCTGTTGCGAAGCATTGCTTAAAAAATTGTAATTACACGCCCCTGTTAAACAGGGGCTGAAAAATTGTGCCTTAGGCACTGGTGCTGGTGCCACAACACTGCAACCCCTCACAGATACTGTACTTGGAGCACAGCAGTCAGACCTGTTGGGAAGCATTTCTTAAAAAATTGTAATTACACGCTCCTGTTAAACAGGGGCTAAAAAATTGGGCCTTAGCCACTGGTGTGGTGGCACCCAGAAACAAAAATGTTCTTCCAAGCTATCAAGGAATGGATCATTGAGGAGGAGGAAGAGGATAGTCAGTGAACATAACAGGACAGTCACTCAGCATCAGCATAGGCAGTCTTGAAGGGATGTGACATTATAAATTATTCAGTTATATCCGCTTCAGGTGCCTGGTAGCTGGTGGTGATCCAAGACTGATTCATCTTTATGAAGGTCAGTCGATCAACCGAGTCGGTGGACAGGCGCACCCTGTGATCAGTGACAAATCCTCCAGCAGCACTGAATGTGCGTTCGGAAAGAACGCTGGATGCAGGACAGGCCAGTAGCTCAATTAAATGAAAATAAATAAACCACGCTAAAAATGAAAAATTACAAAAATGGGGGGAGGGAAAAAACCTAACCTAAAAGGCTGCTGCTGGAAGTGGGATACTCACACATAGAAACATAAGGATGGATAAAGCTGCGCCAACAATAATTAATAAAAAATGGAAAAGGGGACACAAATATCCAAACAATTAATAAACAATAAACAATAAGAATAATGTTCGTATAAGAAGTGACTATGAAGGAACATACAAAATGAATTGAATGATAAAATCCAGTGATGACTGCAATAGTCCTATAATGTTATCTTCTTTTTAAAGCACAAAGTCTGTTTTCCTGTAGCCAAAAAACTTGTAGTACTCTGGGAACACCACCGTGACAGATCTAAATAATCACTCTGTGACATGCATAGGTTTTGTTCGATCCCAACCACCTGTTAGATTGAACGCTTACCAGATGGCTGTGTAACAAAGCGCTTTATATAAAGCCAGCAGCTTGCAACGATAATTGGTAGGATCGATCAG
This sequence comes from Lithobates sylvaticus, assembly GCA_028564925.1. Taxonomy (NCBI): domain Eukaryota; kingdom Metazoa; phylum Chordata; class Amphibia; order Anura; family Ranidae; genus Lithobates; species Lithobates sylvaticus. The sequence continues at coordinate 125,501,627 of CM053034.1, forward strand.
CCCAGGAACAATTCATTCAGGTGGGAAAGGAGGATCTCTGCACCGTCCGCTCCACACAGAACCATCCAACTAGTTATCTCTCTCCTTACTGGAATACTGCAGGGAATCGGGTCTCTTCCAGAAAGCCATGGGCTGGCTGTGCCCGGCAGGCACCCTGCTCTTCCCCCCCCCCGCTTGTCTATACACAGCCGATGATTACACTCCGATATACACACACATGCACAGCGCACTCACTCCATACACTCCGCACACACTGCACAACTGCTGGGCTGCTCAGAAATGAAAGGAGATTCGTCATTCACAATGACGAATCTCCTTTCATTTCTGAGCAGCCCAGCAGTTGTGCAGTGTGTGCGGAGTGTATGGAGTGAGTGCGCTGTGCATGTGTGTGTATATCGGAGTGTAATCATCGGCTGTGTATAGACAAGCGGGGGGGGGGAAGAGCAGGGTGCCTGCCGGGCACAGCCAGCCCATGGCTTTCTGGAAGAGACCCGATTCCCTGCAGTATTCCAGTAAGGAGAGAGATAACTAGTTGAATGGTTCTGTGTGGAGCGGACGGTGCAGAGATCCTCCTTTCCCACCTGAATGAATTGTTCCTGGGCTGATCGATCCTACCAATTATCGTTGCAAGCTGCTGGCTTTATATAAAGCGCTTTGTTACACAGCCATCTGGTAAGCGTTCAATCTAACAGGTGGTTGGGATCGAACAAAACATATGCATGTCACAGAGTGATTATTTAGATCTGTCACGGTGGTGTTCCCAGAGTACTACAAGTTTTTTGGCTACAGGAAAACAGACTTTGTGCTTTAAAAAGAAGATAACATTATAGGACTATTGCAGTCATCACTGGATTTTATCATTCAATTCATTTTGTATGTTCCTTCATAGTCACTTCTTATACGAACATTATTCTTATTGTTTATTAATTGTTTGGATATTTGTGTCCCCTTTTCCATTTTTTATTAATTATTGTTGGCGCAGCTTTATCCATCCTCCAGTAGCTCAATTGCATACTGTGCAATCTCTGGCCAGTGATCCATCCTCAAGACCCAGTAAGCCAGAGGATTTTCGGTGGGAAAGGTGTCCAAGTCTGACCTTGCCCCTAGGTATTCCTGCACCATGTATATCAGACGCTGGCGATGGTTGCTGGAACCGATCATACCTTGGGGCTGCGGACTAAAAAATTGTCTGAACGCATCGGTCAGACGTCCACCTTCCCCACCGCTCCTTCTGCTACTGACCGAAGCCTCAGCAACTCGTCGTCCAGGAGTTTGTAACCTCCCAGTCTCGGGGAACACGTTGCACAGACCTTTCTGCAAGGCCTCCCTGAGATGTCTCATCCTCTGCTCCCTCTGCGACGGCAAGATAAGGTCCGCAACCTTACCCTTGTACCGTGGATCAAGGAGAGTGGCCAGCCAGTAATGGTCCCTCTCCTTGATCCGAAGAATACGAGGATCCTTCTGCAGGCTTTGCAGGATCAGGGAGGCCATGCAACGTAGGTTAGCTGAGGCATTCGGTCCGGAGTCTTCTGGGTCACTGAGGACGACATGATCGCCAGCCACCTCCTCCCAGCCACGTACAAGTCTACTGGATTGTTGGGACTGTACATCATCCCTAAAAGACTGCTGCTGCTGAGTGCCAGGCTCCACCTCCATGCTCACACAATCCTCCTCCTCCTCCTCCTCATCCTCTTCCTGTGTGATGGGTGGGACAGAAGGAACACTGTCTGGATAAAGGGGGCCTTGAGAGGCAAGGAAGTCCTCCTCTTCCTGCCTCTGTTCTGCCTCAAGTGCCCTGTCCATTATCCCACGCAGCGTATGCTCCAACAGGTGGACAAGAGGTACAGTGTCACTGATGCATGCACTGTCACTGCTCACCATCCTTGTGGCCTCCTCAAATGGTGACAGGACAGTACATGCATCCCTGATCATGCTCCACTGGCGTGGGGAAAAAATCCAAGCTCCCCTGACCCTGTCCTGGTGCCGTAGTCGCAAAGGTACTCATTGATGGCCCTCTGCGTGTGCAGTCGATGCAGCATGGCCAACGTTGAGTTCCACCTGGTGGGCATGTCACATATAAGGCGGTTCTTGGGCAGGTTCAACTCCTTTTGCAGCTCAGCCAGCCAAGCACTGGCATTATGCGATCGGCGGAAATGCACACAGACTTTCCTGGCCTGCCTCAGGACATCCTGTAAGCCTGGGTACCTGCCCAAGAACCGCTGCACCACCAGGTTGAGGACGTGAGCCATACAGGGCACATGGGTCAGCTGCCCCTGTCACAGGGCCGGAGAGGAGGTTGGTGCCATTGTCAGAAACCACCATTCCTGGCTTAAGCTGGCGTGGCGTCAACCACCTCTCGGCCTGCCCCTGCAGAGCTGCCAGAACCTCTGCCCCAGTGTGGCTCCTGTCCCCCAAACACACCAGCGCAAGCACGGCATGGCCTCTTTTTGCCTGCGTACTCGCGTAGCCCCTTGTACGCCTACGGAGCACCGCTGGTTCCGAGGACAGAGCACTCGAAGAGGCCATGGAGGAAGAAGAAGAGGAGGGGGTGGAGAGAGAGGTGTGTCACAACCAGTAGTAGCATTTTGGAGGCGTGGTGGCGGAACAACCTCCAACACTACTGCACTTTGTCCTGCATCCCTCCCAGCTGCCAATAGAGTGACCCAATGGGCCGTGAAAGACAGGTAACGTCCCTGTTCATGCCTGCTGGACCATGAGTCAGCGGTAATATGCACCTTACCGCTGACCGCCCTGTCCAGCAAGGCATGGACATTGCCTTCCACATGCCGGTAGAGAGCCGGAATCGCCTTCCGTGAGAAAGTGGCGTTTGGGAACCTGATACTGAGGAACCGCACATTGAACAAACTCACGGAAGGGGGCCGAGTCTACCAACTGAAAAGGCAGCAGTTGAAGTGCTAGCAATTTAGCCAAGCTAGCATTCAACCGCTGGTCATGTGGATGGCTGGGAGTAAACTTCTTTCGACGGTCCAGCAGCTGGGGCAGGGAAATTTGCCTGGTACAATCGGACGTCGGTGTACTGCAAGTACTTGGCTGTGACACACCTAATTCTACACCTTTATTCCTCTCAGAGCAGCTTTCAGAGAGGACTGAAGATATAGTGGGGTTGGAGATCCCAGCTGATGAGGAGCAAGGAGAGGTCCGCTATGTTCTTTGGTGTGGGTCTTTAATGTGCGCTTGCCAACGAGCTGCATGGCAGGTCGACATATGTATGGTCATGCTTGTGGTGCCCAAGCGGCTGATGTTTTGGCCACGGAAGATACGCTTGAGACATATGTTGCAAATAGCAGTGGTGCGATCTGATGCACTTGTCTCAAAAAAGGCCCACACCAAAGAACTTTTGTGATAACGTGCAGAGGCAGCACCCTGCACAGGCGGAGCTCTGCGGTGTGATTCAGTTGGTATGCTGGCTTCTAGCTGGCCTCCGGAGGGCATCCTGCCTCGTTGGACATGTGCCGCCGCCTCCTCCTCCTCCTCCTCCTCTCTCCCTTCAGGCACCCACGTAGAGTCAGTGACCTCATCATCCCCTCCCTCTTCACCACTGGAGCAAACCTGGCAGTAAGCTGCAGCTGGTAGAAAATGACTGCCAGATTGCTGTCCTTGAGCATCCCCTCTCTTTGCGCGCACGCTACTGCCTTCCTCTAGCTGGGTATCATCATCCGAGCCTTCAAAACGTTGGGCTTTCTTCTGGAGCATGTACCCAACACTGTGCTCAAACAGTTCGGGGGACTCCTCAGGAGGACATGGTGGGTATAGGGAAGGGGTGCCTGATGATGCCATTGAGTACGCGTTGGCAGCTGCTCTGCCAGTACCCTGAGCCTGGGTGAGAGAGGATGAGGAGGATGAGGAGGGCTTGTTCATCCATTCTACCAAGCCTTCGGCATGATGCGGCTCAACATGTCCAGCTGCCGAAAACAAGGACAAGCGTGTCCCATGGCCATGTGCGGATGACGATGCACGTCCACGACCAGCACTGTTGTCTCTAGAAACAGAGCCTGCTTGCCCTGTGTTCTTGCCTCAGGACCGTCTGCCTCTCCTTGGCGGTATTCCAGGCATTGTAGTGGGTAGTGTATATTGTGCTGGAGTCACACAGCACACACACTAACTCCTGCAGATGGCTGCCTTAGATGACAGCAACAGGGCCTTATGGCAGATAGAGGCTGCCTTAGATGACAACTGGGCCTTACAGCAGATAGAGACTGCCTTATATGACTGACAACAACTGGGCCTTATAGCAGATACAGAGGCTGAGGTGGTTTTATGTGTGATGTACTAACTGAGATCACACACACACACAAGCTAGCTAGCTCCTGGAGATGCCTGGCTGCCTTCGATGACAACAACTGGGCCTTATAGCAGATAGAGTGACTGAGGTGGTTTTATGTGTGCTGACACACACACTAGCTCCTATAAATCCCTGCCTGCCTTAGATCACAATAGGACAGAAGGTTATACTGCAATGCTGTACTAACAGCATAGGACAGAGGGTGCTACTGCAATGCTGTACTAACAGCACACACACACCAGACTAATCCCCAGAATCAAAGCAGTTAGACTCAGCAGCAGATAATGTCACCACTCAGCAGCAGTGCAATTAGCAGAAATGATCAGTATTCACTTCAGTAGTAATGATAATGAATCAGCAATGAATCAGCAATGAATCAGCATCAGCAGTCTGCCTATTAAGAATCAAAGCCAGAACACATGTGCACTAGGCCGACGGCGCAGCGGCCTTTTATACAGTGGGGCATGTACTAAAGCCCCTGAGCTATAATTGGCTACAGGCGTTCTGCCTGTAGCCAATTATTGCTCTCCTCGCTGCCGGCGCTGTGATTGGCCAAGCATGCGGATTCACAGTGCATGCTTGGCCAATCATCAGGCAGCAATGCACTGCGCCTGGCGCAATGCATTGCGGGCCGCTCGCATCACACGAATGTGATGCAAACGGCCCAAATAGTTCTGGGCTCGCCGAGCAGGCGAACGCCCAGTGCTCGATTCGAACATGGGTTTGAATCGAACACCGGGCCCATCCCTAACCTCTAACAAGAATAGTGGAGGAATGGGCCTCCCAGACATCCGGTATTACTATTATGTGGCACTTTTAGACCCAATGAAATGCTGGTTCTCCTCTACAACCGATAAACTATGGAGCAACATTGAGAAAGAAGTATCTAAAGGCAACGATATGTTTGCTTTATCCACAGCATCAACATTTTGCATAACCCGCATCCAATTCGCATAAGTATGAACCCAGCCTTAGGGTATTGTGCCCCAATTTATCACTATTAAAGCATCAATTAATAGCATGGAAACATATCTTATCTAAGTCCAAAGATGTGGGAGAACTAATTAATCTTCCTATTCCCTTGAGAGTACTAGAGTACTACAAAGCAAGGATTTCAATAAACCAATGGATTGGACAAGGAGTTAATTGACTATTTATGGATAATTTATAAGAACACAGTATTAAACAAGTTAAGAAAATACGATCGTCTTAGGAACTTTAATCCTGACACACCTATTCATATGCCCTCACTGATTTGAAGATATTTCACCAACAATCAAGAACATAATGTAAAAGGGATAGCCTTCTTTTACAAGCTCCTTTCAGAATTCCCTAAAAACACTTAGACCCCCAATATGCTGGGGGAAAAAGGGTTATCACAAACCTTTTCTTAGGAGCAGCGGCGTAATTCCATACTAATTAATGGTAGAACATTGAGATAATGCCCAGAAAATTCTAAATATATGGTACTTGACACCGTTTAAACATTCCAAAATATACCCCTCCTCATCATCTATTTGTTGACGCTGCAAAGAACAAGCTGGGACCCTGTACCACATATTATGGAGCTGTATAAATGTAAATAGCTTCTGGAAATCAGTTTCTTCTTTTGTTTCTACACTTACAGGAAATCAAATTTCTCTCAAGCCAGCTATGGATCTATATTTATTTAAATCTATACCCTATGCAGTTTGGGATAGTAGTGGTGGATATCTTGACTGTCGCAAGACTCACTATTACCTCCCTATGGAAATCTCCCAACCTCTCTGAGGTCATCATTAGATTGAATACACAAGCTCAGTATGTGCTAATGTTAGCCTATAAAAAATTCAATGTGCTAAGAAAATATGGCAAGCCTGGATCTCACACCCTAGAGCTTCTAAATTTATTAAAGATTCTAATAAATCAATATGAGTAAACTTTCAGGATATACTATGAGGATCTATGCCATTTGGTTATGTCATTTTCTTATCTAATTCCTTTGCTTTTCATTGACCCTATTGGAAAGATGTGTATATTTCTCTTTATTTATACCTGTTTACAGTGTGTCCCAAATGGGGTAAACAGGTAATATAAAGTTATTTATAGGTAAAGTATGTAGCGCCGGGCTCCTGAAGAGATGAAGAGATCTTTTTGTAAATATAATGTTACTAAAACCGTAGTTGGGTTTTAGGGTTAATTGTACTAAATTATGGTCTCAGTACCAGTTTGGCTGGACTGTATTGTGTTCTGCTTGGCCACAGGTGTCGGTGTCACCTCTGGCCAGCATAGGAACGCAGTCCGGTTGGACGCATTGGGTGCCAATATTTCTCGGAACCAATCAGTGGGTGTGTTATCTCGCTGTGTGTTCTGGGAGAGGGTACTTAAGGTCGCGCGATTCTGGGTTCCGGTCCAGAAGATCATTCTGACTGTTTGGTCCTGGTCCTCCTGACCAGCCCTCATGGCCTGGGGTGCAGATCCATCCGTTTCCAAGTCTCGGGGCTGGCTAGCCTGAGGCACAGTAACTGGAAGCAGGTTTCCAAGGTGGTTCGGTGCCGTCTCGGTTTTGGAGAGGCCCAGCAACTGAGAATGCAACCAGGGGAGGACTCTTCAGAAGAGGGCCACGCACAAGGCTCACTGCTCAGCAAGAGCCTGGAAGCTAAGTTGGAAGGATACCAGGTGAATCCACACTCATACGGTATCGCCGGACCGGCTTCAAGATACTGGTACCGTGTGAGAGTTCTCTAAGTTTTTTCATCCTTCATTTACAACCAAGTCTGTGGCAGAGGCTTTTCATCCTAAAGTTACAACCAAGTCTGTGGCAGAGACTTTTCATCCTAAAGTTCTACAATCAAGTCTGTGGCAGAGACTTTGCTTTATCTGAATCACCTGTCGGTTACTAAATTCACCAAAAAGGGGGATTTATCCGATAGCTGTAGTATACAGTTGCGAATGGCTATTCCCTGGATTTCATGGTGAGAGACGTACAGTGTCAGCAGTTCCAAGAGTACCTGAACTTCCTACTCATACCCTCTGTTCCCTATTGAGAGACTGTGTTTTGTCTGATGGTTTTTGCAAATAAAAATCCCTAAAGTGGATCCAATGTCAGTCTCTACAGTTCCTTTGGGCCATCTACCTCGGGAAACCCCTAGACACACACGAGGTCAAGAAGGTAACGGTAAGCCCAAAAATAACCAGCAGCTTCTTCGGGACCATAGTCAAATGTGGCAACCTCCTTGGAATGTCACCATCTAGTAGTTGTTTGTAATGTCATATATTCCTACAGAGTTCTATGGATGGTGATTTAATTTTATGACATCCATATAATCCGTAGAAATATATGATATTAAATTTTTTTAAACAACCACTAGTCAGCAACATTCCATGGAGGTTGCCCCATTTGTCTATGGTCATCAATTTGAAGTTTAAATTTGATTTAAGTTTCTATGTTTATGGTTTTAATACATCATTTTAGTTTATGGTACGCAATGTAGTAAATTTAGCCAAAATCCGAGTATTTATTTAATAAAATATACACAACTGAGGAACAAACAAAACGTGGGTGTACCAATATGGAAGATGTCATACACTCATAACTAGAGGCGGGAGGAAGAGGAAATGGCATCATAGCATAGGAAGTAGTTACCCAACAGAAGGAGGAAGGTGGAGCACGATAGCACAAATAGGGATTTTACACCACCCTAGGACAGCCTTTGATAACGCCCCGTGGGAGGGATGAAATGTGTCAGTGACCATGGGTGGTGATGTAATTTCCGTCCAGTGAGACACACGTGGCTATGTACTTATGGTATGTTTGATGCTCATATACTTCTTTGTAAGTGTGAGTGTTTGTGTTTTAAATCTGTAATTTTACCAATAAGTGGAATTATGCTATGTAGATCTCTCTTGCCATTTCCCTATATTCTGCACATGAGTACTTTATTGTCCTGACATTGAGGAGCAGACCCAAAGAGTGTGACAACAAAGACCAGCAACCCCAGGATATCTAACAGGCGTTTATGACTCCTATCAGTGATATATAAAGGAGAAGGAAGGTTGGGACTTTGAATGAAGCCCAGCTACAGGCAGGTAAAATTGTAAAATAAAATACAATTTTTATTAACATGTACACATTTTATCATGAGGAAATACAGTAGAAAAGGGGTATTACTAATATATAACACATAGTAAGTTCATATCTGTACACATGTTCCAACATGAGAAAGTCATAATAATAGTGTTGGTTTGTAGCCACACCCTCCCTAGTTACACATGAGAGAACAAAGAGAGGGGATGCCCCAGGGGTTTTATGGGCGAGGGTTGAAGAGACAGAGAAGTAGAAAGCATATATTAAAGAGTATTACAAAATGTATTTGTTTATAAGACATACAAAATTGCATATAAGGATATTAAAATCACAAGACCAGTGGTTAATGTATGGTAATTTACAGCAAAAAAATCTGAGTCATGAAATGGGTCTCATGGCAAGAGGCCAATCAATATAAATGAGTTTATAGCTCCCAACATGTTTCGGAATATTTAAATTGTTAAATTCCTTCTTCAGGGGCTGATTTGCATCAAGCTGTATTGTCTGATACAATGGCAAGAAAAAAATATATAAAAGTCAGTCAAATCAATCGTATATATGTACGTAACACATGTATGTAAACATATAATTGGGAGAGAGGCATGGGGGAATACAGATGGACAAGCATTTTATGAGAAATTGGTGGTACTTACGAAATACCCAACTGTGATGAAACATAGTACACATCAAGGTCCTGCTTGGATCATTGGTCTGCGTCTCTAGGTGGCCCCATAATTTGGGAAAGGAGTCTCCAAAGAGTGATTTGGAGCACATAGACGGTGACTCTTGGCCAGAAATTGGCATACAGTTTAACCTTGGCAATATTTTCAAAAATTTGGGAGAATGCAACAAATTTGCCAAGCGGTGGGGGGTCCACAATGATTGATACTAATAGCACAGAGACACTTCTAAGCAAAGAAAAAAAAATGTAATGGGAGTTTGATATGATAAACTGAGATGGAAAGTTGTTGCAAAAAAGGGAGAAAAAGGCTATGTGTTCCAAGATGCTTTTCTGACTGTCATTGCTACCGTTTATACCATCTATACTCTGTTAACCATACTGAATATGTACTCATATGCTGTTGTACTCATGCTCCTACTTTGTGTATCTTTATAGGTCATGCGCCTCCATATATAAGGTTTATGCCCCATCACCTGGTCTATACTATTATAATTATTTTTGGACTATGTCTTTATACATTTTGATTTTCTTGTTTTTTTTCCCAGCCATTGCTATATTGGTGCTGCCAGCCTCTGGGTTCCCCGGCACTGGTAGGCCCCGCAGTGTTTACAGGCCTCGGGCCTCTCTCTGGGCTTTGGTCCCCTATTCCCACCCTGTGGGCCGTGTCTTTGGTTGCTGACTCGCGCATTCGGGGTCGGCTTCTTCCATCATGCTGGGGACATTTACGCCTATCTCCTGCATTGGCGGCCCCCCGACGTCTGGCGTTGCCGCTCCTTATGACGCTGTTGCGCCAGATGCCGCCGGTGCCAAGGGATCGTCAGCACTGACGAATCCTCGGCTTCTTAGATAGTACAGCTGTTTTGGATTGAACTCGTCAAGATCAGGACAAGTCCTCCAAACAGCTGACACACACCCTACTCCATGATTGGTTCACACCATCCTGTGAGGGTGTTAACTTGAGATCTACTCCCCTATAAACTCTCCAACTTACTACTCAGTATTTGCTACACAGCCAGTCCACTTGTTGCCATTGTGGGGAAAAGTGCATACTATTGAACACTTGAAAGTAAGTAGATTGGAATCATTTTCATATGGACTTTATTTCTTCTTTCTTCAAATTTTAGTAGATTACGCTACCTTTTTTGCTACATATTCCAACATTAGTCTGTTTGGTTGCTCTATATACCAGATAAATTACTTGCATGCTTTATAACACCAGAACCAAATAATCTGCATGTAAAGTTTATACTAATAAGACAACAGAGAAAAGACACATACCCGAAGGTGTGGAGAGTGCTGCTCACCCCTCACCCCACAGTGGGGGAATCCTTTCCTTCTTGCATCCCATAGGGGTGAGCAGCACTCTCCACACCTTCGGGTATGTGTCTTTTCTCTGTCGTTTAAATTTTGGTGGTTAAACACCTTTCCCCCTTCCCAGACACACGAGAGTTAGAACATGAGCTTTGGTATCTAATCGTTTACTTACTTGTTGTAATTTTTGACATTTTGATATTCCTTTTGGTATTTTGACAACGTGTTTTACAATGAGTGACTTCAAGGGAGAGGGATGGGCCAACCTCATGTTGAGCTACGACTGCTCCAACGATTCCCTCTTCAGACTTGAGGCAGGCAAACTTCAAGCCAGGTTGTTGGCGCGCGGGTACAGCCGATCATGCCTGCGCAGGGCGTTTAACCGTACCTTTGCGCAATCACGATTTGGCCTTCTAACCAAACAGAAAGTAAATACTGACCCTGGTTCGGATCCAGCCAGGGTCATTATGAAATTTTCTAAACATTCACGATCCACCTTCATAGCGTCCCATTAAGAATGATTGAGTAGTAATTTACCATATCATATTATATCATGATGTCATGTACAATCGTTTGATATTCATTATTATACCAATAGCTCCTGTATCTGTATGTATAACTAACTAGTATTGCTATAATTAAAACAAACAATTTTGCAATATATATATATATATATATTTTTTTTTGCCCACAGATCAGCGACTTAGGAGCAAGTTCTGTCCTAATACGGCCTGAGTTACACAGTGCCCTCTGTGGTCATATACTTATGTCCCATTAGAGTCATAGACAGATCAACTTTATATTCTTTATATCCTTTTTATCTTTGGTTATAGGTGTTTCCTCCACCCCGGACCTGCCCTCATGCCTGCCTAACCCGTGGCCCTTTGTCAACCAGCATGCCTTCACGGCAAGGGGGAGGGGATCGCTATTTTCCACCTGTTAGCTCCTCCTTTTGTCTCTTATTGGCTAATCCCGGGCTGGTCCCAGGCACACAATCGGGACTATTCTCCTTGCCGGCGGAATCCCTAGACATCCCCGGACGGCATGCCCCAGTGCGCATGCGCGTGGCCTCGCGTGTGCGCACGATGCACGCACGTCACGTTATTTACGTCGGGGATGACGTAACTATGGACCAACGGTCTCTAGGGACGCCGGGGAAGCCACACTACGGCCGCCCTGCACGGCGGCCAATAGCAGCCAGTGGAGGTGGATTTATTTCTGGCCGTATATACCTATGTGAATCCTCCCATGGGGGCGGACTAATTCCAGGTTACACACACCTGTGGGAACTTTTCAATCAACCTAATTTCCCCACCTGCCCTATATATGCTGGGCCAGTGGAAACACATTTTATTCCCACTGCCCTAGCAAGAGGAGGTATACAATCTGACTGTCTTTACAAGGTATGTACCCTGTGTCTAATGTTTGCGTTTGACCGCCTAATATTGACACACCTAAATATGTCCACTAATCTTTACCTCCATTTCTATCCACTCATAGACTGTGCTACCCTTATTCAAATAAGGGGCCACTGTATTGGTGACCATCTTTCTGGAGCTAATTACCAGCAATTTGACCATTACTATATTACCCCCAAACAGTGGACTGTGGCATCCATCTCTCCTACTCTAACCACATAGGTAATTTTGGTGTGTCCCCATCCCCACTTCATTTTCATCAGCACTTGTCACACTCCTTGCACTTAATTCCCTAAGGATGCGTCATAGGCGCTATAGATACATCCGCACAACATTCTACACAATTCTTTTTCTATATATTTTCTCCCTCCCCCCCACCCTTTTCCCCCTCCCCCCCCACCCTTTTCCCCCCTTACCTATCATACAACATCCCTTCCCCTTCCACTTCATTTCACAATCCTTGATCATTCATCACAGCATTGTGTGTTGTATTTGGCGTCTGCCTTATTTTTCTTTTTGCCTTTCTTCTCACCATACACCATCTTTCTTTTTCTTTTTTTTTCTCCCCTTCTCTCTTCTTTTCTTACATCTTGAGTCTTCCGTTAGGGCTAGACTCTTATGCATTCTTATTTGTTTCTTCACTGTTATATTCACGGCCACCTTCCCCTTGAGTTTGGCCATTTTTTATATTTTTTTTTTTTTTAATTTTTCAAATTTTTTTCATTTTTTTTTCATTATTATTTTTTTCTTTATATTTTTATAATTTTTACACATTTTTCACATCTATCATAATCTTCATTTTCACCCTCTACTTTCAATTCCATTCTTGCTTGTCACATTCAGCCCTGGCTCAGCTGTACTATTTTCATTGACGTAGTACACTGTTCCTGCTATCATACGTCATTCCCTGCACCCCCTTCCTTGTTTTCATTCACACACTATCTCACCACACACTTCACATTCCCTCACACTCACCGCATCACATTCACTCTTTTATTTTCGTATTTATATCCTTTCTGTCTTGGCACTCCCTTGGTGATACCGACACTATACTTCACCACCTTGCATGGATTCCCAACACTGGCACACCCATGTCATGGATCCCTGGCACATAAAAATACAGCCATGGGAATAGTTAAATGACCTATGAGACTGCATGGAGAATGTTCCAGTACAACAGACCTAATACAGTTCCTTTTGTTCAAAATCCCCATTATAGATTGGGCTAGTATTGTCCTTACCCCCATCTGGTTGCACCTCTTTTCCCTCTGACACCCCCGCCGATTTCGGCGGAAGGAGGAAGGGGGATTTTAGTGTGACTCCTCGTAAGACACGCTTGGAAACTCTGGCCCATGTGGTTTCATTGACGGACTTAGAAAACTCTGGCATCCTCCGGGTGAGACGAGAAACACCTCTACATTAAGGATTCTCCACGTGGGAGGACTCTTTCTACATTTTACCTTTTGGATATATGCCCTTTGTGGTAACTATACTAAACATTACTGCATCATAGATCATTGCCTAACTGCAACGATATTGTGATAAATATATTGACAGTATGTTTCTTCTAGTGGACGTACCCCTCTGAAGAAGACCCCTAGTGGGTTGAAACGCGTCAGAGTCATCCTACTACCCCATGATTTATATTGTACATGTGGTTAATAGTTTTGACAAGTCCGCATTATATATCCATGTTTTAATTGTTCTGCACTGGAGCTCATGTCCTAATTCATTTATTTTGTTATACCCATTTTTGAATAAACCATTTTACTTTATATACCTTTTTCGACTCCATTTGTCGCAAGCTGCCTAAAAACCCCACAGTGGGGGAATCCTTTCCTTCTTGCATACTAATAAGACAATAGCCACACATGCATATGATTACTTGAGCCTTTGCATGTATGCCTTTTTCTCCCGTTTTTTTTTAACGACTTTCCATCTCAGTTTAACATATCAAACTTGCACTTTCAGTGCAATTTCAAGTGAACTTTGCACTTGTAGTTTGCACTTGTAGTGCAAAGTGGATTTGCCTTTCGTAAATAACCCCCATAGTATTGCGGGGAGCATCGATAATTTCAAAAACTATTAGATAAGTACCCGAACAACCACAACATACAGGGATATAAAATCTAATACTGACATAAAATCACACACATAGGATGGACTTGTGTCTTTTTTCAGCCTCGCCTACTATGTAATTATGTAACTATAGTCCAGGAATGTGCATGTATACCTAGAGTGGTCAGGGTCAGAAAGAGTAAGTGTTCCACCCAGGAGTGATATTTGTACCAAAATGTTCTGCAGAGCCCTCTCAATGTCACGCAAAGCGTGTCAAATGAGGGCCTGGCACCAACACCTGAGCAGCTGTCACTTGGCAGTTTGGCACCCAAACACTCACTCATGCTAAATGCAGATAGAGGAACAGGTGCTGGTGCATGGCGCCACAAATGACGTCACACATACGATGCGTGGGGCATGACATCGGTGCTCGTTGAGAGCCCGCCCCCACCCCCAGTACCCCGGAGGAACGGGAGAGGAAGGGAAAGGGCCCCGAGCATGCATCGCAGCTCCTGAAAACCAATCAATGCCGGAACCTGACCACACATGGGCAGGGGACAACTAGGGTGTAAACAATGAATGGATAATTAAGTTACATCTACCCACATCTACCCTTTGTGTTTTGTAGGTATAACCATCATACATGATGTGGGGAGATGTAACTTAATTATCCATTAATAGTTTACACCCCTAGTTTTCCCCTACCAATGTGTGGTCAGGTTCTTGTGGCGATTGGTGGTTTTCATTTCCAAGCGCTGCAATACATGCTCGGGGCTCTGCCTCGGCATCCCCTCTTGGGGATGCTGGGGTGCGGGGGGCAGGCACTCGATCAGCATCGATGTCACGCCCTACGCTCCATCTGCGTTTGCCATGAGTAAGTGTTCGGGTGACAAAATGTCGAGCGACACCAGCTCGTGTGTTGGCACCGCCCCCTCATTTGACACACTTTGCTTGGCGTTGGGAGGGCCCTGCGGCGCAGTTCGGTACAAATATATCTCCTAGGTGGAGCATTTACTCTTTCTGTCCCCAATCACTCTGGGTATACATGCACATTCCTGGACTATGTGTTCTGTTCTTTGGATTAAGGTACCATTTGGCTCTGTGTTCCCCCTCATGGGTTACTTTTGGTGTTTCTTTGGAGTTTAATATTTATTCTCTTTTTTTATACACAATTCTACTTTTACCCTGCACTTGGGTTCACTGCCTCTTGTATCATCCCTGTGGGCTTTAGCTTTCACTTGATATATGTAATCTTACATACTTTTTTATCACTCTTCATCCTAGATGGAACACTACCTTTTCACAGTTATGTGCCCACTGCTGTTTGTGCTGACCTGCTGCCACGGGGCCATACTGCCACAGCTCCCTGAGATGATTTTCCCACCATATCCTCGGTTCCCAGTACCTTTATTGGGAATTTTTATGGTGATTTGTAAGTACGAATGGGGGATTTTTTTCTGATCTTTCCCACCCCCCCCCCCCCATTTATTCATGACAGACTATTAGACCATATTGGTTATGTATTTTTACAGTCATACTTAGATGTACCCCACATCTGCTCCTGATGAGTGGAAGGTATCCACGAAATGTGTAGAGCTTTTCTTTGATGCTACGTCACCACAACCATATGCCTACCACCAGATTACACACTTGTTTTTTTTTTTTTTTTAGAACTATCACCTACCTCTACATTTTTATGTCTATGTGTAACAAGGGAGGGTGTAGCTACAAATCTAAGTGTGAGTGTCCTTTGCGCTGGTATATGAACTAGATACTAAAATAGATGAATGAATATAAATAATAAATAGAAGTGATCTAAAATATGAGCGTTCTGATGCTAAAAAATGGAACAAATCCTAAAACAAGCTGCAAAAACTAAGAGTAAACGCTGACCCGTGAATCAAAAAATAAATAAACAGTGTTTTTGCGCTAAAGTGCATCAAATATTTAAAGTGCTCTAAATGCATCAAACATTAAAGTGCTGTATAAATGTGTAATAAAACCAATCAGTGGTCACTGAATCGTGACTCAGAGGCTGATATTACACTAAGTGCGGTGAATCAATCATAAATATGCACACAATGGAAAATAAATAATAAATAAACACTTAATATATATACAGTCAATATTAAAAATCATAAAAGTGAGTAGATGTGATAAAAACACTAGATCTCCAATCACATGTAAAAACCATAAAAAAGGTGAATGGATCAATAAATCAATCAATCAGTGAGTATATAACGAGTCCGTAAGGTGGTTCATACAAGAGATAATGTGATAGAAGTGACACCCATAAGAAAGGCTCTATTAGTCTCTATAACACAGATATATATAGGGTTCTTCCTTTCTCCAAACGTGAGGGGTGCTGGGTAGTGAGGGCCTGCTCATCAATGGTGCTCTCTAGCCTCTCACCTCTCTTAAGGTCAAACTGGGCATCTATAGGAACAACTGTGGCAGTCTCCAGCTCTCCAGCTCTCCAATCCCCCGGATGGTTCCCAGTGCAATCTGTCCCAAAGCAAGGCAGTCCCCAATCCGAATCTCCACTTCCCCACAGCCGTGTCACCAGAAATAGCCCTCCGCCTGAAGGTATACAGGGTGTACCGCAATCCTGCAGTAATGGCTCACCCTCCGTGGGTGGCGAAATAATTGCCAAATGAGAAAAAGTGGAGAGAGGGACCCGATCGTGAAGTATATCAAAAAAGTTTTATTAAATAAAAATAAATGCTTACATTAATAACAGCAGCTAGATGAGTGTGACCGCGCACACACTCATCTAGCTGCTGTTATTAATGTAAGCATTTATTTTTATTTAATAAAACTTGTTTGATATACTTCACGATCGGGTCCCTCTCTCCACTTTTTCTCATTTGGCAATTATTTCGCCACCCACGGAGGGTGAGCCATTACTGCAGGATTGCGGTACACCCTGTATACCTTCAGGCGGAGGGCTATTTCTGGTGACACGGCTGTGGGGAAGTGGAGATTCGGATTGGGGACTGCCTTGCTTTGGGACAGATTGCACTGGGAACCATCCGGGGGATTGGAGAGCTGGAGACTGCCAAAGTTGTTCCTATAGATGCCCAGTTTGACCTTAAGAGAGGTGAGAGGCTAGAGAGCACCATTGATGAGCAGGCCCTCACTACCCAGCACCCCTCACGTTTGGAGAAAGGAAGAACCCTATATATATCTGTGTTATAGAGACTAATAGAGCCTTTCTTATGGGTGTCACTTCTATCACATTATCTCTTGTATGAACCACCTTACGGACTCGTTATATACTCACTGATTGATTGATTTATTGATCCATGCACCTTTTTTATGGTTTTTACATGTGATTGGAGATCTAGTGTTTTTATCACATCTACTCACTTTTATGATTTTTAATATTGACTGTATATATATTAAGTGTTTATTTATTATTTATTTTCCATTGTGTGCATATTTATGATTGATTCACCGCACTTAGTGTAATATCAGCCTCTGAGTCACGATTCAGTGACCACTGATTGGTTTTATTACACATTTATACAGCACTTTAATGTTTGATGCATTTAGAGCACTTTAAATATTTGATGCACTTTAGCGCAAAAACACTGTTTATTTATTTTTTGTAGCTACAAATCAACACTATTAGGTATGCATTTCTCATGTTGGAACATGTGTACAGATATGAACTTACTATGTATCATATGTTAATGATACCCTTTTTCTACTGTATTTCCTCATGATTCAATCTGTAGCCATGCCTCATTTAAAGTCCAACCAATTCTTCTCTTTTTTTTATTATTCTAGTAGTGAGAGTCCATAGAAGCCGGTGAGTGTGTGGGCACACTGAAGAAAGCACTTTATCTGAAGTATTACAGCACTTTGACACTTTGCAAGATGGATTAATTCAGTTCATATATGTGAAGATACAGTATACACTATAGACATTATTGCAGACTTATCCTGATACTAATTCAGAGGGCCAGTAAATGTAAAGAGTAAAGGATCACTGCTACTGCTGATCAGCCCAGGTGAATAAACCACAAGGAGTGGCCTAGGTGAGTGATGTGGTGGGGTGGAGACATGTGGGCTGAGACCACTCCTTATTGTTTTATTTACCTGGGCTGGTCAGGAGTAGTGGCAATCCTTTCCTCTTTACATTTACAATCCTGTTATTTAAAAACAAAATTGTTCAGCTGGCTGTTACGATTGTAAAACACTACAATACAGGCATACCCCACTTTTAAGTACACAATGGTAAAATGAAAATGTACTTAAAGTGAAGCAGTACCTTTTTGCACTTCTCAATGCATGTCAATAAACTAGCTCTATGTGAAATCTTGGTCAGCTTGACATGGCACTGCTCCCGCTTCTCCTAGCTGCCATGGGATGAACTCCTCCAGTCAGAGTGGGGGGGGGGGGGGGGGAGCGAAGGGAAAGGATAGACAGATTCTGGTGGTAGGGGAATCAATTCTTAGAAGGACAGAGAGGGCAACATGTCACAAGACCGGAAGCACCAAACTTTATGCTGTCTACCTGGCGCATGGGTTCGGCACATCACGGATCTGGTGGACAGATTACTGGGAGGGACTGGGGAAGACCCGGCTGTCATGATGCACATTGGCACCAATGACAGAGTCAGAGGCAGATGGAGTGTCCTAAAGAACGATTTTAGGAGCTAAATTGAGGAAAAAGACCTCCTAGGTAGTATTCTCAGATATACTACCGATACATTGAGCCACACCAGAAAGGCAGAGGGAGATTATGGAAGTAAACAAGTGGCTGAGGAGCTGGTGTAGTAAGGAGGGGTTTAGGTTCCTGGAAAACTGGGCTGACTTCTCAGTCGTTTACCAGTTCTATAGAAGGGACAAACTGCACCTAAATGAGGAGGGTGCAGATCTGCTGGGAGTGAAGATGGCCGAAAAGTTAGAGGGGTTTTTAAACTGGGGGGGGGGGGGTTCAGGGGTAGAGATAGTCAGCAATGAACATATTCCAGAGGGTAGTATTGGGGGCATTCGTTGTAGGTTGACTAAAGCACATACCCCGAGATAAGTATAGTAACAAGTCCCATTTGCAATGTTGGAACACCCAATAAGAGGACAGTATGCGACCGATCTAAACTATGTGGCATGTTCACCAATGCCAGGAGCTTGGCGGACAAGATGGGCAAACTAGAGATACTGTTGAATGAGGAGGATTTCGATTTTATGGGAATTTCAGAGACCCGGTTCAACAGCTCTCATGATTGTCTGGCAACTATTCAAGGGTATTCCCTTTATCACAGGGATAGAGGGGGTAAAAATGGGGGAGGGGTATGCCTATATAGCAAGAATAATATACAAGTGAATGCGAGAGATGAGAATAAGGGAGCTAGGGAGGAGGTGGAATCCTTATGGGTAGAGCTCCAAAGGGATGAAGCTAAGCGGAAAATAATACTGGGAGTATGCTATAGGCCCCCTAACCTGAGGGAGGAGGGGGAGACAGACCTCCTATCACAATTTGGATTAGCAGCAAGGATGGGAAGTGTTCTCATAATGAGGATTTTAATTATCCAGACATAGACTGGGCAGAGGGAACCACGCATTAGCCCCATACACACGGTCGGATTTTCCGATGGATTCTGTCCTATCGGACAATGTTGTCAGAAATTCCGACCGTGTGTAGGCACCATCGGACATTTTCCATCGGATTGTCCGACGGACAAAGTTGTATCTCCTGCTCTAAAAATTTTCCGACAACAAAGTCCGATCACACCAATTCCGATCGTGTGTAGCGAATTCCGACGGACAAAGTGCCACGCATGCTTAGATCACATTACAAAACCAAAGCTATTGGCTACTAGCCTCTACGTAGTCCCGTCGTAGGCAACAAACGTCACCACGTTCAGAATGATCAGATTTTCCGACAACTTTGTCCGACCGTGTGTATGCAACACCAGTGTCGGACTAAATCCGTCGGAAAAAATCTGATGGATTTTGTGGTCGGATTTTCCGACCGTGTGTACGGGGCATTAGGCTCGCCAGTTCCTAAATGTCTTGCAGGACAATTTCATGGGTCAGATGGTAGACGCACCAACTAGAAACAAGACGTTACTAGACCTACTGATTACCAACAATACAGACCTGATCATGGATGTGGAAATACGGGGCAATTTAGGAAACAGCGATCACAGGTCAATTGGCTTCAGTATAAATCACACAAATAGGAAACACAAGGGGAACACAAAGACACTGAATTTCAAAAGAGCCAATTTCCCTAAACTATGAACCTTGCTAGAAGATATAAATTGGGATAAAATCTTAGAAACAAAGAACACGGAGGAGAGATGGGTTTGCTTTAAGAGCATATATTAAGTAAGGGCACTAGCCAGTGCATACCATTGGGAAACAAATTTAAAAGAGCGAATAAAAGTCCTGGATTGCCTAACTCTAATGTAAAAATGCATATAAAAGCAAAGGATAAGGCCTTCAAAAAAATACAAGGCTGAGGGATCATCATCAGTAGGGATGAGCCTAACACCCCCCGGTTCAGTTCGCACCAGAACCTGCGAACGGACCGAAAGTTCGCACGAACGTTAGAACCCTATTAAATACAATGGACCCGAATATTCAAAATCTAAAGTGCTAATTATAATGGCTAATATGCATGTAATTGTCCTAAAAAGGGTTTGGGGACCCGGGTCCTGCCCTAGGGGACATGTATCAATGCAAAAAGAAGTTTTAAAAACAGAAATTTTTTCTGGAGCAGTCATTTTAATGATGCATAAAGTGAAAAAAAAAACGAAATATTCCTTTAAATATCGTACATGGGGGGTGTCTAAAGTATGCCTGTGAAGTGGTATGTGTTTCCCGTGTTTAGAACTGTCCCTGCACAAAATGACATTTGTACAGGAAAAAAAGCTATTTAAAACTGCTTGCGGTTTAATGTAATGTCTTGTCCTGGCAATATGGATGAAAATCTTTGAGAAAAATGGCATGGCTACCCCATCAACCCCCCCCCCCCTCACCCCACCCCAGCCCATTACCAGCCCCTTTGGGTCTTGTATGGATATTAAGGGGACCCCGCACCCAAAATATGTTATGTTAATATTAGGCAGATGCCTTAGTGTGGCACAACTGAACTACACAGCACCAGCAACGAGGGGGTAGATTCAGGTGTATACTGTGCAGGAGGCACACTACACCCACTGTAACAGCGCTAGGTTGAAAAGCACAGCTGACACTGACACTGTCCCTGCCTATCCTGCTCTCTCACTGTAACAGTGCTATCTTAAGAAGTAAAGCACAGCTGACACTGACACTGTCCCTGCCTATCCTTCTCTGTATGAACGCCGCAACACACTACACAAGGCCGCCACGCTGGCGGCCTTATATAGTGTGGGGCGTGTACTAAACCCCCCTGAGCTATAATTGGCCACTGGCATCCTGCCTGTGGCCAATTATGTCTGTCTTCGCTGCTGGCTTTGTGATTGGCCAAGCATGCCGGGTCACAGTGCATGCTTGGCCAATCATGAGCCAGCAATGCACTGCGATGGCGCAGTGCATCGTGGGGCCGTTCGTGTCACATGAATTTGGTGCGAATGGCCCACAAAGTTCTGGTTTCGATGAACAAGCGAACGGTCGATGTTCGAATCGAACACCGACCAAGCTCATCCCTAATCATTAGCATTCAGACTTTACAAATAATGCAACAAGATATGTAAGGGTGCAATTAGGGCGGCTAAGACAGAACCCGAAAAACACAGCGGAGGAGAGCAAACAAATTCCCCAAAATTTCTTTAAGTATATAAACAGTAAAAAAGAATAACAGGCCATATTGGCCCCATAAAGAATGAGGAAGGACATCTGGTTATAAAAGAAGGGGGAGATGGTGAAGGTATTGAATTTATTCTTCTCCTCAGTATTCACGAGGGAATGGGCGGCTTCAGTAATCAAAACTGCAGTGTTTGTCCTCATGAAACATCACGGGAAGCACACTCATGGCTAACAGAGCACAGAATTAGAAATGGACTTGGGAAACGTAATATTAATAAATCATATTTTAAGATGAATAATGTGGGTGATGTGTTTCCTGCAACCTTAAGAGCCGGTTCACATAGGCGCTCCGTTCTGTACAATGGAACCGTTCTAATAGGATCAACTCAAGTCGCTCCGACTTAGAAAAAGGTTCCTGTACTACTTTGGGGGTGATTTGCAGCGACTTGCATTGACTTCTATATAGAAGTCTTTTTGCAAGTCGCCGCTGAAGTTGTGTGCAGGTCACCTCACAGAGTCGGCCTGCAAGTCGTGTCGCCCCTGTTTGAACTGGCCCTAATGGCGGCCCACAAGGCATTCATGAGAGGCCACCTGATAGACATTGCTACGGCCAGGAAAAGACAAAAATTACAGGAGATACACCCTCTTACCCTAGATTTAGACAAACTTCATCACCTCCATAGGCAAACCCATTCTTCAGACTTATTGCAAAAAAATTATTGTAAGAGGGTCGCACTGGATACCTTACTGTCAAAACACACTGAAAAATCTTTATGCTAGTCCAAAGCATGCTTACTTCTGTATAGTAACTCGGCATCTGCTATGTTTGCGAGAAAGTTGAGCCAATCTCTCCAACCATCCCATTTCCTTGTCTCTCATCCCTAGGAAGTCCTACAAATTTTCTGCAACTATTACCAAGATCTCCTTTCTAAACCACTAACCCAGTCTTGTTCCACTTCCCATGCTTGGCTAGATGCACTTTTACTCCCTAAGCTTACGGACAAACGGAATGCTCCATGCAAGGAAGATGACATTTTGCCTATTACGCCTCTTTAAAATCATCCAAAGCCACTGGTCCAGACAGACTTACTACATCTTACTATAAAAAATTTGCAGAATCCTTTGTTCGTAAACTGCCCAAATTATGTAATGAAAGGTCACTTATTTCCAGATGATATGCTATTTGCGAACATGTCTTTAATCCCCAAGTCCGATAAAGACTATACCTTTCCTTAAAATTATCCCCCCATTTCGGTCATTAATAATGACTTGGAAATTTTTGGTCGTCTCCTTGCTGAAGCCTCAGTTATCAAGTCCCTGATCTCTCCCGATCAAACCGGTTTTATACCCTCCAGACAAATCAGATAACATCTGTCTGGCCTCTTATGTCATTCAGTATGCTGAACTTCACTCTGGCAGAGTTATGCTCCTGAGCCTAGACATACATAAGACATTTAATAGTGTCATATGGCCCTATATAAATATGGCTTTAGAGGGGAAATTGTTAATGGCTTCCAGGCCCTCTACCACCACCCTCGGATCTGTATTAAATTACCCGGCTGCAATTCTGATTATTTTACTCTGGGATGTGGAGCAAGACAGGGATGACTTGGCAATAGACCTACTGGCTCTCTCCATTACTTTATAGCCTAACGTTTGGGAATATATAAAAGGTAATCAGGAATTCAAACTAAACCTATATGCCGACGATGTCCTTATGTTTTTATATGTTGTTCCTCCGAACCTTTTGACTACACGTAAAGTGGTTATTAACCCACTATACTATGATCATGCCATCCCCTCTGTTATAAAATGTTATGTGTCCTTATGCCTGTGTTTATATAAAAAAAAAATTTAAGATTATACCGTATATCAGAGCGGCTCCCGGGGCTCACATGACTCCTTGGCTCTCTCCTCTGCCTGGTCGACAGCTATAGCGGGCGGGACCGAGCGCTGCCACTGACATCAGTCGAGGAGGGAAGGAGATAGGAGAGAGAGCCGAGGAGTTACATGAGTGCCGGGAGCCGCCCTAATATAGGGTATAATCTGCTTTCTTTTTTTTTTTTAGATAACACAGGCACAGGGACACATAGCATTATATAACAGAGGGGATGGCATGATCATCTTATAGATATGATTGCACCAGGAGAGGACGATCGTGGAGTCGACAGAGCTGACAGGCAGGGAGTGGGGGGGAGGAGGACACAGACATAGGAGAGCAGGGCTGTGGATGAAGGAGGCACGTAAACTGAGCACGGTGTCAGGGCTCAGCAGCCATGATAAACCGTAGTCAGTTTACAGGGGGGAGGGTATAGCCAGGCAGGATCAGCCTAGTATTTCAGGTGATAGAGGGAACCAAATTAAACAAGCACAAGCACTGTGCTACATGACATGCTTTAAGGGAACAGGAGCCAAACGCTTTAATGACATTCAAGATTTCATGGGCTTGAGAGTAAATTTTCTCAAAATGTGCAGCCTTACTTATCAAAATCCCTCGGGGTAAATTTTGCTTTTCTTGGAGTAGCGGAACACTACCATACCAAGGGATTTACTTAGCCCCTTCCCTTAGGTTGTTATTAGACAGCTTTTGAGATTATGGTCAACGTACCATATTTCTTTCCTGGGCAGGGTGCAAGTGATAAAAATGTCTATGCCACCAAAATTGTTGTTTTATTTTAGAACCTGACCCCTTTATGTTTCCCGTTCGACCATAGAGGTGGTTCAGTCCGAAGTGAATAAATTTGTCTGGCAAAACAAGAAGCCTCATCCTGGTAATGTATAGATCCAAGCCAGGGGAGGGCCTGGTTTTACCTAACCTTTGGAAATATTACCTAGCTGCGAGGTTGATTCAACTGGCACAGTGGCATGCCTCCTCAACCAATATATCTTGAACAATTGGTTGATACTTTCTACCTCCCTGCCCTCTTTGTGGACATGCCCAAAAGATATGCTCCCACTTAATGGGATAGTGTGTCAATCCCTACACCTTTGGTCTCTCTATAAAGTGAAATACAGTTTACTGCCCTTGCCCCCCCTTTTAGCCTCATACTTGGGTGAGCCTACATTTTCTCCTGCCTATGCTTCTAAGTCTGAGTTTGCTAGATGGGTGGATAATTATTATTATTATTATTATTATTATTAATAAACAGGGCAGCACAGTGGTGTAGTGGTTAGCACTTTCACCTAGCAACAAAAAGGGTCGCTGGTTCGAAATAAAGCTTACAATCTAAGAGGGAAGGTCAAGAGATACAAGAGGTAATAACTGTGGGGGATGTGCTGATGGAGAAAATAAATGTACAGTTGTTTGGTGGGGGCCAGATAGGCTTCTCTGAAGAGACGAGTTTTCAGGGATGGTCTGAAAGTGGACAAAGTAGGAAAAAGTCGGACAGATTGTGGTAGAGCATTCCAGAGGATAGGGGAGGCTCTGGAAAAGTCCTGGAGGCAAGCATGGGATGAGGTGACAAGGGAGCTTGAGAGCAGGAGGTCTTAAGAGGAGCAAAGAGAATGATTTGGTTGGTATTTTGAGACCAAGTTAGTAATGTAGCTGGAGGCCAGGTTTTAGATGGTTTTGTAAGTTACTGTTCGTATCTAATTTGTTGGTTGCGCGGCAGCCAATCGAGGGATTGGCAGAGGGGTATAGCAGATGCTGAGTGGTTTTTAAGGTGGATGAGCCTGGCAGCAGTGTTTATGATGGACTGAAGTCGGTATAGCCTATTTAGAGGTAATGTCACGCACCTGGTGGTGATGAGTCTGAATTTGCAGAAGAGAGCCTCCCTTGCGGCTCCCACTCTCGGTACCCTGGTAAGGTGACAGGGGGACCAAGGGTAAGGAGGGGCACGGGTGCCTAGCAGGACCCTTAGACCGGTAGAGAGAGATCCCTGGATCCGCTCAGCGGACGAGGTAAGTACAGCAGACTGGATCAGCAAAGCAGACTGGATCAGCACGGCAGACTGGATCAGCAAAGCAGACTGGATCAGCAAAGCAGACTGGATCAGCACAGCAGACTGGATCAGCGCCGCAGACTGGATCAGCACAGCAGACTGGATAGTCAAAACAGGCCCGGTCAGGTATCAGGCTGGCAGCAGGGTACAGGTGGGTCAAACAGTAGAGTGGTCACAGACAAGCCAAGGTCAGGTACAGGCAGAAGGCAGAAGGGTCACAGGATAGCCGGGTCAAACACTGGTAGGAACTCAGATCAGGTATCAGGGCACAGAACACTATAGAGCAGACAGCAGGTGACCATCTGTGACAGACGGATTTAAATAATCTAACTGGCGCCAACAGGGGCGCGCACCCGTGCGCGCTCTCGTGCGCGGGTGTGTGCGCGCACGCGCAGTGGTACCTGCGGATGGGTACCAGGGACTCCCGTCCTGCGCCGGTTACTGGCAGGATCTTCATGACAGGTAAGCCAATGGGGAGGGAGTTACATAGTTACATAGTTAGTAAGGTTGAATAAAGACACCAGTCCAACCAGTTCAACCTGAGTGAGTGTCCACAATTGTCCCTATCCCTGTACATTGCACACTCACATCAGTCCCTACCCTCAAGGAGCCCACAATCCAAGATTCCCATGCACATACTAGGGCCAATTTCTGGACAGAAGCCAATTAACCTACCTGCATGTCTTTGGAGTGTGGGAGGAAACCGGAGTACCCGGAGGAAACCCACGCAGGCACAGGGAGAACATGCAAACTCCAGGCAGGTAGTGTCGTGGTTGGGATTCGAACCAGCGACCCTTCTTACTGCTAGGCGAGAGTGCTAACCACTACACCACTGTCCCGCCCACTAAGTTGCAGTAGTCGAGGCGAGAGATTACCAGGGAGTGGATTAGAAGATTTGTGGCGACATTGGTTAGAAAGGGGCGTATTTTGGAGATGTTGCACTGGTTGTGGCGGCAAATTTTAGATAGCGATTGGATGTGGGGCCGAAAGGTTAGTTCAGAGTCCAGGATTACATCTAAGACCTTTTTGTGGGGGGACAAGTTGATAGTTGAGCCATTGATTTTGACAGAAAAATCTGGGGAAGTGGTACATGGGGAAGGAAATATAAGCTTGGTTTTGAATAGGTTGAGTCTGAGGAAGTGATGTGACATCCAGGCTGATATGTCTGTTAGTAAGTTGGTGATGCGTGAGGAGACAGATGGAGAGAGTTGGGGGTGGAGAGATAGATTTGGGTGTCATCAGCGTAGAGATGATATTGAAAGCCATGGGAGGCAATCAACTGACCCAGGGAGGTGGTGTAGATTAAGAAAAGGTGAGGTCCAAGAACAGAACCTTGGGGGACCCCAACGGAGAAAAGAAGAGGAGAGGAGGAAGTAGAGTTGTAAGTGACACTAAAGGAGCAGTGGGATAGGTAGGATGAGAACCAGCAAAGAGTACAGTCACAGAGGCCAAAGGAGTGGAGTTTTTTGAGGAGGAGGGGGTGGTCCACTGTGTCAAAGGCAGCAGAGAGGTCCAGGAGAAGTAGTACTGAATAGTGTCTGTTGGTTTTAGCCGTTAGTAGGTCATTTGTGAGTTTAAGGAGAGCAGTTTCTGTGGAGTGTTGAGGGTGAAATCCAGATTGTAGGGGGTCAAGAAGTTTGTTCATGGTCAGATGGTTGTAGACCAGTATTTCAAGAAGTTTGGAGGAGATGGGGAGTAAGGAGATGGGGCATGGGTTGTTAAGATTGGTGGGGTCCAGTGAGGGCTTTTTAAGGATAAGAGTGACTAGGCCATGTTTTAGAGTTAAGGAAGATGCCACAAGAGAGGGAGAGGTTGAAAATTGAGTCAGAGGGTGATAGCATTTGCAAGGGAGCAGGATCCAGGGGGCAGATGGTTAGATAAAAGTTTAGCAACCTCATTAATACTAGCTGGGTTGAATGAGGGAAGTAATGATTTGTATCTGTGGACATGGGGTGTTGGATGGGGGAGGTTTGGATGGGTGAGATCTCACGAATTGTATGAATCTTATTTTTGAAGTGATTGGAAATCTCCTGGGCAGTGAGTGAATTAGAGTGTTAAAGGTCGAGAAGAGTTGGTGAGACTGGATATTAATGAGTGTGATAAAGTATGTCTGTTTAGCAGAGTGGAGGCAGGAATAGTATTTAGGATGGCAGATTTATATTGGTTGAAGTCTTCCTGGAACTTAGTCTTATGCCACAGACGCACAAGAGTGTGGCTACGTTTTCTGGGACTTCTGGTGTCGTCTGTTTGCCAGGGTTGTAGCGGTCAGGGCCTGATTCTGGGGGGCGGAGAAGAGGGGTGAAGGTAATACATTTTGAGGAGAGAGGACACAGGTGTCTGAAGGAGTGGTAGAGAGCGCATGTTACAGAGTGGAAGGAGAGCTGAATAGAGAGACGGGGTCACCTGCAGCCTGGTGCTTTCCAGTGCAGTTTGCTATGTATCTTCGCTTTGTGCAATCGCTGAAGTGCAGAACTTGAAGTGCATATTACTTGTATAAAAAAAAAAATCACAAAGGCCCCTTTCACACTGGGGCGGTGCGGGCATCGGTGGTAAATCGGCGCTACTTTTAGCACCGCTTTGCCATCATTTTAGCAGCGCTATTCGGCTGCTAGCGGTGCGGTTTTAACCCCCACAATCGTCCGAAAAAGGGTTAAAACTGCCCCTGCAGCGGCGCTTTGTCGGTGGTATAGCCGCGCTGCCCCATTGATTTCAATGGGTAGGAGCGGTTTAGGAGCGGTAAATACACCGCTCCTTCACCACTCCTTCACCGTTCCAAAGATGCTGCTAGCAGGACTTTTTTTTACCGTCCTGCTAGCGCACCGCTCCAGTTTGAAACACTGGAGTGAAAGGAGCCGCTTTTTTCAGACGCTATACAGGCGCTATAGCGCCTGAAAAATGCCTCAGTGTGAAAGGGGCCTTATAGAAAGCCCCTGCAATGTGCTCCCCCAGCAACGTGCTGACCCCTTAAGGGTGCTCAAATTTATACTGTTATAAGGATGGCGGTGGAAGTTTGTTAATTAATCATGAGTGAATATAAGGATGCCTAACAATCAAAGCAAACCTTTTCACTTCTAAAGTCAAACTAGCAAGGGGCCAGAGTTATAAAGATAATATCAGCACATAAAACTTAGGTAAGACACTACAGAGCAACAAAAACATCATAATAATGCACACAGGGCAACGGGTGGAGAAGGCCACATACCAAAAAGCACAGATACATAGAGAAGGTAAACAGAACCCAGTTTCATTTAAAGGTGGAAGATGTAGTTGAGCTGACACATACACAGAAATAGCAAGCAGATCCCAGTTTCATTTAAAGGTGGAAAATGTGGTTGATAATGGCTTGGAGACTCTTGACTCTTTGTCTCGAGAGTCATCCTTTAGCTCCTTTTCTTATTTTCAACATTATGCTCTCCCCAAACCAAATTTTATAAATATTTGCAGATTTTTTTTTTTTGGCCCATCATTTATCAGATGCAGGGGATGCAAGACTACCATTTGAAAGATTATGTGATGAGGTTTCTAGAGACAAAGATACTATCTGAGCCATACAGTATATAAGTACCTTAACGAGCAAGGTATTCCAGCCAAGTCTTCTGCATTGAGCTAGGAAGTGGAGACTGGTCAGTTTTCCGCAGAAGACTGGCCAGATATGGTTACCATCATGTATAAATGCACATGCTCTATATCTATTAAAGAAACTGTAGTCAGACTTCATACTAGATGGCAGTGGCAGCTGGTGTTTTTTTTTGGGGGGGCAAACAACCCCCCCCCCCGGGCAGCTGGCCGGTGGCACCTCTCCCCGACCACTCGCTGTCTGCCAGTCGGTCCAGTATTTATCCCATCTAGGTGGCGGGCAGCTGGCAGCGGCTCCTGCGTCCTCTTGTCCATTATGGTTCCACTGTGCATCTCCTCTCCTCCTCCTAGGCTTCCAATAGGATCACCTGTCTTTTCAGCCAATTGGTTGACGGGACCCGCTTCCCGATTGGCCGGGATTGAATTTAGTGTTACAAACAGTGAATATTCATTCTCTGGGTGGGCTCGTTCGCATTCTGTGCGCCCCAAGCCCCTATTTTGAAGCCTATTAGATCCTCTGGCTCTAATTAGGTGCTTAAAAAAAATACCTCCCCTGTTGGAATTCGTCCAGCATCCTGCATAGTGGCCGGACGCATGGATAGGGGGGCGGTACACTTGTACCCTTAATGGACAGGCCGCCCTTCTTAGATGGTACTATACCCCTGCTAAGCTACACAGATACCTCTAACATATCAAATGTCTTTATTTTTTGCTGTACTACCTGAGGTTCCACCCCCTTGCCAAATGTTGGTGCATACACTATTTGGTGCCATTCATTGGGCTATTGCCCTTACCTGGCACTCTCCCTCTGTGCCCTGGTTCTCGAGTGCTTCACCACTAGGGATGAGCCGAACACCCCCGGGTTCGGTTCGCACCAGAACCTTCGAACGGACCGAAAGTTCGCGCAAATTTTCGAACCCTATTCGTTACAATGGACGCGAACGTTCAAAATCAAAATTGCTAATTACAACGACCAATATGCATGTTAATGTCATAAAACAGGTTTGGGGACCCGGGTCCTGCCCCAGGGGACATATATCAATGCAAAAAGAACTTTTAAAAACTAACGTTTTTTCGGGAGCAGTCATTTTAATGATGCATAAAGTGAAAAAAAAAAAAAGTGAAATTTTTCTTTAAATATGGTACCTGGGGGGTGTCTAAAGTATGCCTGTGAAGTGGCATGTTTTTCCCGTGTTTAGAACTGTCCCTGCACAAAATGACATTTGTAAAGGAAAAAAAGAAGCCATTTAAAACCACTTGCGGCTTTAATGTCATGTCTTGTCCTGGCCATATGGCTGAAAATCCTTGAGAAAAATGGCATGGTTACCCCATCCCCCCCCCCCCCCCAGCCCCTTTGGGTCTTGTATGGGTATTAAGGGGGACCCCACACCCAAAATAAAACCCTATACCTACAACCCTATATACTCTGAACAGCAGTATATAGGCGGTGCAAACAAGAGAGGGACTGTAGGTTTGTTCTTAAGTAGAATCTGAACAGGTACATTATGAAGTGTAGCACCATCCCCAAAAAATCTATTTTTAAGCTTTTTGGAGAACATAGGGAGGGGTTATCCCCCATGTAACATTTGCTGTCTTTGCACATCTGTTCAGAACATTTCACCTCACTTTCCGTCCCAATGACAAATGTTTTTGGAAAAGTGGGGTTTTAATTGAAACAAGGATTGGTGATAAAGCATCAGTAGAGAGGAGATACCTTTTCCCCAAATTAAATCTAACAGGATCGAATTTCCCTTCCTAGGGGTAGATTTCCTCTCACTTCCTGTTTTCTCTTTCCGTTTGCAAGTAGGAGTCGTTTGTAAGTTGGATGTTTGAAAGTAGGGGCCTGCCGTATATACTCTGCAGAAATTTGCCCCATTAGATGTTGGTGTAGCCACAAGACTGTAAGCCCTCACAGTTACTCTTGGTGGGAACAGGAATGGGCCCTGCTGTGAGTTATTAGATCAAGATTTGTAATTGCATGCACCTGTTGAACAGGGCAGAAAAAATGGGCCTTTGGTGGTGGTGGTGGACGGTGTTGCCACAAGACTGTAAGCCCTCACAGTTACTCTTGGTGGGCGCAGGAATGGGCCCTGCTGTGAGTTATTAGATCAAGATTTGTAATTGCATGCACCTGTTGAACAGGGCAGAAAAATTGGGCCTTTGGTGGTGGACGGTGTTGCCACAAGACTGTAAGCCCTCACAGTTACTCTTGGTGGGCGCAGGAAGGGGCCCTGCTGTGAGTTATTAGATCAAGATTTGTAATTGCATGCACCTGTTGAACAGGGCAGAAAAATTGGGCCTTAGGCACTGGTGCTGGTGCCACAACACTGCAACCCCTCACAGATACTGTACTTGGAGCACAGCAGTCAGACGTGTTGTGAAGCATTGCTTAAAAAATTGTAATTACACGCCCCTGTTAAACAGGGGCTGAAAAATTGTGCCTTAGGCATTGGTGCTGGTGCCACAACACTGCAACCCCTCACAGATACTGTACTCTGAGCACAGCAATGAGACCTGTTGCAAAGCAATGCCTAAAAATTGTAATTACACGCCCCAACAGGGGCTGAAAAATTGTGCCTTAGGCACTGGTGCTGGTGCCACAACACTGCAACCCCTCACAGATACTGTACTTGGAGCACAGCAATGAGACCTGTTGCAAAGCATTGCCTAAAAATTGTAATTACACGCCCCAACAGGGGCTGAAAAATTGTGCCTTAGGCACTGGTGCTGGTGCCACAACACTGCAACCCCTCACAGATACTGTACTTGGAGCACAGCAGTCACACCTGTTGCGAAGCATTTTAAAAAAAAATTGTAATTACACGCCCCTGTTATATAGGGGCTGAAAAATTTAGGCACTGGTGTGGTGGCACCCAGAAACAAAAATGTTCTTCCAAGCTATCAAGGAATGGATCATTGAGGAGGAGGAAGAGGATAGTCAGTGAACATAACAGGACAGTCACTCAGCATCAGCATAGGCAGTCTTAAAGGGATGTGACATTATAAATTATTCAGTTATATCCGCTTCAGGTGCCTGGTAGCTGGTGGTGATCCAAGACTGATTCATTTTTATGAAGGTCAGTCGATCAACCGAGTCGGTGGACAGGCGCACCCTGTGATCGGTGACAAATCCTCCAGCAGCACTGAATGTGCGTTCGGAAAGAACGCTGGATGCAGGACAGGCCAGTAGCTCAATTGCATACTGTGCAAGCTCTGGCCAGTGATCCATCCTCAAGACCCAGTAAGCCAGAGGATTTTCGGTGGGAAAGGTGTCCAAGTCTGACCTTGCCCCTAGGTATTCCTGCACCATGTATATCAGACGCTGGCGATGGTTGCTGGAACCGATCATACCTTGGGGCTGCGGACTAAAAAATTGTCTGAACGCATCGGTCAGACGTCCACCTTCCCCACCGCTCCTTCTGCTACTGACCGAAGCCTCAGCAACTCGTTGTCCAGGACCAGGAGTTTGTAACCTCCCAGTTTCTGGGAACGCGTTGCACAGACCTTTCTGCAAGGCCTCCCTGAGATGTCTCATCCTCTGCGATGGCAAGATAAGGTCCGCAACCTTACCCTTGTACCGTGGATCAAGGAGAGTGGCCAGCCAGTAATGGTCCCTCTCCTTGATCCGAAGAATACGAGGATCCTTCCGCAGGCTTTGCAGGATCAGGGAGGCCATGCAAAGTAGGTTAGCTGAGGCATTCGGTCCGGAGTCTTCTGGGTCACTGAGGACGACATGATCGCCAGCCACCTCCTCCCAGCCACGTACAAGTCCACTGGTTTGTTGGGACTGTATATCATCCCTAAAAGACTGCTGCTGCTGATGCTGAGTGCCAGGCTCCACCTCCATGCTCACACAATCCTCCTCCTCATCCTCTTCCTGTGTGATGGGTGGGACAGAAGGAACACTGTCTGGATAAAGGGGGCCTTGAGAGGCAAGGAAGTCCTCCTCTTCCTGCCTCTGTTCTGCCTCAAGTGCCCTGTCCATTATCCCACGCAGCGTATGCTCCAACAGGTGGACAAGAGGTACAGTGTCACTGATGCATGCACTGTCACTGCTCACCATCCTCGTGGCCTCCTCAAATGGTGACAGGACAGTGCATGCATCCCTGATCATGCTCCACTGGCGTGGGGAAAAAAAGCCAAGCTCCCCTGACCCTGTCCTGGTGCCGTAGTCGCAAAGGTACTTATTGATGGCCCTCTGCTGCGTGTGCGGTCGCTGCAGCATGGCCAACGTTGAGTTCCACCTGGTGGGCATGTCACATATTAGGCGGTTCTTGGGCAGGTTCAGCTCCTTTTGCAGCTCAGCCAGCCGAGCACTGGCATTATACGATCGGCAGAAATGCACACAGACTTTCCTGGCCTGCCTCAGGACATCCTGAAAGCCTGGGTACCTGCCCAAGAACCGCTGCACCACCAGGTTGAGGATGTGAGCCATACAGGGCACATGGGTGAGCTGCCCCTGTCGCAGGGCGGAGAGGAGGTTGGTGCCATTGTCAGAAACCACCATTCCTGGCTTAAGCTGGCGTGGCGTCAACCACCTCTCGGGCTGCCCCTGCAGAGCTGCCAGAACCTCTGCCCCAGTGTGGCTCCTGTCCCCCAAACACACCAGCGCAATGGCATCTTTTTGCCTGCGTACTCGCATAGCCCATTGTACGCCTACGGAGCACCGCTGGTTCCGAGGACAGAGCACTCGAAGAGGCCATGGAGGAAGAAGAAGAGGAGGGGGTGGAGGAGAGAGGTGTGTCACAACCAGTAGTAGCATTTTGGAGGCGTGGTGGCGGAACAACCTCCAACACTACTGCACCTTGTCCTGCATTCCTCCCAGCTGCCAATAGAGTGACCCAATGGGCCGTGAAAGACAGATAACGTCCCTGTCCATGCCTGCTGGACCATGAGTCAGCGGTAATATGCACCTTACCACTGACCGCCCTGTCCAGTGAGGCATGGACATTGCCTTTGGAAAAGAATGGGGTAAATACTGCGCTGTATAGGTATCGTAATTAAATATATGGAGCAGCTAACATTTCCGAAAGACTATCGGTGGGGTGGAAATGTGTATATGTGTAAATATAGCGCTACATTTACACATATACACATGGACATTGCCTTCCACATGCCGGTAGAGAGATGGAATCGCCTTCCGTGAGAAAAAGTGGCGTTTGGGAACCTGCCACTGAGGAACCGCACATTGAACAAACTCACGGAAGGGGGCCGAGTCTACCAACTGAAAAGGCAGCAGTTGAAGTGCTAGCAATTTAGCCAAGCTAGCATTCAACCGCTGGGCATGTGGATGGCTGGGAGTATACTTCTTTCGACGGTCCAGCAGCTGGGGCAGGGAAATTTGCCTGCTACAATCGGACGTCAGTGTACTGCAAGTACTTGGTTGTGACACACCTAATTCTACACCTTCAGTCCTCTCGGAGCAGCTTTCAGAGAGGACTGAAGATATAGTGGGGATGGAGATCCCAGCTGATGAGGAGCAAGGAGAGGTCCGCTTTGTTCTTTGGTGTGGGTCTTTAATGTGCGCTTGCCAACGAGCTGCATGGCAGGTCGACATATGTCTGGTCATGCTTGTGGTGCCCAAGCGGCTGATGTTTTGGCCACGCGAGATACGCTTGAGACAAATATTGCAAATAGCAGTGGTGCGATCTGATGCACTCGTCTCAAAAAAGGCCCACACCAAAGAACTTTTGTGATAACGTGCAGAGGCAGCGCCCTGCACAGGCGGAGCTCTGCGGTGTGATTCAGTTGGTGTGCTGGCCTCTAGCTGGCCTCCAGGGGGCATCCTGCCTCGTTGGACATGTGCCGCCGCATCCTCCTCCTCCTCCTCCTCCTCTCTCCCTTCAGGCACTCATGTGGAGTCAGTGACCTCATCCTCCCATCCCTCTTCACCACTAGAGCAAACCTGGCAGTAAGCTGCAGCTGGTGGAACATTACTGCCAGATTGCTGTCCTTCAGCATCCCCTCTCTCTGCGCGCACACTACTGCCTTCCTCAAGCTGGGTATCATCATCCGAGCCTTCAAATCGTTGGGCATCCTCCTGGAGCATGTACCCAACACTGTGCTCAAACAGTTCGGGGGACTCCTCAGGAGGACATGGTGGGTCTAGGGAAGGGGTGCCTGATGATGCCATTGAGTACGCGTTGGCAGCTGCTCTGCCAGTACCCTGAGCCTGGGTGACAGAGGATGAGGAGGATTAGGAGGGCTTGGTCATCCATTCTACCAAGCCTTCGGCATGATGCGGCTCAACATGTCCAGCTGCCGAAAACAAAGACAAGCGTGTCCCATGGCCACGTGCTGATGACGATGCATGACCACGTCCACGACCAGCACTGTTGTCTCTAGAAACAGAGCCTGCTTGCTCTGTGTTCTTGCCTCGGGACGGTCTGCCTCTTCTTGGCGGTCTTCCAGCCATTGTAGTGGGTAGTGTATATTGTATAAAAAATAGAGCTCCTATGTGTGCTCACAACACACTGTAGGTCCTATGGGTGCTGACACAAACACACTACAGGTACTATGTGTGCTGACAAAAAAATATAGGTCCTATGTGTGCTCACAACACACTATAGGTCCTATGGGTGCTGACACAAACACACTATAGGTACTATGTGTGCTGATGAAGAAATAGAGCTCCTATGTGTGCTCACAACACACTATAGGTCCTATGGGTGCTGACACAAACACACTATAGGTACTTTGTGTGCTGACGAAGAAATAGAGCTCCTATGTGTGCTCACAACACACTATAGGTCCTATGGGTGCTGACACAAACACACTACAGGTACTATGTGTGCTGACAAAAAAATATAGGTCCTATGTGTGCTCACAACACACTATAGGTCCTATGGGTGCTGACACAAACACACTATAGGTACTATGTGTGCTGACAAAAAAATATAGGTCCTATGTATGCTCACAACACACTATAGGTCCTATGGGTGCTGACACAAACACACTAGATGTACTATGTGTGCTGACGAAGAAATAGAGCTCCTATGTGTGCTCAGAACACACTATAGGTCCTATGGGTGCTAACACAAACACACTATAGGTACTATGTGTGCTGACGAAGAAATAGAGCTCCCATGTGTGCTCACAACACACTATAGGTCCTATGGGTGCTGACACAAACACACTATAGATACTATGTGTGCTGACAAAAAAATATAGGTCCTATGTGTGCTCACAACACACTATAGGTCCTATGGGTGCTGACACAAACACACTAGAGGTACTATGTGTGCTGACGAAGAAATAGAGCTCATATGTGTGCTCACAACACACTATAGGTCCTATGGGTGCTGACACAAACACACTATAGGTACTTTGTGTGCTGACGAAGAAATAGAGCTCCTATGTGTGTGTCAGCACCCATATGACCTATAGTGTGTTGTGAGCACACATAGGAGCTCTATTTCTTCGTCAGCACACATAGTACCCATAGTGTGTTTGTGTCAGCACCCATAGGACCTATAGTGTGTTGTGAGCAAACACACTATGGGTACTATGTGTGCTGACAAAAAAATATAGGTCCTATGTGTGCTCACAACACACTATAGGTCCTATGGGTGCTGACACAAACACACTATAGGTACTATGTGTGCTGGCGAAGAAATATAGGTCCTATGTGTGCTCACAACACACTATAGGTTCTATGGGTGCTGACACAAACACACTATAGGTACTATGTGTGCTGACGAAGAAATAGAGCTCCTATGTGTGCTCACAACACACTATAGGTCCTATGGGTGCTGACAAAAAAATATAGGTCCTATGTGTGCTCACAACACACTATAGGTCCTATGGGTGCTGACACAAACACACTATAGGTACTATGTGTGCTGACAAAAAAATATAGGTCCTATGTGTGCTCACAACACACTATAGGTCCTATGGGTGCTGACACAAACACACTATAGGTTCCATGTGTGCTGACAAAAAAATATAGGTCCTATGTGTGCTCACAACACACTATAGGTCCTATAGGTGCTGACACAAACACACTATAGGTACTATGTGTGCTGACGAAGAAATAGAGCTCCTATGTGTGCTCACAACACACTATAGGTCCTATGGGTGCTGACACAAACACACTAGAGGTACTATGTGTGCTGACGAAGAAATAGAGCTCCTATGTGTGCTCACAACACACTATAGGTCCTATGGGTGCTGACACAAACACACTACAGGTACTATGTGTGCTGACAAAAAAATATAGGTCCTATGTGTGCTCACAACACACTATAGGTCCTATGGGTGCTGACACAAACACACTATAGGTACTATGTGTGCTGACCAAAAAATATAGGTCCTATGTGTGCTCACAACACACTATAGGTCCTATGGGTGCTAACACAAACACACTATAGGTACTATGTGTGCTGACGAAGAAATAGAGCTCCTATGTGTGCTAACAACACACTATAGGTCCTATGGGTGCTGACACAAACACACTATAGGTACTATGTGTGCTGACGAAGAAATATAGCTCCCATGTGTGCTCACAACACACTATAGGTCCTATGGGTGCTGACACAAACACACTATAGGTACTATGTGTGCTGACAAAAAAATATAGGTCCTATGTGTGCTCACAACACACCATAGGTCCTATGGGTGCTGACACAAACACACTAGAGGCACTATGTGTGCTGACGAAGAAATAGAGCTCATATGTGTGCTCACAACACACTATAGGTCCTATGGGTGCTGACACAAACACACTATAGGTACTTTGTGTGCTGACGAAGAAATAGAGCTCCTACGTGTGCTCACAACACACTATAGGTCCTATGGGTGCTGACACAAACACACTATAGGTACTATGTGTGCTGACGAAGAAATAGAGCTCCTATGTGTGCTCACAACACACTATAGGTCCTATGGGTGCTGACACAAACACACTATAGGTACTATGTGTGCTGACAAAAAAATATAGGTCCTATGTGTGCTCACAACACACTATAGGTCCTATGTGTGCTGACACAAACACACTATAGGTACTATGTGTGCTGACGAAGAAATAGAGCTCCTATGTGTGCTCACAACACACTATAGGTCCTATGGGTGCTGACACAAACACACTATAGGTACTATGTGTGCTGACAAAAAAATATAGGTCCTATGTGTGCTCACAACACACTATAGGTCCTATGGGTGCTGACACAAACACACTATAGGTACCATGTGTGCTGACAAAAACAAAATATAGGTCCTATGTGTGCTCACAACACACTATAGGTCCTATGGGTGCTGATACAAACACACTATAGGACCTATGTGTGCTGACAAAAAATATAGGTCCTATGTGTGCTCACAACACACTATAGGTCCTATGGGTGCTGACACAAACACACTATAGGTACTATGTGTGCTGACAAAAAAATATAGGTCCTATGTGTGCTCACAACACACTATAGGTCCTATGGGTGCTGACACAAACACACTATAGGTACTATGTGTGCTGACAAAAAAATATAGGTCCTATGTGTGCTCACAACACACTATAGGTCCTATGGGTGCTGACACAAACACACTAGAGGTACTATGTGTGCTGACAAAGAAATAGAGCTCCTATGTGTGCTCACAACACACACACTAGCTCCTATGTGTGCTGACACAAACACAATATGGCTCCTATAAATCCCTGCCTGGGATGGGACAGAAGGTTGGGACAGAAGTTGGGGTGCAATGCTGTTCTAACAGCACTGCGATTGGTGCTACTGCAATGCTGTACTAACAGCACGCACACACCAGACTAATCCCCAGCAGCAGATAATATCACACTCTGTGCAATCAGCAGCAATGATCAGTAATGATTTGAATGACTCAGGTCAGGAGTCAGCAATGGTTTAGCAAAGAAGAAAATCAATCAGCAGACTGCTCTTCTAAAAGCCGGAACACATGTGCCCTGGGCCGACATGGTAGCAGCCTTTTATAGAGTGGGGCGTGTACTAAAGCCCCTGATCTTTAATTGGCTACAGGCATCCTGCCTGTAGCCAATTATTGCTCTCCTAGTTTCCGGCGCTGTGATTGGCCAAGCATGCGGGGTCACAGTGCATGCTTGGCCAATCATCAGCCAGCAATGCCCTGCGCCGGCCGCAATGCATTGCGGGCCGCTCGCATCACACGAATGTGATGCGAACGGCCCAAATAGTTCTGGGCTCGCCGAGCGGGCGAACGCCCGGTGCTCGATTCGAACGTGGGTTCGAATCGAGCACCGGGCCCATCCCTATTCACCACATGGAAGCTATAAAACGAATGAAAAGGGGTAAACCATGCCATTATGGACACCATGCATATTTTTGACCGTGAATTCGAATTTTGGTCATCATATTAACTGCTAATTAATTCTTAAGTTATTTTTTAATTCCTGGGTTGTTCTACAGTACAGTTTTACCTCAATGGTTTATGCTCCAGTAATTCTTTTATGCAGACGTATTAGGTTATGCAGCTTTAAATATGAAGGAAACCTTTTGATGTTACAACTCTATTGCATGCTGGCATTAAGCCTTTTGTTTCTCTTTATGTGATTGGTGGACAGAGAGTTGGATTCTGACTATATGTTTATTGGCTTTCAGAAAATATGTAAGAGCTCTCATTTTCATGTATATGTTTTTATACATTAATAAAAATGTTAGTAAACAAAAAATCCCCCCCCCCCCCAAATGTTGCGCTAATTTCATGTGTAAAGAATGCAAAAAATGTTTTGGCAGTGAAGGGCATAATAGATGTACCTTAAGAGCTGAAGAATATCTTAGGCCCTAAAATTAGCTGATTTGTAGGGATGAGCTCATTGGTAGGGATGAGCTCATGTGTGTTTGGATTGTAATCTAAACACACCTGAGCTATCCCATCAGGAAACTGTCACTGCACACTGATAATCATAAGCGACCAAAACATTACCTGCCCCACAACCACATGTATACACTCTGTGGAGTAAGGGATGTCTCAGTTGCTTATCAACGATGGGGCACTGTGATGTTAGGTAGGCTGTACAGAGCCCTATGATTTCTGTCAGCAGCCCTGTATAGAAGTAAGATTGATTCTATAGAGCAGAGCTTTGTGTAATTTATAATCCGTTGAACATAAAGCTCCAAGTTTATTACCAAGTAATAAAAACAAAGCAAAAATATCATTTGCAGTATCTGCAGTGATTTTAGAGGCCCGTGGTATATCAATGCAGGACAGTGGAATGCATAAAAGTGTGGTATCAGTCATTTACATTCACACCATTACACCAATAAAATGTAATTATTTTCATGGATATTTGTCTTGTTTTCCATTCTATACTATATATATATATATATATATATATATATATATATATATATATCATAAACTGCATGATGCTAGTGTTATTAAAGTACATGGATGGATCCACAAACTCCAATACTTTGAGTTGCTGACCTGGAAAGAGCATGCCGATCAAAAGTTCATATTTCACTTTCAATAACCTGAAATAAGCAAGAAGATTTAGGATTTCTGATTTCACTTCTTGTATGTTTCTGTAATAAAAACCCTAAGTATTAAAATTCAGTCAGTCGACAATGCAAAACAAAGGTTTTCCAGCTAGCCAGTAAAATAAGAAAGAAAATTGTGCGGTCTAACAATGTGTGTAAAAAATTACCAATCAAATACTAGCAATAATAGCCTTAATATTTTTCTCAGTGCACATTTTTTTTAAATATGAATTTATGACAAAAATTCAGCAACATTTTTAGGTTGACTAATTACATCGTGTGGCATTAAAATAACATCTAATTCTATTCAAGCTTGCATAAAGGACAAACGTCCAATTAATGGCATTATCAATTTTGTGCACAAGAGGGCAGTGTGTTACAATTTATGAAAAACTGTGAGAAATCCACCAATATTGTTTGTCTTCTTATTGTTATGTTTCTAGTTGGTGCTTTTTTGGTAACCATGTGCTCTGACTTCTAAAAATACATTTTACAGGAAGGAAACTCTGTGGCAAGTTGTTCTAAATTGTCTAAAGGGGCTTGTTAACTTTAGATGTGGTACTCTGGTACGGCTTAGTTTACTCTTTAGTGCATAATCTAATTTAAAAAAAAATCTACAGCACTCATCACTAGTAGCAAGCACAATTACTCTATGACATCTTTCTTTTTATTTTGCTAAAAAAGAAAAGTCTTGGTTACAGATATGTACAAATATATGTGAAAGCTATAAATGCTCTTTGCAAGAACAGGAAATGAGGAAGTGGGGCAAACACTTTTTCACACCACTGTATAAATGTCACCAATCAGTGCCTCATCACCAGTGCTGCCTATCAACGCCACCTATCAGTGTCCATCAGTGCCAGCTAGCAGTGCCATCTATCAGTGCCCATCAGTGCTATCCATCAGTGCCACCCATCAGTGCAGCCTCATCAGCGAATATCAATGAAGGAGAATAATTACCTGTTTGCTAAATTTTATAACAAATTATGAAACATGTTTTTTCAAAAAATCTCTGCCTTTTTTTGTTTAGCAAAAAAAAAAAAACCTAAGTGGTGATTAAATACCACCAAAAAGAAAGCTCTATTTGTGTGTTGTACAGTGTTGCATGACCACGCAATTATCATTCAAAGTGCGACAGCGCTAAAAGCTAAAAATTGGTCTGGGCAGGCAAGTGGTTAAAGACCTAATATGATCCTTTTTTGAAAATGAGACAGAAGGAGTTGTGATTAGTGATTGGGAGTAGTTATTTTTAGATCAAATTTTTGCCACTTTTTTTGAATTTGAAAAAAGTAAATTTATTTAGATTTTTGTTATACATAAACTTGTCATTTTAAAAAGACATTTCTCATACATCATACACAGCATAGGTACAGTATGCTTAAAATTACACTTAAAAAACACATTCTGCTACTCTCTCACATCTTAATCACATTGACGGGCCCAAAATCCAAGTAGCACCTTCAAAGGGACCCTGAAGTTCCAGGACAGTAGAAACACTTGCAAGATTACCACATTATTGAAAGAAAACACTGCAATGTATTTGATAAAAGGCATGATAAGTCTTTTGAAGATTACATTTTTTGCCACAAGCTTTTGAAAATGAAGAAAGAAATTGAAAATGTACAAGAATACCATATGTGTTGGACCTATTTGCAGCCTAGCCTCAAAACCTCATATGGCCCAAAAAAGGAGTACCTTCAGACTTTCAAGGTGCAAAAATTGCACAGTTGATTTCCTGCTATCCTTTCACATTTTTGGAGGTCCTGAAATGCCAAAAATGACCACATAGCAGACACCCCATAGTATTTGGCAAGAGGCATGGTGAGCCTTTTGAAGATTTCATTTTTTGTCCCACTTTTTTGGGAAAATGCAGAAAAATGTTTAACTTTTTTTTACATTAGTTATCATTATACATGTAATGTATACTTAGAATTACCCCCAACACATTCTGCTACTCCTCCTGAGTATAGGGATACAACATATGTGACACTTTCAATATTTGTCCTAATTACAGTATATAGCTGATGTTGTATCTTATATATCACAAAAATCATATACTGAATCCAAACCTGTGTGCTGAAATGTTTTTCACTGTATGTGTGGTCAGGGAATAGGTTTGACTTAGTATAGCTTCACATATAGTAGCCCTCAACTCTTTAAACAAGCAGACTACTGGTACTTGGTAGCCTCCAGGATAATGCTATGTTTACTGGCCAGGAAGTATAGGAGGCTGACCAAAGGGTGAAAATGTACTATGGCAACAGGAGTACAGTTTTCCATAGAGGAAAGGATCAGTCCAAGCGGCAGGCAGATATATGGTCAGCAAATAGTCAAAGGATTGGTCCAGGTGTCAAACACATGGTCACCAAATAGGATGAGGCTTGGTCTAGGCATTAGGCAAAGATGTGGTAAGCAACTGGTTTCAGTCCAGGTGGCAGGCAGAATGTGGTTAGTAATCAGGTAGAAACATGGTCAATAAGCATGCAAAAGGTCTGTCCATGGAGCAGACAGAGTCGTGGTCAGCAAATAAGCAACGGATTGGTCCAGGCAGCAGGGAATACATGGTCAGAAAACAGGCAAAGGCTTGGTGGATTGATCCAGGTGGCAGGCAGAAGAAAAAATTTAATTGGTAAAAATGTTTCCATTTCCACTTGAATACCTACTTAGTCTGTAAATGGGAATGACAGGAGCAACCAAATTAGAGGCTAGACACAAAAGATATGAAAGTGCCGTTGGAGCAGAAGTATGGGTTCTCAGGGTCTGTTGTTCATGGCTGCTGTTACAACATTCTATTGCTAGTGCTTACCACTTCACCAGAATGTACTGCATTGCTGGTTCTTGCTGCTGCATTTCACTTGGATGATAAATGGTACCATAGTACAACTGACTCTTTTAGCAGTGACCTCTTCCTCCACTGAGTCCACCTTCCTGATACTCTAATCAGTCATACTAAGAAGTTGACTAAATGCGCGTGTCCATTTTTAAAATAATTTTGGAAATGGCTGGCTGTACAGATGCCTGACGACACTGGTACTGGCGCTGGCTGGCAATCAGGACACAGGAATCAGGAAAAAAAAAAAAAGATGTCAAAACTAATAAGAAAAAAACATAATAGTATAATACTTTCTAAGATTAGTTTTGAACTTTCCTGCTGCTGGTTTGAGGTTATGTTCTTGATCTTGGCTTCATACTGGATTCAAATATGCTTGGGACAAAAAAAGATTAAAAAAAAAAGTAAAAACAAAAGATACCACTAAAAAAAGCAAAAACACATATAAATATTTTGGCCTCATGTACACAGGGCTTTAGAAAAAACGAGCTGAAAAGCCCCTACCAACGGCAGGAAAAAGTGGCTGGAAAAACACACTTTTAGTAGCTATGTGCATTGGCTTTAATGCACGTTTAGCCATGTTAGCTTTTAGCAGTGTTTTTCTGCCTCTATTCAAAATCAATGGTTCTCTATGAGAGCCGTCTTAACTGATCTGACTTTCAGCCCATTGATTTGAATAGAAGTCACATCCAAGTCAGATCATCATGATCCGACTTGTGGTGCAACTTGTGCTCTGTGGATCTTAAAGGGGAACTCCATGCCAAAATGTAAAAAAAAAACAGCGTGGGGGTCTTCCCAAGATCCATATCAGGCTCTTTGAGTCTGGTATGGATCTTGAAAGGAACCTTATGCCAAAAAAAAAAAAAGGATGTGCCCCCAAATCCATACCCTTATCCGAAAATGCAGCCTGGCAGGTCAAGAAAGGAGTGGAGCGAGCTTCTCCCCTAGACCATACCAGGCCACACACCCTCAACATGGTGGGATGGGATCTTTGGGGCAGGGGGGGCTCTGGGACAAGGACCTCTTCCCAACAACCCTGGGCAGTGGTTGTGGGGGTCTGTGGGCAGGGGGCTTATTAGAATCTGGAGGGCCCCTTTAACAAGGCGGCTACCAGATCCTGTCCCTCCCTATGTAAATGAGTATAGACAGTTTTGACAAGTCCTATATTAAAAATCTTTCTCCGGGTGCGCATGCGCGAGGGACCCGTGATGGCCGCATAGTCACGGAGCTCCGCGCCACCCCGGACCAGCGGCA
This sequence comes from Lithobates sylvaticus, assembly GCA_028564925.1. Classification (NCBI taxonomy): domain Eukaryota; kingdom Metazoa; phylum Chordata; class Amphibia; order Anura; family Ranidae; genus Lithobates; species Lithobates sylvaticus. The sequence continues at coordinate 125,546,267 of CM053034.1, forward strand.
CACATAATACAGCCCAGGAACGCTGTACCGCCGTAATAATTAGGCGAACAGCCTGCGGACACCCCAGGGACCCCCCCCGTATGTCTGGCCGCGCCCCACGGAGGAATCTGGAGGAGTTATTCACAGCCTCCACCCGGCCTGAGAATCCCAAGATGGCCGCCACAGCAGACGCTGGAAGATCACCTCAGGCCTCCCTCACAGACATCCAGCAGGATTTCAGGCAAGTGGTCTCCCCTGCACATCTGCACCTCACTCCTGGCCCTCCACTCTCCTGCCACAAGGAGATGATGCCCTCCCCAGCATCTACTGAATCCCTCCTGAGCCACACTTTTGGAGACCACCCATTCTCCCCAGCAGGCCCTGTAATGGCTGCCCTGACTGACTCTCACACTTATGCAGCACCTGACAGGGAATGTCCCTTCAACATTGAGGATCTCTTTTTCAGAATGTCCACCCTCCTTGCCTCCACCGCAACAAAAATCACAAGTGACATTAAAGCAGACCTCCAAGCTATTGGATCCAGAATTGACGCCGTAGAGACCAGGGTAGACCAGAACACTGCGACGGCTCACCAGCACTCTGACCTCATCTCCACTCTTCATGATCAGTTGGATACTGCCATCTCCCGCATCGACGAATTGGAAAACAGGTCTAGGAGGTACAACTTCAGGATCAGAGGCCTGCCAGAATCCATCCAGGACGTCTCCTCTGCAACGCAAGACCTTATAAAATCACTGATCCCCAATATTCCTTCTCATCGCCTTGAACTGGACAGGGCTCACAGATCGCTTGGTCCCCCCAGGAGAGACGGAACCCCCAGGGACATCATCGCCAAACCGCACTTTTATGCGGTAAAGGAAGCAATAATGAAGCAGGCAAGAACCGCATCTCAGGTGACTTGTCAGGGCCACCCAGTGCAAATATTTGCTGATCTTGCACCCTCCACCATCCAACGCAGAAGGACCCTGAAACCTCTTCTGCAAGCCCTATCGAAGAAGGAAATCAAATACAGATGGTCCTTCCCTTTTGCTGTTAGGTTCTCCTTGAAAGGTCAAGAATACTCCTTCTCCAACTTTACCGCGGGTGAAAACCTACTCCTTAAACTAAAAGTTATAACCCAAGAAGCAGATATGGACACCTCCACCCCCACGGCGGTCTCCAACAAACGCCCACCTCCAACGAGCCCACTGACTCCCCTATGGAACAAGTCCAAGACCCGCAGATCAACACAACATGGTCCTCCTTGAAAGCAGACCGAATGAAGTTTCTTCACTTTCTAGGACTCGGACGACATTCCGAGTTGACTTCCTTCTAAATTGACTATCTTTCATTCACTCGCCCCGAACCTGTTCTCTTTGCTCTACCGCAAAGGTTACGGCCCTTGGAGCAACCCCTGCACCCCAGTTTCCCCTTGTGAAAGAACGCTAAGGGACTGTCTCAAAGCATGGGGTAACGACATAAAATTTAACACCCTAATGCTCCAAGGTCTACGACCTCTCTTCTTGAACCCGGCTGGGTCCAGAGGATTTGTTTCTCAATGACTCTCTCTACAACACTCCTCTGGGATGCGTTACCAAGCAGGAAAAATGTTTCTCTTCAGTAGGGGGCCCGAACCCCCTCCAACAATGCCAACTTCCACTATCTTGGGTTCATTCGGCACCTTTTCTCTGTTAGACGTTCTGTTATCATCAGGACTGTTTTCAGTTATGTTTTAATGTTTTTTTATCCCCGCAGTCCTGAATTGCCTTGGTCGGGGGTGGTACACATGCGCCCCCTCCTATCCCTTTGATTCCCTTCCGGATTCGTGGGGATAGGACCTCCAGGCCGATTTTGGCATGGAGCTATTTTCTTTATTTTTTATTGTTACTTCCCGCGCTTTTAAGCGCAGGAGGTATTCCTACTCCAGCCTCTCCCCCTGGGTCTTTCTCCACCCCGGAGGGAGAATGCTGAGCCCTTTGTCTTTCCTCTCTTCTCTTCCCTCTGTCCCCCTCTCTCTCTTGGAACATCAATTTACCCTTGTTTTTCTTTCAGTGAGAACATCCGTAAGAGGTGCACATTTGGGGACGCCGACGAACAGCAGACCAAACGATTCTCCTCGTTTCCACGACAGTACGGGACATGCCAAGGTAAGTGATGGTAGACACTCACACACTCACCCCGGTAAATTCCATGGCTGACAGCACGCAAAACACCTTAAAAATAGCTACCCACAACGTACAGGGCATGAACTCCCCCACGAAACGGAAGAAGCTATTCAACTTATACAAATCCTCCAGGCTTGACATTGTCATGCTTCAGGAAACACACCTCCCGATTCGGTACAGCCCCAAATTCCTCCACGCCCACTTCCCCAACTTCTATTTGGCCAGCGCCGACAACAAAACTAAAGGGGTAGCTATTGCCTTTGCCAAAAACTGCAACTTTATCTTAAACTCAGTATTAAGAGACCCGGAGGGCAGATATATCCTTGTTAAGGGGACAATAGAAGACAACCTCTTCTCCCTCATCTCCTACTACGCTCCTAACAAAGGTCAAGCGACCTTTTTTAAGAATATGTTTGATTCTCTCTCTCCATCCCTGGAGGGCACGGTCATATTCGGGGGAGACTCTAATTCCGCCTTTGACCAGGCTTTAGACCGATCCAAACCCCCTTCCTCCCAACTCACCAGACCCACCAAGGAAAGCCTAAAGATAGCTAAACTCATCCATGCTCAAGGTTTGGCAGATGCATGGAGAGAATTAAACCCGGGTAAACGTGACTTTTCCCATTTCTCCGCCCCCCATAACTTGTATGCCAGGATTGACCATCTCCTAATTCAGACCCGAGATGTCCCCCGGATCCTTTCATCGAGAATCACAGACACCGTCCTTTCTGACCATTCACTGGTTACTCTATCCCTGCACAGACAATATCGGAAGCCGGGATTTGGTCACTGGAGATTGAACGAATCCCTGCTTTCGGATCCAATACGAATAAAGTTGTTAGAGAAGTCTCTTTCCGAGTACTTCTCTCTTAACAATACCGAAGGAATATCAGCGGAAACCCTGTGGGCAGCCCACAAAACTTTTATCAGGGGTGAATTTATCAAACTATCGACACAAATTAAAAGGGAACGGACAGCCGACATTAAAAGACTTGAAGCTGAATATACCTCCTTACGCTCTCAGCACAAACAATTTCCCTCGCCATCATTACAACATCAAATTGACAAAACCAGACTTGAACTTAACCTTTTATTGACTGCGAAGGCTGAAAAACAAATAAGGTGGAGCAAAAATAAATTCTATACCCAGGGTGATAGGTTAGGTTCCATGCTAGCTTCCAAATTGACTCCCAAATTCCGCTCCTATGTGATGCCCAAAATTAGAATACCGGGACAGGGTACGTCATCTAACCCCTCCAAAATCCTAGAGGCCTTCCACGACTTCTACTCCAAACTTTATAGCCGACATGACGCCTCTGATGAGCCGAACATCTCGAAGTATCTTGACGGGATCCCTATCCCCACTCTATCTGCGGACCATAAGGCAGTAATGGAAGCCCCCTTCTCCACTGAAGAGGTCCAGGAAGTTATTAAAGCCCTAAAATCTAATTCGGCACCAGGTCCGGATGGTCTCCCCAATTCATATTACAAGACTTTCCCATCTGCCCTAGCCCCCCATCTCACTAGATTCCTCAACTCTAAAACAATGGGAACTCCACTCGATCCCCATCTCAACACAGCCTTCATTGCTGTAATCCCTAAGCCAGACAAAAACCCGGAAGAAGTCGGGAATTACAGACCAATTTCTCTCATAAATAGCGACTTGAAAATCCTAACCAAAATTTTAGCGAACCGCCTGGCTTCTTTCATTAACCGTTACGTTCACAGGGATCAAGTGGGGTTCATCCCAGGCAGACAGGGTCCTGATCAAATCAGACGAGCAATAGACATAGTATCTATCCTCCAAACAGGTTGGGACGGGGGCCCTAAACAGTCTGGGATGCTTCTTTCCCTAGATCTCCAAAAAGCCTTCGACTCAGTCTCCTGGCCATATATTTTTGAGATCATGAAACGCTGGGGCTTTGGCGACAACTTCATGGGACTACTACGTGCCCTATACTCCAATCCCACTGCCCGGATCAAACTTCAGGGTCACTATTCCCAACCTATAACCATAGCTAAAGGGACTAGACAAGGCTGTCCATTGTCTCCCCTGATTTTTGCCATAGCCATAGAAACACTTGCCATCTCCATCCGACAAAACCCTAATATTCAAGGAGTCAAATGCGGATCTCAGATCCATAAATGCGGGCTCTTCGCAGATGACATACTCCTTTTCCTCACCTCCCCGATCACTACTCTACCTAATCTCTGCCACTCCCTAGATGACTTTGCTAAAATTTCTGGGCTCCGGGTTAACTATAACAAGTCACACGCACTTAACGTCTCACTCCGCCCTTCCACGGTCGAATCCCTACGGAAGCATTTTCAATTCCATTGGAACACTTCCTCCATTAAATACCTCGGTATTGCACTCACGGCCAAGACAGAGGACCTTTATGGCACTAATTATCCTCCCATGTACCGGAAATTGGAGCTGGATCTCCACTCATGGTCTAAATACAATATCTCTTGGCTCGGGAGGGTCAATTCAATAAAGATGACGCTGTTCCCCAGACTCCTCTATCTCTTCAGGTCTCTACCAATCCCCATCAGGAAGGATCACATTAAATCTTTCCAAAGCAAGGTCCTTAAATTCATCTGGGGTTCAAACGGCTATAGGATTCCGCATCAAACGCTGTATCTACATAGACAGAAAGGGGGAGTGGGACTACCCAACTTATACAAATACTACATAGCAGCCAGAATCGCACAACTCTCTGTGATCTATTCCAAATATGAAAAACCGGATTGGGTCCATTTAGAAAGGCAGGCTGTGCCTCATAACACTCTGGATTACCTCCTCTGGTCGAACCCCAAAGCGCGCCCCCCAATTATGGCCCCAACCCTCTCACATATGTTTGCCCTCTGGGACTCTGTACGCTCCAATACAGCTCTGGTCTCAGCTTACAAACCTCTATCTCACATATTTCATAATCCTGCCTTCCCCCCAGGACAAAATATAGAAGCATTCAGATGGTGGCTGGATAAGGGGCTGTACCGAATCGGACACTTTTTTACGAATTCAGGCCCTATCACCCTTGCTTATTGCATCAAGAAATTAGAACTACCTGACTCTGAAAAGTTCAGATTTAGACAGATTTCAAACTTTCTACACAAACTTTGGAGGGACAAACCACTTCCCCCAAAGTTCACGGAATATGAAATTTGGTGCGGTCAGTCCATGGACCAGCGGGGGGGTGTGTCGACAGTCTACTCATCGCTCACCTTGCCGGACACTAAGTCTCCTTACATGCAACGCTGGGAGTCAGACCTCCAGTTCAACTGGGATCTGGGGACCTGGCAGAAAGCAAGCTTCAACTCTTTTAGGGGTATCCTAAACACTACACTAATAGAAGCGAGCCTGAAAATCATCTCCAGATGGTACTATACCCCGTCGCGTCTCGCCTCAATCTTCCCGACAGCAAACCCCATGTGCTTTAGGGGGTGTACTCTAGTGGGAACCTTGTCTCACGTTTGGTGGGAGTGCCCCAAAATACGATTGTTTTGGAGAAAAGTGTTTAACTTGATCGATAAGCTTGTGGGACGCCAGATCCCCAGATCTCCCATGGTGGCCCTCCTCAATGCTCACATCCCAGACCTATCCAAAGCCTCTAGTAGACTTATTAGGTTTATACTTATAGGTGCCAAACTTACGGTCGCTAAAGCCTGGAAAAAACCCAGGGTCTCCTTCCCAGCAGTAATCAGGAAAGTATCTTGGATTATGTCACAAGAGAAGTTATCCAACATTATCTCTGACACAGTTAAGGTGTTTGAATCCACATGGGAACCCTGGGCCATTTATATTGGAGCGCCATGGCTCACTAACTCAATACCTCCCTGAACCGTCTGTTTCCCGAAATTGATGTTCCCTCTCCTCAGCTTTCTCTTTCTCCTCCTTTTTCTTCCCCCCTCTCGCTCTCCCTTCCTCCATTCCCCTCCCTCTGCTCCCCTTCCTGGTTGTAGTTTATTGGAACAATGTCTTGCCCCTACGTTAGGATGATTCCTTATTTACTGGCAGACCAATGGAGAAGGCTCTAACTGTTGATGTTTGATAATGAGGCTGGGTGGTGGGGCGGCTGAGATCCCCCCTATCGGGCACAGTTTGCTCCCATTCGGGGTGCCTGATGGTGGGGGGTCGCTGTTTGCTACGCTGCCAAGCAGACTTTCTCCTTTTGCTTCCCTCATGTAGGTCCTCCAGGTACCATTTCGTATCTCCTCATCATTCGCCTTATTTCTTTTAGGTTTAACATATGACGGAGTTTCTTGCTATTTTTCTGTATATTCTGGCTCTGTATCCTGACATTGTTATTTGTTAACTGTATATGCTTTTTCAAACATAATAAAATTCTTTGAAATAAAAAAAATCTTTCTCCGGTCTTCTCCCTCTGGTGTTCTTCCTTCTGTCTTCTCTGCCGCTGCTGTCTTATTTGCTATTCTGGTCCTCCACCAATACTGTCTCCCGTCATTGTGCCAGCTCCGCTCTCTACCGATTCTTATATAGCCATGGGGCATGGCCATCCGGTGACATCACCGTGGGACCCGGCCCCTTGTGACGTCATGTGACAATTAACAGATCAATAATGTAGTGTCCACTAAACAAGCAAAAATAATGACAAAGCTCCTCTCAAATCAAATAAAAATAAAAGATATTACAAAAAAAAAAAACAATATTAAACTTTGACGCAGAATTACCAATTTTGTGCACTAGCTGGCCATAAACATAAGTGTACATACACACACTTCATACAAGTGTAAAAACACCCTTGTGCGGTCCTGGGCTGATGAACACAACCTGGAAATAATGCCCAGTCCATGCCAGTGGTTTCACCTGTGTCGTCTGTGTTTCTTGTGAATAGATAGCTGACTAGACATTTCAAACAGACACTACACTGAGCAATTTATTTGTGCATTAATCAAGTTTTCTACTAGTAACCAGTGTTGGTCATCTTACTTTAAAAAAGTAATTAGTTAAGTTACAAATTACTTCTCCCAAAAAGTAATTGCATTAGTAACTCAGTTACTACATTGGAAAAATAATTAGTTACGCAGCAAAGTAACTAAGACCTTTTTTTAATATTCTATAATGCAATTACGTTCTATAACATCTGCTATTGTGCAAGGGGCGTCTATCGTGTAACTAAGGGCGGGTCTAGTATTACTGTACGCAAGGGGCGCATTTATTATTATTATTGTTATATATCGTGTAACCAAGGGACTGCTCTATTATTACTCTAACAAGGGGCAGATCTGTTATAGCGTGTAAGCAAGGGGCGGGTCTATTTTTTATTATATTGTGTAAGGGCAGGGTTGCCAACCGCCCGTAGATTTACAGGCAGTCCGTAAAAACTGGCTCTTTTTTCACCGCCCGTAAATGTCCGTGGAAGTGGAAATGTGCCCGTAAAAATGGACTCGATTGTCGCGGGTGTGAACTGCGCATGCGGAGCTCCGAATTTCCCAGAGACGATCCGATCCTGTCTGAGTCCGTGCCGCCCTACCCGCCCCCACCTGCTGATGATCATGTGCAAGCCGCATTTCCCACTAGACGGCGCCGGGAAAATTTAAAAGTCAGGGCATGAGCCGAGCCGAGCCGGCTAGTGGAGGAGCCTGTGCAGTACGCTACACTACATGGACAGTACAGTACAGTACAGTACAGTGGAGCCGGAGGACGTGCGGCACCATCACCGTGAGAGAGATGGATGGACAGAGCTGCCCCGGACGGACTCACAAGGACTCCTGAGTCCTGACAAGTGCCCTGGCTGCAGCCCCCTGCCTGGCTGGTGAGTGGAGTGCAAATACACACACACACTGACTAACTTGAACATAGAGATTTTATCCCACTACCGGACCCCTGGCCTGACTGCAAGATCCATCCATCACTTGGGACGGATGTTATTTATGTGATGTCCACAGGCAGCAGTTATTAGTCAAGAATGTTAGTGGTGTAATAATTGTACAGTATTACAGATGTTCACAATCTCTGTCATGCTATCCCCTGTGTCCTGTCTGCCATCCTTTGACCATCCCCTGTGTCCTGTCTGCCATCCTCTGACCACCTCCGGTGTCCTGTCCACCATCCTCTGACCATCCCGTGTCCTGTCCGCCATCCTCTGACCATCCCCTGTGTCCTGTCCGCCATTCTCTGACCACCTCCTGTGTCCTGTCCGCCATCCTCTGACCACCTCCTGTGTCCTGTCCGCCATCCTCTAACAACCTCTTGTGTCCTGTCCGCCATCCCATGTCCTGTCCGCCATCCTCTGACCATCCCGTGTCCTGTCCGCCATCCTCTGACCATCCCCTGTGTCCTGTCCGCCATCCTCTGACTACCTCCGGTGTCCTGTCCGCCATCCTCTGACCACCTCCGGTTTCCTGTCCACCATCCTCTGACCACCTCCGGTGTCCTGTCCGCCATCCTCTGACCACCTCCAGTGTCCTGTCTGCCATCCTCTGACCACCTCCGGTGTCCTGTCCGCCATCCTCTGACCACCTCCGGTGTCCTGTCCGCCATCCTCTGACCACCTCTTGTTTTTTATCATGTCTGCAGTCTCTGAGGGGGGAGTCTGGAGAGGAGTCAAGAGTGACTGACGCCAGGATGGGGGTCATGCAAGAGGTCAGACGTGTGTGGACTGTGGAAAGGAGACTATGGAAAAATCCAGAGCCACTAACCTGCACGATGCACCTGAGAGGAGGTCAGTGACAGCGTCAGGCAGTGTGAAGAGGGTGGTCATTGATGTAAGGGGGCAGTGAATGCAATAATGTAAGGGGTCACTGATATAAAGGTTCCCCCCTTATATCAGTAACCCCCCTCTTACCTTAGTGTATTCACTCTGCAGAAGGTGGTCTCTGGTCCCCAGAGCCCCCAACATCAGTTCCTAGCATTCCCCTTTACATCAGAGTCTGCAGGATTCCCAGCTTACGATGCAAGGGGGAACTCTGATGTAAAGGGCAAAGCAGTGGACTCTGATATAAGGTGGTCTCTGTTGACCAGAGCCCCCCTTATATCAGAGTTCCCCCTTGGATCATGATCTGCAGCATTCCCCTTAACGTCAGAGTTCCCTATCACTGTAAGGGGGAATCCTGCACACTCTGCTATATGGTGGATCTCTGTGCTGAGTGGGTTATATTAATCTGACCTTCATGTAACTTGAGAAATATGTTTTTTGACTTTTGTGTAACTTAAACACATTGCTAATCGCACTAGCTACACGTTTATAGTTTTAATATTATTTGCATGGTTTAGCATTGAAAACATCAAATTTAGGTACCTTTTTGCAGTGCCAGTAAAAAATGCGGCTCTGCCAATAAATGTCATGACTATTTGCCAGTAAAAAAATTGGTGCCGTTTGTAAATTTTGGCTTTCTGCCAGTAAATTTCACTTTGGGGGGTTGACAACACTGTGTAAGGGGCGGATGGCTACAGAAGAGGGCGAATGTTAAATTAATGGGCAGAGCTCGATATATAACAATAATAATAAATGCGCCCCTTGGTTACAGTAATACTAGACCCGCCCCTTAGCTACACGATAGACAGCCCTTGCAGAGTAGCACGAGCATCGGGAGCGTGCGGCATCACCTCGTACAATTACATGTTAACTGCGCCTGCACGGTGTAGAGTTCACTCAGAGCTGTTTAGGTTCAGCAATTTTCGTAAGCTCCGTAGTCCTTCGTACTGCACAAGCGCTGCGCCTGCGCAGTACAGGGGGGTCCTTATCCGGCGGGGGAACTTTTTCAGCAGCACACTGGTGTAGCATGAAAGTCACTATCCCGTGAAAGATGCTATCCCCTGACGCTACTGCGCATGCGCCGGTTTCAGTCAAAAGAAACCGAGCGCAGAGCTGCTCAAGGCGAATATCATACCGGGGTCAGTGTCCCCCCCTCCATCATACACGGGACAGTGCCCCCCTCCATCATACAGGGGTCAGTGCCCCCTCCATCATACAGGGGTCAGTGTCCCCCCTCCATCATATAGGGGTCAGTGCCCCCCTCCTCCTCCATCATCATACAGGGGCCAGTGCCCCCCCTCCATCATACAGGGGTCAGTGCCCCTCCTCCATCATACAGGTGTCAGTGCCCCCCCTCCATCATACAGGGGTCAGTGCCCCTCCTCCATCATACAGGTGTCAGTGCCCCCCTCCACCTCCATCATCATCACACAGGGGTCAGCGCCCCCCCTCCATCATACAGGGGTCAGTGCCCCCCCTCTATCATACAGGGGTCAGTGCCCCTCCTCCATCATCCAGTGGTCAGTGCACACCCTCCATCATACAGGGGTCAGTGTCCCCCCTTCCATCATACATGGGTCAGTGCCCCCCCTCCATCATACAGGGGTCAGTGTCCCCCTCCAACCAGCTTGTGTGTCCACCTCCGTGAGCCCTCAGCTGCTGTCATCTAGATGGAGTTCGTGTCTTTCTCTGTGTAGCCGATCGATCGGCATGTGAGGGCTTAATCCGAGTCAGCTGTATTCGCCTTGAGCAGCTCTGCGCTCGGTTTCTTTGACTGAAACCGACGCATGCGCAGTAGCGTCAGGGGGTAGTGTCTTTTACGGGATAGTGACTTTCATGCTACACCGGAATTACACTACTGCCATCTAGTGGCAGTAGATGTAATTGCGGTAACGCCGCCCAAGTAATGGGAACAGCGTTACCATGAGGGGAAGAGTAATCAGTTAGATTACTCGTTACCCTCTAAAGTAACTGCGTTAAGTAACTCTGTTTATTTTAACTCAGTTATTTACATCAATGCTAGTAAGTGAGTTTTTTTTTTTACCTGTGGTTTAAATAGATTTGGGGGATTGTACCCTGAAAGCTCTCAGCCAGAATAAGTGTAATAATGATCTATCCAAGCCCAACTCTGGGCAAAAAAGTTTGCCCCGCTGCAAGGGAAAACTTTTTTTGCTCAGGGTTGGGCTTTAAAGCAATTTAGTCTGTATGAACGAATCTAATACAGTATATGTTAGCTTAGCTCATACATAGAAAGCAAGTGTTGGTCCAAGGGAGTGGGACTACACAAGAGTGTGTATGACACTTATGTTTATGGACAACTGGTGCACCTATTTGAGAATTCTGTGTGGACTATCAAAAAAAAAGTATTTATATACTTTTTTTTTTCAATGACACTGATGGACTAACTTTAAAAAAATTATAGTTATGTGGCTTGTTTTAAGGACACTGTTTGTGTAATTCATTTTCACAACCTTGATATGGTAATTGCCTTGAAAATATGTTTTAGCGCTGCATTAGATAAGAAACGGGTTACATATTATTTCCCTATTGGTTTTAGTATAGAACATTGTTCTGATGCGGGCTGGTATTCAGGAAACTTTTGATAGCAGACACTGTTATTGTAACACTGTACTGGTGCTGGCTAGTGAACAGGATATCGGTTGTACCCTACACTGGTGTTTGAACACTGTACTGGTGCTGGTTGCAGCCAACACTAGTAATAGAAGATTGTACTGGTTGGTGGTTTGGAGACTGGTTGTGCCAAACAATAGTAATAGAACACTGCAGGAGAGCAAACTTTGGTTTGCTGAAAATTCTCTGAAGACTTAAAAAAAAAAAAAATCAAACTTTATTGAAGTCTATGGGAACTGAATCTTGCAATCTTTGTAAGGTCAATTTGTAAGCTTTGGGTGAAAAAAGTGGCATTAGTAGCTGGCCACTGCCATGGGTGACATGAACCAACACAAAATAAAAATTAAATTTGAAGTACTGTTTAGCGGGAGTGGGTCTTTTTAATGGGGCTTAACATTTAAAAAAAATCCTGCACATAAGTGTACTCCAGCATAAGTGACATTTAAAAAAAATGTTGCTACTAAATGTCAGTTCTTTCTGTATGCCTGTAATTAAAGCAGCCAGGAGATCCTGGGTGACATCATTAACTACATACGGTTATTATCATACTGTATGTGGTAGGATAACATCAGATAGCATCCCAGGCTGGTTTGCCGATGTTTAGCAGCAAGCAAGGGAGCTGTCATTTGCGGCAGGAGTGTGACAGGAGAGGATTTTTGTGGTATGTTAGGTTGTCATTTCTGAAGGTTTGCTAAGGAGTTGCATGATGGATATACACCACTAGAGGATGTGATTGATGTTGGATTTGCATCAGGGGACAATAATTATTTATTTTAATAAAGAACTTTTTCATGGTGTCTGTGTTTATATACTATTCTACTTTTCGTAAAAATGGATACAATGAACCCCCCCTTACTCATTCCTGTAGAGGGGAAGGGACAGATATAAGGTCCCCTTACCACACTGGAGCTCAAAAAACCTTTTTCTGGACACCAGATTGCTGGCAGAAAACTCTGTTTGAAAAACATGCTTTAACAGCGTTTTGTACTAGCGTTTATGCAAGTTTTTTAGCACTTATGGGCGTTTTTAATAAAAATACACAGACACTACTCTAAAAATCCCACAATGCATTCCCAAACATCCACAATTCATTGAAAAAAAAGAACGCAGAATGCTAATAACGTGCGTTTAGAATTTTTTATTTGTGGTCAGAAAAATAGCACTTTGAACGCGATTTTATGGCATTCAGAGAACAGCCCATAAACTCCACTGCTGATAAAAGCTAAAAAACGTCCATGTGTGCATGGACACATAGGATAACATAGAGTGGAGTTTATGGGCTGTTAAAAAAAATGCCCAAACTCCAAAAAACTTCCATTTATGAGCTCCAGTGTGCATGGAGCCTAAAGGGATCTTTCAAATTCTGACCCCTGAGGCCAGAGATGTAGGAATGTGGCCTATAATGGTTCAGCCATTCTGCATGCTTGGATAAGGGTCTGGCATGGACTTTGCAGGGGACCCTACAATTATTATTTTTTTTAATTGCATGGGATCTGGCTAAAAATCCACACCAGACCCCTAGGGCTTGTTCTGAATAAGACAGTCACTGTCTTTCCCCAGTGTGCTCCCAACAACAGGATAAAGCCATATTGCCCAAACAGTAATGTTTACTTTCATTTTTTTTTCTCTTTATTAAGTGTTCTTGCATAGCAAGATCACTTATTGTTATCTCACATATATATTATTATTATTATTATTATTATTAAGTGTTCTTGCATAGCAAGATCACTTATTGTTATCTCACATATATATTATTAAGTGTTCTTGCATAGCAAGATCACTTATTGTTATCTCACATATATATTATTATTATTATTATTATTATTATTATTATTCTTATAGCCAAATTTTGCACGCTAACTCCTCCCACAGTTTTTATGCTACATATACCGAATATATACCAAAACGTGCGGATTGTTCCCGAATGGTGTGCTATTACTTTGTGGAACGTTTTTCCGAATGGTTCACGAAATATCGTCATTTTTGCGGCGAAATTTGTCCCATAGGAATGAATGGAGAAATGTTCAAAACTAGTGGGAGGTGACAAAAGCTCTGAGGGGAATTATAGCTCCTCCCACATAGCTCTGAGGGCAATTATAGGTAGTCTTCGTCGTTTCGCCGAATGGTTTACGAAATATCGTCATTTTTGCGGCAAAATTTGTCCCATAGGAATGAATGGAGAAATGATCAAAACTAGAGTGGAGGTGACAAAAGCTCAGAGGGGAATTATAGGTAGTCCCACACAGCTGAGTGGAATTATAGGTAGTCCCACACAGCTCTGAGGGGGATTATAGGTAGTCCCACACAGCTCTGAGGGGAATTATAGCTAGTCCCACACAGCTCTGAGGGGGATTATAGGTAGTCCCACACAGCTCTGAGGGGGATTATAGGTAGTCCCACACAGCTCTGAGGGGAATTATAGGTAGTCCCACACAGCTCTGAGGGGGATTATAGGTAGTCCCACACAGCTCTGACTGGGATTATAGGTAGTCCCACACAGCTCTGAGGGGGATTGTAGGTAGTCCCACACATCTGAGGTGGATTATAGGTAGTCCTACACAGCTCTGAGGGCGATTATAGGTAGTCCCACACAGCTCTGAGGGCGATTATAGGTAGTCCCACACAGCTCTGAGGGGGATTATAGTTAGTCCCACACAGCTCTGAGGGGAATTATGAAATTTGAAAAAAAAATAATAAAAAAAAAATAATAATAATAAATTTGAAAAGAAAAAATTAAAAAAAAAAATAATAATAAAAAAATAAAAATAAAATAATTTTAGAAAAAAAAAAATGAAAATTAGGAAATTTAAAAAAAAAAATTTTTTTTGAAAAAAAAATATTTTAGAAAAAAATATCATTTAAAAAAAAAATAATAATTAAAAAAATCATTAAAAAAAAAAAACATTTTTGAAAAAAAAAAAAATTATAAAAAAAAAATAATAATTTTAGAAAAAAAAAATTAGGAAATTTGAAAAAAAATTATATTCTTTGAAAAAAAAAAAAATATTTTTTGAAAAATATTATTTTCAAAAAAAAAATTTTCTTTTAAAAAAAAAAAAAAATAATTCAAAAAAATAATTAAAATTTTTTTTTTTTATAAAAAAAAAAAATCAATCATTTTAGAAAAAAAAATGAAAATTAGGAAATTTGAAAAAAATATATAATAATTAATAATAATAATAATAATAATGACCCCCCCATGATCGGCCAAAACATTATGACCCCCCATGATCTGCCAAAACATTATGACCCCCCCATGATCAGCCAAAACATTATGACCCCCCCATGATCAGCCAAAACATTATGACCCCCCCATGATCGGCCAAAACATTATGACCCCCATGATCGGCCAAAACATTATGAACCCCCCATGATCGGCCAAAACATTATGACCCCCCCAGTAGGTGGAGGCAAGAACACGTCACACAATTTCCCCAGAAATTGTAGATTTTCTAGTTATTATTATTATTCTTATAGCCAAATTTTGCACGCTAACTCCTCCCACAGTTTTTATGCTACATATACCGAATATATACCAAAACGTGTGGATTGTTCCCGAATGGTGTGCTATTACTTTGTGGAACGTTTTTCCAAATGGTTCACGAAATATCGCCATTTTTGCGGCGAAATTTGTCCCATAGGAATGAATGGAGAAATGTTCAAAACTAGTGGGAGGTGACAAAAGCTCTGAGGGGAATTATAGCTCCTCCCACATAGCTCTGAGGGCAATTATAGGTAGTCTTCGTCGTTTCGCCGAATGGTTTACGAAATATCGTCATTTTTGCGGCGAAATTTGTCCCATAGGAATGAATGGAGAAATGATCAAAACTAGAGTGGGAGGTGACAAAAGCTCAGAGGGGAATTATAGCTCCTCCCACATAGCTCTGAGGGCAATTATAGGTAGTCCCACACAGCTGAGGTGATTTATAGGTAGTCCCACACAGCTCTGAGGGGGATTATAGGTAGTCCCACACAGCTCTGAGGGGATTATAGGTAGTCCCACACAGATCTGAGGAGGATTATAGGTAGTCCCACACAGTTCTGAGGGGAATTATGAAATTATGAAATTTGAAAAAAATAAAAAAAAAATAAAAAATAAAATAATTTTAGAAAAAAAAAGAAAATTAGGAAATTTAAAAAATATCTTTTTTGAAAAAAAATCTTTTTTGAAAAAAAATCTTTTTTGAAAAAAAAATCTTTTTTGAAAAAAAAAATAATTTTAGAAAATTAATAATTTAAAAAAATAATTTTTGAAAAAAAAAATTTATAGAAAAAAAAAATATTATTTTAGAAAAAAAAATTAGGAAATGTGAAAAAAAAATTATTTTTTGAAAAAAAAATTATTTTTTGAAAAAAAAATTATTTTTTGAAAAAAAAATTATTTTTTGAAAAAAAAATTATTTTTTGAAAAAAAAATTATTTTTTGAAAAAAAAAGTAATTTTAGAAAAAAATTATAATAATTCAAAAAAATCATTAAAAAAAAAATAAATAATCATTTTTGAAAAAAATAAATAAAAGTTTAGTTACTCAAGCCACCCTATTTAAAAAAAAAAAATAATAATAATTAAAAAAAATCATTAAAAAAAATTCTTTTTGAAAAAAAAATTCTTTTGAAAAAAAAAATTCTTTTTGAAAAAAAAAACATTTTTAGAAAAAAAAAATTCTTTTTGAAAAAAAAATTATTTTTGAAAAAAAAATATTTTTGAAAAAAAAAAATATTTTTGAAAAAAAAAAATTTTATAAAAAAAAATCATTCATTTTAGAAAAAAATGAAAATTAGGAAATTTGAAAAAAAAAATGTGAAAAAAAAAAATTTTGAAAAAAATAATTTTGAAAAATTTATTTTTAGAAAAAAATTGAATAAAAATCTAAAAAATCATTTAAAAAAAATCATTAAAAAAAAATAATTATTTTTGAAAAAAATAAATAAATGTTTAGTTACTCAAGCCACTCCACCCAGTTTCTCCGCCCACTCCAGTAGGTGGAGGCAAGAACACGTCACACAATTTCCCCAGAAATTGTATTTTTTCTAGTTATTATTATTATTCTTATAGCCAAATTTTGCACGCTAACTCCTCCCACAGTTTTTATGCTACATATACCGAATATATACCAAAACGTGCGGATTGTTCCCGAATGGTGTGCTATTACTTTGTGGAACGTTTTTCCGAATGGTTCACGAAATATCGTTATTTTTGCGGCGAAATTTGTCCCATAGGAATGAATGGAGAAATGTTCAAAACTAGAGTGGGAGGTGACAAAAGCTCTGAGGGGAATTATAGCTCCTCCCACACAGCTCTGAGGGGATTATAGGTAGTCCCACACAGCTCTGAGGGGATTATAGGTAGTCCCACACAGCTGAGGGGGATTATAGGTAGTCCCACACAGCTCTGAGGGGGGTTACAGGTAGTCCCACACAGCTCTGAGGAGAATTATAGCTCCTCCAACACAGCTCTGAGGGGATTATAGGTAGTCCCATACAGCTGAGGGGGATTATAGGTAGTCCCACACAGCTCTGAGGGGGATTATAGGTAGTCCCACACATCTCTGAGGGGAATTATAGGTAGTCCCACACAGCTGAGGGGGATTATAGGTAGTCCCACACAGCTCTGAGGGGAATTATAGGTAGTCCCACACATCTCTGAGGGAGATTATAGGTAGTCCCACACATCTCTGAGGGAGATTATAGGTAGTCCCACACATCTCTGAGGGGGATTATAGGTAGTCCCACACATCTCTGAGGGGGATTATAGGTAGTCCCACACAGCTCTGAGGGGAATTATAGGTAGTCCCACACATCTCTGAGGGGGGATTATAGGTAGTCCCACACAGCTGAGGGGGATCATAGGTAGTCCCACACAGCTCTGAGGGAATTATAGGTAGTCCCACACAGCTCTGAGGGGGGTTATAGGTAGTCCCACACAGCTCTGAGGGGGTTATAGGTAGTCCCACACAGCTCTGAGGAGAATTATAGGTAGTCCCACACACAGCTCTGAGGGGATTATAGGTAGTCCCACACAGCTCTGAGGGGAATTATGAAATTTGAAAAGAAAAAATTAAAAAAAAAAAAATAATAATAATAAAAAAAAATAATAATAATTTTAGAAAAAAATATGAAAATTAGGAAATTTAAAAAAAATAATTCTTTTTTGAAAAAAAAAATAATTTTAGAAAAAAAAATATCATTTAAAAAAAAAATAATAATAAAAAAAATCATTAAAAAAAAACATTTTTGAAAAAAAAAAAATAAAAAATAAAATAATTTTAGAAAAAAAAATGAAAATTAGGAAATTTGAAAAAAAAAATCTTTTTTGAAAAAAAAATCTTTTTTGAAAAAAATATATTTTTGGGAAAAAAAAAAATTTTTTGAAAAAAATATCATTTAAAAAAAAAATAATAATAACTCAAAAAAATATTAAAAATTTTTTTTTTTTATAAAAAAAAAATCAATCATTTTAGAAAAAAATGAAAATGAGGACATTTTAAAAAAATAATCTTTTTGAAAAAAAAAAAAAATTTTTGAAAATAATTTTTTTTTTTAAATAATTAAATAAATAATAATAATAATAATAATAATTAAATAAAAATCAAAAAAAATCATTAAAAAAAATCATTAAAAAAATAATCATTTTTGAAAAAATAAATACGTTTAGTTACTCAAGCCACTTCACCCAGTTACTCCGCCCACTCCAGTAGGTGGAGGCAAGAACACGTCACACAATTTCCCCAGAAATTGTATCTTTTCTAGTATTAAGTGTTCTTGCATAGCAAGATCACTTATTGTTATCTCACATATATATTATTCTTATTATAGCCAAATTTACCACCCTAACTCCTCCCACAGTTTTTACACTACATAGACAAGTAATATACCAAAACGTGCGGATTGTTCCAGAATGGTGTGCTATTACTTTGTGGAACGTTTCGCCGAACGGTTCACGAAATATCGTCTTTTTTGCGGGGAAATTTGTCCCATAGGAATGAATGGAGAAATGTTCAAAACTAGAGTGGGAGGTGACAAAAGCTCTGAGGGGAATTATAGCTCCTCCCACACAGCCCTGAGGGCAATTATAGGTAGTCCCACACAGCTCTGAGGGGAATTATAGGTAGTCCCACACAGCTGAGGGGGATTATAGGTAGTCCCACACAGCTGAGGGGGATTATAGGTAGTCCCACACAGCTGAGGGGGATTATAGGTAGTCCCACACAGCTGAGGGGGATTATAGGTAGTCCCACACAGCTGAGGGGGATTATAGGTAGTCCCACACAGCTCTGAGGGGAATTATAGGTAGTCCCACACATCTCTGAGGGGGATTATAGGTAGTCCCACACATCTCTGAGGGGGATTATAGGTAGTCCCACACAGCTCTGAGGGGAATTATAGGTAGTCCCACACAGCTCTGAGGGGGATTATAGGTAGTCCTACGCAGCTCTGAGGGGAATTATAGGTAGTCCAACACAGCTCTGAGGGGGATTATAGGTAGTCCCACACATCTCTGAAGGGGATTATAGGTAGTCCCACACAGCTGAGGGGAATTATAGGTAGTCCCTCACAGCTGAGGGGAATTATAGGTAGTCCCACACAGCTGAGGGGGATTATAGGTAGTCCCACACAGCTCTGAGGGGGATTATAGGTAGTCCCACACATCTCTGAGGGGAATTATAGGTAGTCCCACACAGCTGAGGGGGATTATAGGTAGTCCCACACAGCTCTGAGGGGAATTATAGGTAGTCCAACACAGCTCTGAGGGGGATTATAGGTAGTCCTACACAACTCTGAGGGGAATTATAACTAGTCCCACACAGCTCTGAGGGGAATTATGAAATTTGAAAAGAAAAAATAAAAAAAAAACAAATAATAAAAAAATAAAAAATTTTAGAAAAAAAAATGAAAATTAGGAAATTTAAAAAAAAATATTTTTTTGAAAAAAATATCATTTAAAAAAAAAAACATTTTTGAAAATTTATAAAAAAAATAATAATAATAATTTTAGAAAAAAAAATTAGGAAATTTGAAAAAAAATAATATTCTTTGAAAAAAAAAATAATAATAATTCAAAAAAAATAATTAAAAAAATGTTTTTTTTATAAAAAAAAAATCAATCATTTTAGAAAAAAAAATGAAAATTAGGAAATTTGAAAAAAAATATCTTTTTGGAAAAAAAAATAATTTTTGAAAAAAAAAAATTATTTTTGAAAACAATTTTTTTTTTAGAAATAATTAAATAAAAATTAACAAAAAACATTTAAAAAAAATCATTAAAAAAATCATTAAAAAAAATAAATCATTTTTGAAAAAAATAAATAAAAGTTTAGTTACTCAAGCCACTCCACCCAGTTACTCCGCCCACTCCAGTAGGTGGAGGCAAGAACACGTCACACAATTTCCCCAGAAATTGTATCTTTTCTAGTTAAATATCTTATAGTAAATAGCCATGTCATTTTCTTTCTTGCTTTTTTTTTTGTGATACATAGAAATATGTACATAATTTCTGTACACTGTTCCCTGTTTTTGAAACGTAAAATTCATAGCATGCAGAATGTAACCAGTGTTTGTGTTTGCTCTTTTCAGTTATTTTTTGTGTCCATATTGGGAGAATGTGGGTGCTCATGATTATTATTATTTATTATTATACAGGATTTATATAGCGCCGACAGTTTGCACAGTGCTTTACAACATTAGGGCAGATAGTACAATTACAAAACAATTCAATACAGCGGGAATCAGAGGGCCCTGCTCGTTAGAGCTTACAGTCTAGGAGGGAGGGTCAAGTGATACAAAAGAGTAATAACTGTGGGGGATGAGCTGATGAAGAAAATAAAAGAACAGTTGTTGTTAGGTGGAGGCAGGGTAGGCTTCTCCGAAGAGAAATGTTGTCAGGGATTGCCTAAAAGTAAATAAATACAGTCAGGTCCATAAATATAAATATAATTAAATTCAAAATACTAACAATAAGGTTACAAAGCCATCCCCAACTCTGCCCCCAGCTAGCCTAGCCTAGCCTAGCCTAGCCTAGTCAATAGCCTAGTCTTAAAATACCAACCGGATTGTGTCATGAAGGCTCCATCCGTGGCCGGCGACCTGGTGATCCTGCCAGTAATCGGCGCCTCAGCATCCCTGGTTCCCGTTCTCGGTTGCCATTGCGCATGCGCGTGCACCCGCAGACGGGGGCGAGCGTGCGCGGACGGGTGCGCGCCTCCATTGGCGCCAATGAGGCTATTTAAAACCTTCTGTCACTGACGGTCCCCGCTCTCTGCTCTACAACGTTCTGTGCTTAAACCTGATCTGAAGTCTGTTTACCTGTATCTGACCCGGCTATCCTTGACCATCCGCTCTGTCCCTGTGTATCGACCTTGGCTTGTCTGTGACCATCCTCTTGTCTTCTGTACCTGTACTGTGCTGCCAGCCTGATACCTGACCCGGCCCGTTTGACCACTCCAGTCTGCATACAGATCCAAGTCTGCCTGTTGTTCCAGCCTGCACACAGATCCAGCTTACCTGTTGTTCCAGTCTGCATACAGATCCAAGTCTGCCTGTTGTTCCAGCCTGCACACAGATCCAGCTTACCTGTTGTTCCAGTCTGCATACAGATCCAAGTCTGCCTGTTGTTCCAGCCTGCACACAGATCCAGCTTACCTGTTGTTCCAGTCTGCATACAGATCCAAGTCTGCCTGTTGTTCCAGCCTGCACACAGATCCAGCTTACCTGTTGTTCCAGTCTGCATACAGATCCAAGTCTGCCTGTTGTTCCAGCCTGCACACAGATCCAGCTTACCTGTTGTTCCAGTCTGCATACAGATCCAAGTCTGCCTGTTGTTCCAGTCTGCACACAGATCCAGCTTACCTGTTGTTCCAGTCTGCATACAGATCCAAGTCTGCCTGTTGTTCCAGTCTGCCTACAGAACCTGCTTACCTGCAGAGACCTACATACCTCACCCGCTGAGCTGATCCAGGAAGCTCTTGTACCGGTCTTACCATTCCTGCCAGGCACCTGTGCCCCTCCTGACTCCTGGTCCTACTGTCCCATCATCAGGGGACCGGCGAGCGGGAGCCGCAAGGGAGGCCCTTCTCTGCTAACCAGACTCACCACTACCAGGGAGCGTGACAGATTGTCTTCTTCGTTCCTCCCAAGACCTCCTGCTCTCTAGCTCCCTCATCACCTTTTCCCATACTCGCCTTCATGACTTCTCCTGAGCCTCCCCCAACCCCCCCCCCCCCCCCCCCGGAAATACCCTACCCCAATCTGTCAGACTATCTCCAATTTAGGTCCATAAATATTGGGACATCGACACAATTCTAATCTTTTTGGCTCTATAAACCACCACAATAGATTTGAAATGAAACAAACAAGATGTGCTTTAACTGCAGACTTTCCGCTTTAATTTGAGGGTATTTACATCCAAATCAGGTGAACGGTGAAGGAATTACAACAGTTTGTATATGTGCCTCCCACTTTTTAAGGGACCAAAAGTAATGGGACAGATTAACAATCATCCATCAAACTTTCACTTTTTAATACTTGGTTGCAAATTCTTTGCAGTCAATTACAGCCTGAAGTCTGGAACGCATAGACATCACCAGACACTGGATTTCGTCCCTGGTGATGCTCTGCCAGGCCTCTACTGCAACTGTCTTCATTTCCTGCTTGTTCTTGGGGCATTTTCCCTTCAGTTTTGTCTTCAGCAAGTGAAATGCATGCTCAGATTCAGGTCAGGTGATTGACTTGGCCATTGCATAACATTCCACTTCTTTCCCTTAAAAAACTCTTTGGTTGCTTTCGCAGTATCCTCGGGTCATTGTCCATCTGCACTGTGAAGCGCCGTCCAATGAGTTCTGAAGCATTTTGCTGAGTATGAGCAGATAATATTGCCCAAAACACTTCAGAATTCATCCTGCTGCTTTTGTCACATCATCAATAAATACAAGAGAACCAGTTCCATTGGCAGCCATACATGCCCACACCATGACACTACCACCACCATGCTTCACTGATGAGGTGGTATGCTTTGGATCATGAGCAGTTCATTTCCTCCTTCTCCATACTCTTCTCTTCCCATCACTCTGGTAGTTTATCTTGTCTTCTCATCTGTCCATAGGATGTTGTTCCAGAACTGTGAAGGCTTTTTTAGATGTTGTTTGGCAAACTCTAATTTGGCCTTCCTGTTTTTGAGGCTCACCAATGGTTTACATCCTGTGGTAAACCCTCTGTATTCACTCTGGTGAAGTCTTCTCTTGATACATTTACACACATACACCTACCTCCTGGAGATAGTTCTTGACCTGATTTGGATGTAAATACCCTCAAATTAAAGTTGAAAGTCTGCAGTTAAAGCACATGTTGTTTGTTTCATTTCAAATCCATTGTGGTGGTGTATACAGCCAAAAAGATTAGAATTGTGTCAATGTCCCAATATTTATGGACCTAAATTGGAGATAGTCTGACAGATTGGGGTAGGGTATTTCCAGGGGGGGGGGGGGGTTGGGGGAGGCTCAGGAGAAGTCATGGAGGCGAGTATGGGAAAAGGTGATGAGGGATGAGGGAGCTAGAGAGCAGGAGGTCTTGGGAAGAACGAAGAAGACAATCCGGTTAGTATTTTAAGACTAGGCTAGTGACTAGGCTAGGCTAGCTGGGGGCAGAGTTGGGGATGGCTTTGTAACTTATTGTTAGTATTTTGAATTTAATTAGTTGGGTGAGTGGCAGCCAATAGAGGGATTGGCAGAGAGGGGTAGCAGACGCTGAGCTGTCTGTAAGGTGGATGAGTCTGGCAGTAGTATTCATGATGGACATGATGTACTTCTTGCCCAAGCCATTTTTCAGCTTTCAGCGCTGTCGCAATTTGAATGACAATTGCGCGGTCATGCTACACTATACCCAAACTATTTTTTTTCACACAAATAGAGCTTTCTTTTGGTGGTATTTAATCACTCCTGGGTTTTTTATTTTTTACAAAAAAAAAAAAGACCAAAAATTTTGGAAAAGAAATGTTTACTTTTTTCTGTCAGTAAATTTTGTAACTAAGTAATATTTTGCCTTCACTGATGTACGCTGATGAGGCGGCGCTGATGGACACTGATAAGTTGAACTGGTGGGCATTGATGAGGTGGCACTGATGAGGCGGCACTTATGGGCACTGATGAGGAGGCACTAATATGCAGCACTTATGGGCCCTGATAGGTGGCACTGATGGGCACTGATGGGCACTAATAGGCGGCACTGGTGGGAATCATAGGTGGCACTGGTGGGTACGGATAGACGGCACAGATAGGCAGTACAGATGGGCACTGATGGGCGACACTGATGGGCATTGATCGACAGCAGTTATGGGCATTGATGGGTAACACTGATAGGTGGCACTGATTGCCAGAACTGACTGGCATCGCTAATGGGCACTGATTGGTGACAT
Organism: Lithobates sylvaticus; assembly: GCA_028564925.1. Taxonomy (NCBI): domain Eukaryota; kingdom Metazoa; phylum Chordata; class Amphibia; order Anura; family Ranidae; genus Lithobates; species Lithobates sylvaticus. The sequence goes on from CM053034.1 coordinate 125,570,169, forward strand.
TTGTGGGCAGTGGTGGGCACTGATTGCTGTCACTGGTGGGCACTATATGCTGGCATTGGTGGGCACTGTTTTGTCACACTGTATTTATTTATTGTAATCAGGGCACTGATGATCAGTGCCCTGATTACATCCCTAGATGTCCCCCTGCGAGGAAATGCCGCTGATCGGCTCTCCTCTCCTTACACTCTGTCAGTGTGAGGCAAGGAGAGACGATTACCGGGATCTCCTTGTTTACATGTGACCGGCTGTGATTGGACACAGCCAATCACATGGTTAAAGAGCCTGCGGACGCGGCTCTTTACAAAGATTGGGGTTGCGCCGTGTCCTAGCAACATGATGCCATTGCTGCACTGCGCACTCCCATGGGTGCGTGAGAGCGGCCGTTCTGGGATGCCGTCATATGACATTGTCCGCCCCACTGTCATTTGATGGTGGGTGGGCAGCAAGCAGTTAAAGGTAAGCTTAATTTGCTATTGTGATGGTCAGTTTCCAAGGGCATGTGACAGGCAGTAATATCTGGTTTACCTCATTCTTATACAAACTTTACCCCACTTGAACTGGAGTACTCTGGTAGCAATCAGGAAACTACTCCCCACAGTAGCTAGGTTTTCTGGATAGGCTGCCCACTATTAGGCTCTGACCCAGCTGCCACCTCACCAGTTCTAACAGAGGTGGCAGCTGGGTCAGAGCTTAATAGTGGGCAGCCTATTAGGCTATTAGGTATGGCTTCTTTGAGCTTCTGAGGGAGGGAAGCTAAGGAATTTATACTCCCTAGGTGTTTCCAGGAACCCAGAAAGTTTTGGGAAATAAAGTTAAATGTGATTGCATCTGCATCTAAACATGGTGAGTAAATGTAAACTGCTGCATTTCTTCCTGTATTTCAAACATAGATTGTAGTTATTGAAGTCTGTTTGTTTTGACCAATTTTCTTAATTTTTTTTTTTTTATCACATTTTTTGAACAAGGGCTATTTTTCTAGGTTCCAAACAATAGCCAAAATCCACAAAGACATCTTATTCAGAGATCAAGGAAGCAATTATCTCTCAAAAAACAGCAAGCCCCTGAAATGATCCAGAGAGTGACACCCTGAGGTCAAGACAATGCTCTATTTTCTTTAAGGGATGTTTCAGAACACTGTAGGCTATTTACTTTAAAGCTCAATTTCCTCAGTCAAGCAGTAAATCAAAATGTTGTGTGTTTTTTCATTATCTTTAAGCAAACTATGAAATTTAAAGCAGCAATCACCCTGTTTTCTTTATAAAAAGAGAAAGGGCTTTTTTTTTATTTTTTATTTACCATTTAAAATTCCCAAATTCCTCTCTGATGTAACACCTTTATTCAGTTAAAAGTACATGAGCATCCGTTCAAATTATTGTTTTTATGGAAACTAGCTTCTAGCAATTCTCTCTGTGCTATGTCCTTGATACAAACTATAATGTGTTTTTTTTTTTTTTTACATTAAAGGTTTTTATTTAATTTTCAGCACCAGATTTTGAACTTTGCCAGAAATTAGTGTTGTGTTGTGTCAGATATGTTGATGTATTAGCAACGCTTTTTGCTACTATAACAATGACACACACAGCACTGAAAAAAAGCTGGTACTGTCTGGTAAGTTATCCCCTTTTTTGGGGGGTGAGGGAGCAAAACAGGAGCATGCAACTGGATAAGTAATCACTAACCGCCAATGCTGGAAGTTACATTTTACTATCGGAGGGGGGGGGGGGGGGGTTGAAGCACTGCCATTGACCACTGGAGAGCTGTTACATGACACTGACCAAAAATAATGTGGGGGGGGGGGGTAAATAGCTCTGCCACTGACCACCAATAGGGGATTAAATAGGACTTACACTGACCACCAATGAAGAAGGTGTGGTAACAACATTGCCACTGAGCACCAATGTGGTGGGAAGTGGGGGTTATTATTGCATCCAATACAGTATGTTGCCTCCACAGGAAAATACTATTTTATATTTCTACATGATTGAAATCACTTAATCCTAAACTTTCAAGAAGACAATTCAATCATTAACAAACGCACTGAAGGGTAACATTGTGGACATGGACTACATATATTACAGGGTGAGGATGTTATCTATGCTAGTTAATACATGTTATTATGTAGGAACTAGAAGGGATATAGTGTTCAGAACACTAGATTAAGAAAGGTCTTTTTAAAGGCTAGCTTATAGAAGACCAGCCCATATGCTTATACTATATACAATGTATATACTGTATATGTATAATCTATACAATGACCAGCCCATATGCTTGTGATATAGGCAAAAATTCACAAAAGTACCAACACCCTGTTTTGGGCTGTAACCCGAGTTCAATAAATGGTACGATTATGTACAGCCATTAGTAAAAGATCTTCCTGCTTTTATAAAGGACACAGAAGATTTTTTTTTGTGTAAATTGAGAGCAGTTCTCAGATCTCATGAGAGCTGAAAAATAATAACCATGGACATTTCATCCATATATCCATATACCCTCACCCATCCAATGCAGCTTGGTTGAAAGCAGCTGGCCTTAGCAGAACAGAATGTTATGTAGCCATTGAATTCATAGTAACTAAAGAAAAATTGATTTGGGGCACTGTTATGGGCTGCTCTGCTGCACCATCCTTTGCTATGAGTTTGTAGGATTCCTTGAGGAACAGTACATGTATTGCTCTCTAGTGTTTAAAACACATATGAATAGGTAAGATATATACAGTAGATGCCATTGTTTGTTAGAGATAGTAGTTTTGATTTTATCTTAAGTTTTTTTTTTTTGATCAGTTGAATGCTGCCATTGTCAGAGGTTTTGATACCTCGGTCACATTTCCAGATGCTTGCATTACAGTTGCAAATGGGGTTCCTTCGCAGCTCTTTGTTCAGTAAACCCACAGACAGGAACACTCTTACCTTTCCATAGCTCCATCCTAAACATCTTCTTTAACAACCTACCTATTTTGCAACCCATGAAGGGTACTCCAGATCTTATTTGACTGTGTAAAAGCCCAACAATTTGGGAATATGTTTGAGAAATTAAAAGAATGTGTGTCAGGAACATGCTGCTAGCCATCAGGTTGTAGTGGGCTATTTGGCTAATGCGCGTGTGTGTAAATACACTGCCACTGAGGGGCTATTTAAGCCTGAGCTCTGCACTAGTTCTTTGATGTACTGTCTTCAGCCTGTTCCTGTCAGTCTTCATGCACATTCTGTCACTGACCGGCTTCCTTTTTGACCTTGCTCTCGGATTACCCTTGGCTGCTCACATTTGTGGTTTGCATCTGCTACAGGCTCTGGCCTGGACCACACTTCTGCTTATTAACTCTGTACCTTGCTACCAGGGGCCGACTGACCATTCGGGCACTCAGGCAGTCCCCAAGGCCACTAGGGGGCCCGATCACAGTGGCCAGCCTCAGTAAAACCAGGGACAGTATGTAAAAATCTGTGTTTTTTTACATCTGTCCCTGAAATGTCCCTTGCCGACATAATTTTGCTGTGAAAATCCTGAGACTATAACTGCCCTGCCTCTGTACTGCCTCCTCAGCCAATAGGAACAGTGTCCACGCCCCCTTTCCCACAGCGGCTCATTTGATTTCAGAGCAGGAGATGGACTGCTAGAGGAGAGGAGAGTGAGGAGGGGACACAGCCTGCAGTGTGGGGCGGACTGCAACCTGCTGGAAGGTAAGCTTGCTGATCTGAACAGAGTGTATTTTTGTCAGCGGCTTACCCTGGTGAGCAGGAGGGAGGGGAGGATGCCTTTTTGCTCTAGCAGGGCTCCTCCTGTCTCTGAAGCTGTTAGATCGATTTTCTGTGTGAGAAGTGTCATGCTTCTGGAGGAAGGAACTTTTTCTGAACTTCTCCCCCAATCTCTACTACCCTGCCTACTCATTACCTGCCCACCAGTACACAGGCACAGTCCCCTCCTCTCCCGCATTACCACCTAATGTGTCTGTGAACTGTTGGGGCACTACAAGTCCCAGCATGCCAGGAGATGGGAGCAACAGTGTGTTCAATCAGGCAGATTTTTGGGTGAAAAGTGCTGGTGTGTGTCTGTATATATGTATACTATGTGTCTGTGTCTATATGTATACTGCGTGTCTATGTGTATATATATATGTATACTGCGTGTCTATGTCTATGTGTTGTAGGGGATCAGGGGGTGAAGAGCTGGCTCAGAGACAGTCCAGTGAAATAAAAATGGCTTTATTCAGCAAAACAGCAAACCAAAAGTAGACATAAGGCCAGACAGACTTGTCTTATCACACGGATGTGCACACCGGCACAGTTCAGCAGCACACAAGCTTATAAGCAACAGTTCATGGCTCCAATCAGAGCTACAGTCTTTATGTGGTTTATAAGCTCACCCAGAAAGTTCACCATCCAGCAATGGACATTTCCACACAGCATCCTGCTATGTCTCTCTCTCCTACTCAAACAGCTCCTCACTGACACTTTTAGCACACCTGATAATAAGCAGGTCTCAAGGGGAAGAACCTGCCTTCTTTGATTAACCCCTTCTTAACCCTGCCCCAGGCTGACCCTCTACATAACCCCCCCTCTGTTCCAGGCCAGGGGTCTGGACACCACAAATCCAGTGGGCATAGACCCAGGTCTATGCCCCCTTCCTCCTCTGAATCCACATAAATTCTAGACCGGATTGCTGCTGTAAACCTATCATAGTCATTTTTATCAGTTTCCATTAGGCGGTACACTTCCTGGTACTCCTCTGTGAGGAGCGGTTGCACCAATTCAGCCCAGCCCAACTCAGGGCCAGTTTTTAAACGATGCCATGTTTTCAAATTCAGCCAGGCAATCCTCAATGTGGTCGTCTGGTAGCATCGGCTGTAAAAAGTCATCAGCACAGATTCTACCTTCGTTACCACTGAGAGCAGCGCCAACCTTTTCTACCATCTCAGAGGGTTCCTGTCCCTCTGCGAGACACCTGTTCTCCACAGTAGGTTCAACCACTAGCACTTGATCCCCAGGTTTGGACTCTCTGACCCTGGCAGACCGGTAGGCCACCCCCCTCCGGGTTCTCGCTAATGGGTTATGCCCATGTTTAAGCACTTTGCGATTTTTGGCTACTCTGTAGCATAGAGTATGATGCACAGCAACTCGGGGAGATGGCATATCTTCCGCAGGATGCAGTGTCTCACCACTCAATGATGTGACCTGTTCGCTGGCGGGGACCAAAGGGGAGTCCTTCCTCTGGGCACCAATAAAATCACTTTGGGAACCCCCAAGATATGACAAGTCAGGCCCAGAGGGAGAACTCTCTGCCTCCAATCCTACAAACACCTCCAGAGGATCTAGGTCAGCTCCTGCAGGTTCACACATGTGACATATTTCTTTACCGTTTACCTCCTGCAACACATTATTTAACACTTCACATGGGGGTTTCTTCTTTTTAGGGGAGGCCCCTGAACTTTTGAACTTTTGTTCACACAAATCCCAAAACAGGGGGCAGTCTCGCCCAATTAGCAAATCATGGGGTAACCCTGGGATCACCCCAACTCTAAGTGTAGCAGTTCCTGCGGTTGTGGACAGGTTTACATGGGCCATTGGATAGTCCCTGACAACCCCATGTACAGAGACCACTCCAATTTTTTTCCTGGGTATCAGATTACCCCGTAATCTGTCCGATCGGAGCAGGGTAACCCCACTCCCAGAGTCAAGAAGTGCTACAACCCTCTTCCCATTAACCCGCACCACAGTCTCAAGTGGGCTTAGGCTGTTCATGGGACCAGTGGCAAAAGCAAACATAGAGCCATGTCGAACCATGTCACACTCCATTGGCTCCTCCCGTCTTGGACACTGGGCCGCCATATGACCCAGTTGTTGGCAGGACCAACAGCGAACCTCACGGGGTTCCCGTTCTCCCTGACGATTCTCATGAGGGTTTGTCGTTAGGGTGCTCCTAGCGGGAGTTTCAGGCACCCGAGCATACACCATGCGGTCAACTGGTGCCATCTTCACGCTGGAACGCACTTCCTTAGAACGGACCAACTCTCTGGTAACAGAGGGACTCTCCTGGACCTTTTCTGCACAACTGTAGCGCTCAACAGCTGCAGCCATCTCATCCAGAGACTGAGGCTCGGACTGAGCCACCCATCGGTTGAGCTCCCTGGGTAGTGCATGCAGAAAACGGTCTAGTGCGACTCTCTCTACAATCTGACTGGGTGTCCTTTCCTCAGGTTTCAGCCAATCTTGGAACAAGTGCATCAGGTGGTAGAGCTGCGCACGGTCAGGCTTAGCCTTGTCAAAGCGCCAGTCATGGATTCGGTTCGCCCTTAAAGCAACAGTCACTCCCATCCTTGCTAGGATTTCTGCTTTCAGGAGCTTATAATCACGTGCTGCTTCAGGGGCCAAGTCACAGTATGCTTGTTGGGGGTCTGCGGTCAGGAAAGGAGCCAGTACATCTGCCCAGTCTTTATCAGGCAGACCTTCCCTTGCTGCAACCCGCTCAAACATCGCTAGGTATGCTTCCACATTATCTAAGGCCGTCATCTTTTGCAGGGTCCGCTGCACTGCCTTCCGGGGTTCACTCTTTACAGCAGGGTCACCTTTCATCATTTCAGCCTGCTGTGTCACCGCCTTTTGCAATCCCACTATCTGTTCACTCAGTAAGCGATTTGTTTCCTGTTGTACAGCGACTGTCTGCACCAGGATCTGTTCCTGCCGAGCCTGTGCTTGTATCAGGGCCTGCTGGGCCTCCTGATGGCGGGCCTGTGCTTGTGTATTAGACAGTACCAGCTGCTTAACCACATCCTCCATGGCTTGTTCAGAAGATTTCACCGTCTGTGCAGCTTTAACCCAGGACATGGGATTTAGACTGGACCCCTCAAACTGCCCAATGCACGCTCCACCAATTGTAGGGGATCAGGGGGTGAAGAGCTGGCTCAGAGACAGTCCAGTGAAATAAAAATGGCTTTATTCAGCAAAACAGCAAACCAAAAGTAGACATAAGGCCAGACAGACTTGTCTTATCACACGGATGTGCACACCGGCACAGTTCAGCAGCACACAAGCTTATAAGTAACAGTTCATGGCTCCAATCAGAGCTACAGTCTTTATGTGGTTTATAAGCTCACCCAGAAAGTTCACCATCCAGCAGTGGACATTTCCACACAGCGTCCTGCTATGTCTCTCTCTCCTACTCAAACAGCTCCTCACTGACACTTTCAGCACACCTGATAATAAGCAGGTCTCAAGGGGAAGAACCTGCCTTCTTTGATTAACCCCTTCTTAACCCTGCCCCAGGCTGACCCTCTACAGTGTATATATGTATACTGCGTGTCTATGTGTATATATGTATATTGTGTGTATATATGTATAATGTGTGTATATGTGTATATATGTATACTGTGTGAAAAGACAAGGAGAGGGGCGCCTCTGAATATGTATCATATAGACATTTATTAATAAAAACAATATCCACTCACATCTAGGTAAGGAGTGTTGCATCCAGGTGGATCTCAGTAGATGGAGGGCTGGTGGAACTGCAAGTCACAGAAGTTTTTCCCAGGAGGCTGTCATCCTTCTCAAGTCCTGAAGAAAGGAGGATGGGTGCAGCAAATGGAGTAGGTGTCCTTGCGATGGTCCTCCAGTAGGGTGGTAGCGTCAATCCAGGGGGGAGGGAGGGTCCGATGGATATCGCTCCTTTCAGTGTATTGTAAGTGGGGTCCAGGTGGTACAGGGGGAGTGTAGGCAAAATTTCCACAAGAAAGTCTCTATGGCAGTTTAATGAATGCAAAAGGGAAAAGGGGAAAAGAGGTGGTTGGTGTGGAGACGTTCTGCGCCCTGTAGCCTGCTGTGTGGTTTGTGCAGCCCAGTTCTAGGACAGGATGGTGTGTCAGGCACGGCCGTGTCTCAGGTGCGGGAACGAGGCTTGCACCGCAAACAGTGCTAGGCGCCGGGGCGTGACGTCATATCTGTGCGACGCGTTTCCGAGCTTACAGCGCTATCGATGGTCTGAGTAGCGGCGCTCCTTTCTCAAGCAGGGGGAGTGTGGGGGCAAGGATGGGGGCTGATTTTATTGGATTGAAGCCCAATCCAATAAAATCAGCCCCCATCCTTGCCCCCACACTCCCCCTGCTTGAGAAAGGAGCGCCGCTACTCAGACCATCGATAGCGCTGTAAGCTCGGAAACGCGTCGCACAGATATGACGTCACGCCCCGGCGCCTAGCACTGTTTGCGGTGCAAGCCTCGTTCCCGCACCTGAGACACGGCCGTGCCTGACACACCATCCTGTCCTAGAACTGGGCTGCACAAACCACACAGCAGGCTACAGGGCGCAGAACGTCTCCACACCAACCACCTCTTTTCCCCTTTTCCCTTTTGCATTCATTAAACTGCCATAGAGACTTTCTTGTGGAAATTTTGCCTACACTCCCCCTGTACCACCTGGACCCCACTTACAATACACTGAAAGGAGCGATATCCATCGGACCCTCCCTCCCCCCTGGATTGACGCTACCACCCTACTGGAGGACCATCGCAAGGACACCTACTCCATTTGCTGCACCCATCCTCCTTTCTTCAGGACTTGAGAAGGATGACAGCCTCCTGGGAAAAACTTCTGTGACTTGCAGTTCCACCAGCCCTCCATCTACTGAGATCCACCTGGATGCAACACTCCTTACCTAGATGTGAGTGGATATTGTTTTTATTAATAAATGTCTATATGATACATATTCAGAGGCGCCCCTCTCCTTGTCTTTTTTCTCCAGCTTGTATTGGACCTGGCTTCAGGCCTCTTCGGTGGCAGCCCTGACAACTACATATGCCTTGCTGTGTATACCATATATACACATTCAGCCGCAAAAACCCCCTCCCCCCCGAATTCTTTCCCCCCCCCCCCCCCTTGGTTTTTTTCCTGGACTATTGGGAACCTCTGCATAATAATGAGGTACTGTGACTTTGCGCCTTTGTACTAGTTATTTATGTATACTGTGTGTCTGTGTCTATGTGAATATATGTATATTGCGTGTCTATGTGTATATATGTGTAGCGCTGGCTCCTGATGAGGAGGCGCTATTATTTTTCAAAAATGAAGTTGCCTGAAGCCACAGTTGGGCTTCAGGCTAATTTCTCTAAATGACTGGTCTCTGTACCAGTCTAGCTGGGTTGCACTGGGTTCTCCTTGACCGTAGGTGTCACTGTCACCGCCGGCAAGAGTAGAAATGCAGTCTAGCTGGATGCATTGAATGCCATCTATCTATCTCTCGGAACCAGCCCAGGGGGAGTGTTTTCCTGCTGTGCATTCTAGAGGTGGTTTTTAAGGTACCGACGCCATGTTGGCGGGGGAGTATTTTCTGTCTTTCTGGTTCTGGTGGTCCTCCTGACCCAGTCCCATGGCCCTCCTGGCCTGGGATGCGGGACTATTCATCCTATGTCTCGGGGCTGGCTGGCCCGAGGCAACTGAGAGGTTCGGCCCAAGCGGATCTTGGAGCCTATTGATCCAGGCATGGTCCAGTGCCGTCTCATCTGAAGGGAGAGGCCCAGCAACTGGAGGATCCAGGGGAGGGCTCTTTCAGGAGAAGACCGTGCCCAAGGCTGGTTTCTCTGGAGGAGCCTGGAGACTTAGTTGAAGGACGCAACCCGGATCACATTACCTACAGTACCGCCGGTTCGGCAGAAAGAAACTGGTATTGTATGGGATCATTCTTCAATCTCTCAGTGACGCTTAAGTTTAAATTCACACGTCTGTGGCAGAGACTGTGTTAAATCCCCCACCGGCTGCTAGGTCCAGTGAGAGCGACTTATCCGGTGGTGGCTGGATCTAGCGAGAGGAACTATTGTCTTCTAGATCTTGAAAGAGAACTTGAACCCACAGTACCATGTGCCTGAACTCACTCCTACCCCTCTGCCCTTTATTGAGAGACTTTGTCTTTGTTCTAAATAAATAACCCAAAAGAGGATTCAGTGTCAGTTTCAACATACTTTGGGCCACTTTCCACGGGATCCTCAAGACAAAGCTACAAGCAGGTGAGGTAATGGTAAGCCCAAATGAGACCCGCAGCTCCTTCGGGGGTCAGTGCTACATATGTATACTGCGTGCCTGTGTGTATATATGTATACTGTGTGTCTGTGTCTATGTAGCACTACCCCTGTAGGAGCTGCTAATGAACATTTGATTCTGCGCTCTGCCTCTCAACCCCTCTGGCACACCTGCTTGGTAATATTAGTATGGGACCCAGCAATAGGGAGAAACATAGTAATGACAACCCATAAAATATCTTTACCATAGCCCTGGATCCCATCCCTTCACCAGTTGTAGTAGTAATAGAGACACACAGAGAATATCAATTAACCACTCGGAAAGTTTACTGAAGTGAGTATTAAACACAAAGAACAATGGCTTCAAATATAAACAGTAAATGTCAGTTGATAACAATCAGTATGGATTTGCAAAGAACTGTAGATATAATAATCAACGTAGAGAATATATTTATATAGACAGGGGTACAGTGGGACAAATGTTTAATATTCTCAAAGATCTATATTGAACACCTTCCCATTGAAGCCTTAGCACACACACGCCAATTTGCAAGGTAATGTTTCTCACATATAATAACACAATGCAATAATTAACCTGTACTCAAGGGCTCCCCCTAGGTTGTGATTCAATGTCCCAACTTTAAAGTAGAACCGTGACACTTTGTTAAAGATGATAAAAGTTCCTTGTCCCCAGATATCTTCAGCTAGCCTGTAGTTTTAAACTGTAGTATTTGTAATGCAAACAGGGAAATGGAGAGAAAGCAAACTGTAGAATAAGTGATAGCTGGTAACTGATAACTGAAGATATAGGACACTTGTAACACTTCCTCCTTATTAGTGGGTGTAATACAGTGCTGACTTTATAGCACAGGAAATAACAAATCCTAGATTTCAGCTGTATGCGGCCCGTGGGTAAGTGGAATCACTTATGTGGGACTACAAGTCTCACCAGCAGTCTATACATAACTCATTCAGCAAATAGTGTACTTAACTGAAATGGGCAGGTGCCCTCTCACCACAATAGACTCAGAGGCTGTGAGGCTCTGTCCATACTCCCCTCCTGATGTCTCAGTCTGATAAAAGATGGCGCCGCCACGCTGTACCGCTCCTCAGGATAGCTGAAATGCAGGAGACTTCCAGATGTCCTGACACTGCACACCGATCCTCTTGCTGAGCTGGTGGGGCTGTACTATGAAGTCCCTCAGAGGCTGACGATCCCTCTCCGCCGTGTAGGTTGCAGTCTTTTTGATCACACACACACAGACCTCCATGCTGGTTGTTGAATGGCATCCCGAGAGGCCAAAAGATGGCCACGCTGTTCCTTTTATCTGTTTTCCCAGCAGGCTGTTCTGTGACTTGGCTTTGTGGGATTAGTGGTTCCCAGACTGATTTAACAACATGAGTCACTTGCTCATCAAAATGCATATCCTGCAATGCATAACTGTTTGTACTTTTTAATTACAGAAAAAGTCCTGACACAGTTTTAGAGGTCACTAGAGGGAGCCAAACCCTTGCTTAACAAACAATACATTACTTAGCATGGTGACTTTGGTAGCAAACCCCTGCGCTACATGTATATATGTATACTGTGTCTATGTCTATGTGTATATATGTATACTGCGTGTCTATATGTATACTGCGTGTATATGTCTATGTTTATATATGTATACTGCGTGTCTATGTGTATACTGCGTGTCTGTGTCTATGTGTATATATGTATACTGCGTATCTATGTGTATGTGTATATATGTATACTGCGTTTGTATGTGTATATATGTATACTGCGTGTCTATGTGTATATATGTATACTGCGTGTCTATGTGTATATATGTATACTGCGTGTCTATGTGTATATATGTATACTGCGTGTCTATGTGTATATATGTATACTGCGTGTCTATGTGTATATATGTATACTGCGTGTCTATGTGTATGTATACTGTGTGTGTATATATACTGTATGATCCATGTGTGCCTACTGCCGCTAAACGGAAGTCGATCTAACAATCCCATATCCGTGAAAAAGCCACTTGTTGCCATTCGGAGGCAGCTGAATGATGAACTGCTGAGCTCAGCCTCGGATCAGGCACCAGGGCAGATCTGGGCACACACCTGTGCAGTGATATCATGGCACACATCAAGCATGGCTTTTATTCACATGCTCCACTGCCAGATCTGAGGCCAACCACAGCAGTTCACTATTCCACTGGCTCTACGACTCACTTGCGCAGTTCAGAGCCTGCAACAAGTGGATTTTTCTAATTTAAAGTCCTTTTCCTGCCAGCTGCCTGCCACACCAAGCAAAGGTGTGTTTAAGGGGACACTGATAGAAGGTGGGGGGGGGGCTCTGCCATAGGGTGGCACACTGGGGGGGCTCTGCCATAGGGTGGCACACTGGGGGGGCTCTGCCATAGGGTGGCACACTGGGGGGGGGGCTCTGCCATAGGGTGGCACACTGGGGGGGCCTCTGTCATAGGATGCCACACTGGGGGGGGGCTTCTGCCATAGAATGGCACACTGAGGGGGGCCTCTGCCATAGGGTGGCACACTGAGGGGGGCCTCTGCGGACTGTGATGTATAGGGAGAATGTTGGGACTTTGATGTGAGTGTGGCGCTCATCCTGACTGTTGTACTCTATATGTTTTGTTTGCTACTTACTTCTAGAATGGCGGCCACCTGTAAGCCTGGGGGCCCCATAATCTTTTATTGCCCGGGGGCCCCATGAGTTGTCAGTCCGCCCCTGCTTGCTGCCCAATTGTTACCTACTTCTCCCTTTTCCTGACTCTGATTCTGCTTACATCTTGGTGTCCTTCCACTAGGTTGTTATTTAACCAGGTGTTGACTCCAACTGCCCTTGGTGTTTCTACAGTGCATCACCAAATGTACCTATGCTCATTAGATATTAGTGCTCTCAAGTTCCTGCTAACAGCGTCTACACCTTGGCACTTGTGTCTTTCTTTCACCCCTGCAGTCCCTGTCTCAACAGTCAGGGTTGCTCGGACAGGAACTGTGCAAGAGGCAATCCTCGTCATCTCAGGCTCTGCATACAGGTATGTGACAACATGATTGCCCTGGCACAGTACTTGATCTGGGTATTAGTCCTGCTATGGGGAGTTTGTAGAATAAGCTTTCCAAGCATCAGGCAGCTGAAAGAGTTTCATTCCTAGAGAAGTACAAGGAATTGAATTATATGTAGGGGAGCCACATTACTTAAATTTAACATGCAGAGAGGAATCTAACAGCCAAAGTTAAAACAGCACCCTTACAGGTTTACCAACACAACCCTATGTGATTTTCTGAAACAGATGGATCCCAAATTGAAAGTGCTCACTCATGTGAGGTAAGTTTTCATGCATTCACGGAAGAGTAATAAAAAAAACTGAAATAATTTTTCTTGTTCATACATCACGGGACACAGAGCTCTAGTCATTACATCATGGGTTAGATAGCCACCTTCAGGTGTTGGACACTGGCAACCCTAATTGTAAGGAGAGTTCCTCCCCTATATAATATTTTTTGCCAGTGTCTAAGGTGCTTGGTCATGATGCAAGATGTGCTTAGAAGAAAGCTCTGTTTGAAGGTCCCTGCGGGGTTCTAGGAGCTACACAACCGGATCCATACCTCAGGCCAGTTTATATCGCCTAAAATGGATGGTACACGGGCCTCGTAAAAGAAGAAACAAGGTTTGCCTGTAATGGGCTCTGGGATCCAGTACTTTTGAGCATATATATTAAATGCACAAAGTTTTTCTGGCAGAGTCTTCTACAGGTCCAGGTAAGAGGCTCCTGTAAGTAGGAACCCAGATCCATGAAGGTTGGCACAACACTACCCCCGCCATGATGGGTGAAGGTTGGGTCTGTTCTCAGCAGTATCCTGTGGCTGGGATAAGGTAAGTGAAGCAATCCTAGGTAAATACCTTAAGGATTAGCTTCTTTGAGTTGTTGCATGTCTTACCTGTTTTCCGCCACTAGAGGGAGTAAGAGGCATACCTGGTGTTACTTACATGCTTCCAGGATATACAGCTCAGTGAAGCCGCTCGGTCAGTCGCTCACCTCCCCCGCCGCAGGCACTGCCACTCAAATGATAAGGGGATCCCATGCAGTCTTGGGGTGCCCGAGTAGCCTCCGGTCTTCTTCCCCCCCCCCCTCGCTCCCGGCCGCTGCCATATTGACCCTACGCACGCGCAGGGGGTGCGGTTTTACAGCGAAAGTGGTGGAAAAGGAGGGGGCGTCGTTGCGAGTGCCGTGCAGGTATGGCGTGCGCAGCGATTTACTGTAATTGTTTTAAAGAGCCCAGGTCGCCAAGAGTCTGTAAGCGGCAGGACACAGAGCTGGGGCACGTAAGCATCTCATGTGGTTCGGATACAGGCACACCTAGACACCTACTCATCATCAGGTTGTGCAATATAAGCAAACATTACTATTGTAAGCTAGGCACAACAGTGTATGCAATTGATTTTAGTACCTCTGCTTTGTTAGCTTAGGACTATGTCTCCCCGCAAAAGGGGTTTCAGGGGCAGGTAAAAAGAGCACCAAAAAGTCACCATGGGGGTCGGGGGACTCTAGACGTGCCTTTAGGGTAACATCCCCCCTGAGAGACTGGAGGCAGCCATGCAGGGTGAGCCATCGCCGCTGTCAGGCATTGCTGCCTCTCCCAATATTGCAGCCCCTGCATATGTCACTGAAAATGCTATAGAGGCAGCTTTGGCTGGTTTAGAACAAAGTGCTTTTATCACAGCATCCTTAGCAGATAGCAGAAAAAGGGTAGATCTCCTTCCCCTGCTCTGGGTTCCCTATCAGACGATCAGCAGTCTGATAATGATACAACATTGTCGGGGGACAAGGATCATAAGCAGTCGGACGAATCAGGGGATGAGGAGAAGCTCTCTTCTACCTCGCAGGCTCTCAGGCTACAGGTGCAATATTATACAGAGGTGGTGCGTACCACATACAATTTGCCCTGTACTGAACCAGCTGTGTTCCCTGTTTTGTCCCTGGGATCTCGTAAGTCTCCACAGGCTGCTTTTTCCTTTCCCATCCATCCATTAATGGAAAAACTATTGTATGATGGTTGGGCTCACCCGGATAAATCTTTTTCCCCTCCTAGGAAATTTTCCCTGCTCTACCTTATGGAGGAAAAATTCACCAAGAAATGGAGTGTGCCAGCAATTGATGTGGCTATTTCTTGTGTGAACAAAAGCCTAACTTTTCCTGTGGACAATGTTCAGGTGTTTAAAAATCCAACTGACAAAAAGCTGGAATCATTACTTAAATTCTCTTTTTCCGTGGCAGGAGCTGTGGTCCAACCTGCGGTTGCAGCAGTTGGTATGTGCCGATATTTGAAGGAACAGGTGAAGCAAGTAGTTCATTTTCTTCCTGTTGAACAAGTTCAAGACTATGCAGCCCTTCCAAGGGCCTTATGTTTTGCAATAGATGCGATTATGGATTCTCTCCAACAAGCATCCCACCTTACACTCCTGGTGTTACACATGCATAGGTCCCTTTGGCTTAAACACTGGGCGGCTGAAGCCTCATGCAAAAGGTATTTAGCTGGGTTCCTGTTTCATGTGGAACGCTTGTTTTGGGATAATCTGGATAAATATATCCAGAAAATTTCCGGTGGCAAGACCACCTTATTGCCAGTTAAAAAGAAAGATAAAATTCCTTCTTTTAAACATTCTCTCTCCCAAGCTCCAAGTACCTAGGCCTCTGGGCAGTGGCGACAGCCTTCACAGTCTAGTACAAGAGGAAAGGTCCAAGCCAATGTGCAAAAGAAGGCTTGGGGTCAAAGGTCTGCTAAGTAGAATCCCAAAGCCACCTTGTGAATGGGGCACCCCCGCTCAGCCGAGTGGGGGGGAAGGCTTCAGGGTTTTTAGGATGTTTGGCAGAGACGGTATCTCTTGGGTACGAGCAAGAATTTCGGGAATTTCCACCACCCCGTCTTCTTTTGTTGAGTGTTCCCAAGCACCCAGAAAAAAAGAAGACCCTTGTTTCTGGCTTTGGATCGCTTGTTGTCTCAAGGGGTGATCATAGAGGTGGCTCCAGAGAAGCAAGGCTTGGGGTTTTATTCAAACCTCTTTACAGTCCCGAAACCAAACGGAGATATCAGACCCATTCTGGATCTAAAGAACCTAAATCAGTTCCTCAACATTCGCTCGTTCCACATGGAGTCTATCCGCTCGGTGGTCTCCACCCTTCAAGGGGGAAGAATTCCTGGCATCAATAGATATCAAAGATGCATATCTACATGTGCCAATTTTTCCCGCCCACCAGAAGTTTTGAAGGTTTGCGGTAGAGCAGCGCCACTGCCAGTTCGTGGCCTCCCTTTTGGTCTAGCTACGGCACCTCGAGTATTTACAAAGGTTCTAGCTCCGCTCCTGGCAAATCTAAGGGATCGGGGCATAACAGTAACAGCTTATCTAGACGATCAAATACTGGTAGAACAGTCCAGGACACGCCTGAAGCACAATGTGCTCAGCACAGTAAAATACTTGGAGTATCTAGGCTGGGTCCTCAACCTGGAAAAATCACTATTACAGCCCCTAAGAAGGCTGGAATATTTGGGCATGGTCATAGACAGTCCAAAGCAGGGTGTCTCTGTATGAGATTATTGGGGAAGATGGTAGCCTCATTCGAGGCTGTTCCTTACACCCAGTTCCACTCAAGGCTTTTGCAGAACAACATTCTGTCTGCCTGGAACAAAAAAGTTCAAGCCTTGGATCTTCCAATGCACCTGTTACCATCAGTGCGCCAGAGTATCAATTGGTGGTTACTAGACAAGAATCTACAGAAGGGAAAGTCCTTTGTTCCAATTTTTTGGAAAGTCATAACTACAGATGCCCGCCTCTCAGGCTAGGAAGCTTCGATCCAAAGTCAATGGTCCAGAACCGAAGGGTCCTTACACATCAACATTCTGGAACTCCGGGCAATCCATTTAGCCCTGAAGACCTGGACAGGCAGGTTACAAGCCTGTCCTGTCCGAGTTCAGTCTGACAATGCCACAGCAGTGGCCTATATCAATCACCAAGGAGGCACCGGGAGCCTGAGTGCCCAGAGGGAGGTGAATCATGTTCTCACTTGGGCAGAGAAACATGTATCTTGTCTATCAGCAGTCTTCATTCCAGGGGTGGAAAATTGGAAAGCAGATTTTTTAAACCGCCAGCAGCTGGACCCAGGAGAATGGTCATTACACCCCGCCATATTTCAAGCAATATGCCAGAGATGGGGTACTCCGGATTTAGACCTACTAGCCTCCAGGTTCAACAACAAACTGGACATCTTAGTATCAAGGACAAAGGACCCGCTAGCACAAGGTTCAGATGCCTTGATAGTTCCATGGGATCAGTTTTCTCTGATCTATGCGTTCCATCCAGTTCCACTTCTTGCTCGGTTACTTTGCAGGGTCAGGTCAGAAGGGAAACCAGTAATATTAGTAGCTCCGGCATGGCCCAGGTGGTCCTGGTATGCAGAGATCATGAAGATGGCAGTCGGAAGGCCATGGGTGCTCCCACTGTGACCAGACCTGCTTTTGCAATGGCCAATATTCCATCCTTCCTTACAAAGTCTGAATTTGACGGTTTGGCTGTTGAGACCCACATCCTAAAAAAACGTGGGCTCTCGGGTCCAGTCCTAAACACTCTGGTTAATGCCAGGAAGCCAGCCTCCAGGCTAATTTATTATAGAATCTGAAAGGCATATGTCTCCTGGTGTGAGTCCAAAAGATGGCATCCTAGAAGGTATGGTCCAGTTAGGAGTAGAGTTGAAGCTGGCCTTGAGCACTATCAAGGGTCAGATCTCTGCCTTATCTGTATTTTTTCAGAAACCGCTTGCCTCGTCCCTAGTGTGGGCCTTTATTCAAGGGGAACTGCGTCTAAACGCAACTCACCTCCTCATAGAAGGCTAATAGATTGGTTTGGCAAGAACGATTCTTCATTCTCCAGTGCCCTGTCCATAATGCCACACAGAGTCTGCACCAGCAGCAACACAACAGGGATTGTGTCACTGATGCATGCACTGTCACTGCTCACCATCCTTGTGGCCTCCTCAAATGGTGACAATACAGTGCATGCATCCTTAATGATCAGCCATTGGCGTTGGGAAAAAAAGCCAAGATGGCCTGAGCCCATCGTCATGCCATACTGGCCGTACATTGATGGCCCTCTGTTGCATGTATAGCTGCTGAAGAATTGCCAAAGTCGAGTTCCACCTGGTGGGCATGTCACAAATCAGGAGGTTTACGGGCAGGTGGAATTCCTGCCAACTGAGCGCTGGCTGTGTATAATCGCCTGAAATGGCTACAGACTCTTCTGGCCTGTTTTAGTAACCCTGGGTACGTACTTAGGAAACACTGCACCAAATTGAGGACATGTGCCAGGCATGGCACATGTGTCAACATTCCCGGTCTAAGGGCTGACAGGAGGTGTGAGCCATTATCAGACACCACCATTCCTGGCTCCAATTGGCGTGGTGTGAACCACCTCTGGGCCTGTCCATGCAGAGCTGCAAGAATCTCTGCTCCGGTGTGGTTCCTGTCCCCTAAACACACCAGCTGAAGCACTGCATGACACCTTTTAGCCTGACTCATGGAATAGCCCTTTGAATACTTAGGGGGTACCTGATGTTCATAGAACAATTCTGCAGAGAAGGGCATGGAGGTGACGGAGGAGGGGGTAGAGCTCACAGGCCTGGCATCATCACCACCAGCTGTATGGCGACGTGGGGGCACAACAAGCTGCAGCACCGAGATCTGTCCTGCATCCTTTCGAGTTGCAAGCAGCGTTACCCAGTGTGCTGTGAACGAAATATATCATCCCTGCCCATGCTTGCTGGACCACGTGTCAGCAGTAAGGTGGATTTTACGGCTGACTGCCTTGCCCAACGATGCCAGAATATTCCCTTCCATGTGATGGTAGAAAGATGGAACGGCCTTACGTGAAAAGTAGTAGCGACTAGGAACCTGCCATTGTGGTACAGCACATTGTACAAATTCACAGAAGGGGGCAGAATCCACCAGGCTGAAAGGCAGAAGTTGGAGAGCCAACAGCTTTGACAAGCTTGCATTTAGACGCTGGGCATGTGGGTGGCAGGGACTGTATTTATTTTCCGCTGCAGCAGATGGGGCAGAGAAATTTGCCGGCTACAGTCTACAGCTGGTGGTGTGCTGCTGGCATATGTACTGCTAGAACCTGGGACACCCTGTGCTATACCATCATTCCTGTCAGTGGAGGCTGCTGAGAGGTAATAACTATAGCAGGGGCAGACTGAAGTGGGTAAGGAGGAGGAGGAGGGGCAGATTTGTGCCCCTTTTGTGTGGCATTTAGGTGCTCTTGCCAACGGGGCTGAGTGGTTGAACGTTAAATGCCTTGTTAGGCATGTGGTACCCAAATGGTTGGTGTTTTTGCCACGTTTGTGCCTGAGACACAGTTTGCAGATAGCAACAGTGCGATGTTTTCCTGAAAAAGGCCCAGACAGCTGAGCTTTGGGGAGTGGGCCGGGAGATAACAGCTGCAGAATGTGATGGAATAGGGTGTCGGCTCTCTAGGGATGAGCTTCGAGTTCGAGTCGAATTTGGGGTGTTCGCTGCAAATTCAAAAAAAGCCACTGAACACCCTGTAAAAGTCTATGGGAAAAAAGTGCTAATTTTAATGGCTTATATGCAAGTTATTGTCATAAAAAGGGGACCTGGGTCCTGCCCCAGGGGACATGTATCAATGCAAAAAAAAGTTTTAAAAATGGCAGTTTTTTCAGGAGCAGTGATTTTAATAATGCTTAAAGTGAAACAATAAAAGGGTAATATTCCTTTAAATTTCATACCTGGGGGGTGTGTATAGTATGCCTGTAAAGGGGCGCATGTTTCCCATGCTTAGAACTGTCCCTGCACAAAGTGTCATTTCTGCAAGAAAAAAAGTCATTTAACAGCACTAGCGGCTATAATGAATAGGGATGAGCTGAACAACCCCCGGTTCGGTTTGCACCAGAACCTGCGAACAGACCTAAACTTTGCGTGAACTTTAGAGCCCTATTAAAGTCTATGGGACTGGAACGTTTGAAATCAAAAGTGCTAATTTTAAAGGCTAATATGCAAATTATTGTCCTAAAAAGTGTTTGGAGACCCGGGTACTGCCCCAGGGGACATGTATCAATGCAAAAAAAAACTTTTAAAAAACTGACGTTTTTTCAGGAGCAGTGATTTTAATAATGCTTAAAGTCATTTCTAATGAAGGCTTCCTCCTCTATCCTAGCTGGTGTGCAGAGAGGGGATTTGCCCAAGAAAGAGTCCATCAGACTAGCAGTAATCTTAAAAGATGGGGCTAAATCCATCCTCTGAGGTAATGGCACCATCTGTATATGGGCTTGTGAAAGTATGGCATGCTGGCAAGCTCCATTGTGATCTGGTTAGGTGGTCAGTAAATAGGTTCTCTTTAACCATAGAGGACGAGCAGTATATTGTGGGGGACTGAGGGGTAAAAGGGATGGGAATAGGAGTCCCAAATGAGGTGTAAATGGAACAAGTTGCCTGGGTGGTGTTGAGCCGATAAAGTCTGTGCCTGCCATGTTTGGCTGTTTACAAGCATCTCCCATATCACCAAATATTTGTATTAAAAAAAAAGTATTTTTATTATTACATATTTTAACTGAAATTTCATATTTAAACATTGCAGGAATAATAGGTACATATGTTAACCCCAACTATGGGGGTTTACAATTGATTTTACAAGAGTTTAGTATACTTTTCTTACTTTTCTACAGTAAATAGCTTCAGAATACCCCAGAGTTCAGCCAGTTTAGATTCTTTATGAGATGACAATGCCTTTATCTGTTCAGTAGCTGCCAGTTCTAATCTTGGGGTAGGGGTGTATTATTCTTCAATGCGTTTTACAGGCTATCTTGCCTGCTTCATCAATTGGCAGTGAAACCCATCTGTATATCACTTAATGCAAACAAGTATTTAAAAACATAAGAGAAAGGGGAATTTTTGGGACTTTGATTGAGGCCCAGTAGGCGCCTCCATCCCTGATGCATACAAGAAAAAAGGGGGGGTTTGGACTTTAAATGAAGCAGGTGAAAATACTGAGGTGAAATCTATTACTGGTTTTATTAGAGGTAGGTACATGATATAATTAATAAAGTACTATAGTATTATTGTTAGTGCAAATTAAATACACAGAACACAGGCATAATCATACAGATTATATTAATGTTAGTGCTAGTTAAATACACAAAACATAAGCATAGTCATACAGCAGTATGGATATACAGAGGGTAAAAGGTATGTACAGATGTAAACATTGGTAGTACGATAAAGCATTATTACAGTCCATAGATACCAAACAGCGGCATACCTGGTACCTATGCTCACAGAATCATAGAATAAAAAGTCTTAAGAATATATAGATAATTGTTGGATAAATAAAAACGTTGTATAGCATAAAAATTGTCAGTGTGGCATCATGTGTAGCTCGACGCGTTTCGTGGATACTTTTCCACTCATCAGGAGCAGATGCAACACGGGATTCTGAAAGATATATGGGTGTAATAAGCATCAATAGATTGAGCAAAAATACAAAAAAGTATAAAAAGGGGTATTTAGTTGATAAGCTTGCCGAATGCACTTACCAATCAAGACAGTGAATGTTATATGCACTGGGTGGCACAGAGTGAGTCCAGGGTGTCAGTTCCACCACGGAAGCTGAGGAGGCATGGTCCACTAAGGCAATGTCAGGTGTTGGAGCAGGGCGCCTGGATGGAGAGATGGTCTGATTGTGACGGAGGTGCAGGTGCATAGATGGTGAGATGGGATAGCCTGAAAGCAAGTATTTAATATGTATGTATTAAATTGGGTCAAATTAGTGTGTATTGTCTGATAGAAGGCTGTTGTATATATGTAAAAATATGTAAATATATATGTATGGGTATATGCAATCAAAAATGAAATATTGGATATTCAAGAAAAAGTGTGTACAAAATATGTAATAGTCAAAAATAAGATATAGTGTGGAGCAAGGGAAAACGTATATATATGTGTAAGAAATTATGAGGAAGGGCCATGATATCAATGTGTGTAGGATGTGATGGTGAGAGTGAAAAAGTGTTAATGAAGTAAATGGTGTATTGTTGTGTGTGTGAGTGACTGCTACGTGGACAGTGGGTGACAGAAGTCACCTAAATGTGTGCAAGCGTAAACGTGTGAAAAAAATATATAACTAAACTGGAAAAGTGATAAAAAAATGTGCATGTGAAATGAGTCCTAAAGCCAAATGAATCCAGAACCAGGGGCGCTTACCCGATTGATTGATTGATTGCAAGGTGTGCATCACCAAGCTAGAGATTAGCTGGTGTGCGAAGGCCCCAGGAGACATGCCGTGGAGACAGCCCGCTCCGACCATGGGGTATATATAGTGGTGTCCATGCCTCCAACGCCATGTGTATTGGCCCACATAGGGGAGGAGCGACCGCACCCGAGTCAGATCGCCCGGTGATTGGCGCTTGCTGAATCCCCAGCGTGGACCAATGGGATGGTGATCTCAGCGGTAGCGTCATGACGTAGGGGTCTCGTCATGCGCACATCGCGAGGACCGTGGCGCCGATGCGTACTGGGCCATCCACCTGATCCCCCTATTCAAAACAATAGGATGGAAGCAGTTGAAAATATACTAATAACTGGATTAGCAGTGTCACCCTGCCATCCACTGTATAAGACTGGTCCCTAGTTTGGTCACAAGCCATGATTGGTTTGCATACCCGGGACAACCATTAATTATATTTTGTATCTATATGTATGTCCAGAATTAACCTTACCGGTGATACACAGATTGTGACATTCCTGGTCTATGCCTCAAGTTCACTGAAATCGCTTTCCCTTGCACATTTATGCCTCTGACAGTGTCTGACATTGCACTGGTAACATGGCCCCTTGATGTCCTATTGGGTTGTTTTTCCACTATGGAAGCTGCGAGAACTTGAGGCATAGACCAGGAATGTCACAATCTGTGTATCACCGGTAAGGTTAATTCTGGACATACATATAGATACAAAATATAATTAATGGTTGTCCCGGGTATGCAAACCAATCATGGCTTGTGACCAAACTAGGGACCAGTCTTATACAGTGGATGGCAGGGTGACACTGCCCTTCTCTGCAGAATTGTTCTATGAACATCAGGTACCCCCTAAGTATTCAAAGGGCTATTCCATGAGTAAGGCTAAAAGGTGTCATGCAGTGCTTCAGCTGGTGTGTTTAGGGGACAGGAACCACACCGGAGCAGAGATTCTTGCAGCTCTGCATGGACAGGCCCAGAGGTGGTTCACACCACGCCAACTGGAGCCAGGAATGGTGGTGTCTGATAATGGCTCACACCTCCTGTCAGCCCTTAGACCGGGCAATTCTTCAGCAGCTATACATGCAACAGAGGGCCATCAATGTACGGCCAGTATGGCATGACGATTGGCTCAGGCCATCTTGGCTTTTTTTCCCAACGCCAATGGCTGATCATTAAGGATGCATGCACTGTATTGTCACCATTTGAGGAGGCCACAAGGATGGTGAGCAGTGACAGTGCATGCATCAGTGACACAATCCCTGTTGTGTTGCTGCTGGTGCAGACTCTGGTTTGGCAAGAACGATTCTTCATTCTCCAGTGCCCTGTCCATAATGCCACACAATCTATTAGCCTTCTATGAGGAGGTGAGTTGCGTTTAGACGCAGTTCCCCTTGAATAAAGGCCCACACTAGGGACGAGGCAAGCGGTTTCTGAAAAAATACAGATAAGGCAGAGATCTGACCCTTGATAGTGCTCAAGGCCAGCTTCAACTCTACTCCTAACTGGACCATACCTTCTAGGATGCCATCTTTTGGACTCACACCAGGAGACATATGCCTTTCAGATTCTATAATAAATTAGCCTGGAGGCTGGCTTCCTGGCATTAACCAGAGTGTTTAGGACTGGACCCGAGAGCCCAAGTTTTTTTAGGATGTGGGTCTCAACAGCCAAACCGTCAAATTCAGACTTTGTAAGGAAGGATGGAATATTGGCCATTGCAAAAGCAGGTCTGGTCACAGTGGGAGCACCCATGGCCTTCCGACTGCCATCTTCATGATCTCTGCATACCAGGACCACCTGGGCCATGCCGGAGCTACTAATATTACTGGTTTCCCTTCTGACCTGACCCTGCAAAGTAACCGAGCAAGAAGTGGAACTGGATGGAACGCATAGATCAGAGAAAACTGATCCCATGGAACTATCAAGGCATCTGAACCTTGTGCTAGCGGGTCCTTTGTCCTTGATACTAAGATGTCCAGTTTGTTGTTGAACCTGGAGGCTAGTAGGTCTACATCCGGAGTACCCCATCTCTGGCATATTGCTTGAAATATGGCGGGGTGTAATGACCATTCTCCTGGGTCCAGCTGCTGGCGGTTTAAAAAATCTGCTTTCCAATTTTCCACCCCTGGAATGAAGACTGTTGATAGACAAGATACATGTTTCTCTGCCCAAGTGAGAACATGATTCACCTCCCTCTGGGCACTCAGGCTCCCGGTGCCTCCTTGGTGATTGATATAGGCCACTGTTGTGGCATTGTCAGACTGAACTCGGACAGGACAGGCTTGTAACCTGCCTGTCCAGGTCTTCAGGGCTAAATGGATTGCCCGGAGTTCCAGAATGTTGATGTGTAAGGACCCTTCGGTTCTGGACCATTGACTTTGGATCGAAAGCTTCCTAGCCTGAGAGGCGGGCATCTGTAGTTATGACTTTCCAAAAAATTGGAACAAAGGACTTTCCCTTCTGTAGATTCTTGTCTAGTAACCACCAATTGATACTCTGGCGCACTGATGGTAACAGGTGCATTGGAAGATCCAAGGCTTGAACTTTTTTGTTCCAGGCAGACAGAATGTTGGTCTGCAAAGGCCTTGAGTGGAACTGGGTGTAAGGAACAGCCTCGAATGAGGCTACCATCTTCCCCAATAATCTCATACAGAGACACCCTGCTTTGGACTGTCTATGACCATGCCCAAATATTCCAGCCTTCTTAGGGGCTGTAATAGTGATTTTTCCAGGTTGAGGACCCAGCCTAGATACTCCAAGTATTTTACTGTGCTGAGCACATTGTGCTTCAGGCGTGTCCTGGACTGTTCTACCAGTATTTGATCGTCTAGATAAGCTGTTACTGTTATGCCCCGATCCCTTAGATTTGCCAGGAGCGGAGCTAGAACCTTTGTAAATACTCGAGGTGCCGTAGCTAGACCAAAAGGGAGGCCACGAACTGGAAGTGGCGCTGCTCTACCGCAAACCTTCAAAACTTCTGGTGGGCGGGAAAAATTGGCACATGTAGATATGCATCTTTGCATATCTATTGATGCCAGGAATTCTTCCCCCTTGAAGGGTGGAGACCACCGAGCGGATAGACTCCATGTGGAACGAGCGAATGTTGAGGAACTGATTTAGGTTCTTTAGATCCAGAATGGGTCTGATATCTCCGTTTGGTTTCGGGACTGTAAAGAGGTTTGAATAAAACCCCAAGCCTTGCTTCTCTGGAGCCACCTCTATGATCACCCCTTGAGACAACAAGCGATCCAAAGCCAGAAACAAGGGTCTTCTTTTTTTCTGGGTGCTTGGGAACACTCGACAAAAGAAGACGGGGTGGTGGAAATTCCCGAAATTCTTGCTCGTACCCAAGAGATACCGTGGAGGATACCCACTTGTCTTGAATCTTTTTGCCAAACATCCTAAAAACCCTGAAGCCTTCCCCCCCACTCGGCTGAGCGGGGGTGCCCCCTTCACAAGGTGGCTTTGGGATTCTGCTTAGCAGACCTTTGACCACAAGCCTTCTTTTGCACATTGGTGCCCCCTTCACAAGGTGGCTTTGGGATGGGATCTGCTTAGCAGACCTTTGACCACAAGCCTTCTTTTGCACATTGGCTTGGACCTTTCCTCTTGTACTAGACTGTGAAGCGTTCCACATGAAACAGGAACCCAGCTAAATATCTTTTGCATGAGGCTTCAGCCGCCCAATGTTTAAGCCAAAGGGACCTACGCATGTGTACCAGCAGGAGTGTAAGGTGGGATGCTTGCTGAACAGAATCCATAATAGCATCTATTACAAAACATAAGGCCCTCAGAAGAGCTGCATAGTATTGAACTTGCTCAATAGGAAAATTAACTACCTGCTTCACCTGCTCCTTCAAATATTGGTACATACCAACTGCTGCAACCGCAGGTTGGACCACAGCTCCTGCCACGGAAAAAGAGAATTTAAGTAATGATTCCAGCTTTTTGTCAGTTGGATCTTTAAACACCTGAACATTGTCCACAGGACAAGTTAGGCTTTTATTCACACAAGAAATAGCCGTATCTATTGCTGGCACACTCCATTTCTTGGTGAATCTTTCCTTCATAGGGTAGAGCAGGGAGAACTTCCTACGAGGAGAAAATGATTTATCCAGGTGAGCCCAACCATCATACAATAGTTTTTCCATTAATGGATGGATGGGAAAGGAAAAAGCAGCCTGTGGAGACTTACGAGATCCCAGGGACAAAACAGGGAACACAGCTGGTTCAGTACAGGGCAAATTGTATGTGGTACGCACCTCCTCTGTATAATATTGTACCTGTAGCCTGAGAGCCTGCGCAGTAGAAGAGAGCTTCCCCTCATCCCCTGATTCGTCCGACTGTTCGTGATCCTTGTCCCCCGACAGTGTTGTATCATTATCAGACTGCTGATCATCTGATAGGAAACCCGGAGCAGAGGAAGACCTACCCCGTTTTCTGCTATCTGCTAAGGATGCTGTGATAAAAGCAGTAATAATTTGTTCTAAACCACCCAATGCTGCCTCCATAGCATCTCATGAACATATGCAGGGGCTGCAATATTGGGAAGGGCAGCAATGCCTGACAGCGGCAATGGCTCACCCTGCATGGCTGCCTCCAGTCTCTCAGGGGGGAATGTTAGCCTGCAGGCATGTCTACAGTACCCCGACAGTGATTTCTTGGTGCTCTTTTTACCTGCCCCTGAAACCCCTTTTGCAGGGAGACATAGTCCTAAGCTAACAAAGCAGAGGTACTAAAATCAATTGCATACACTGTTGTGCCTAGCTTACAATAGTAATGTTTGCTTAGACTTGCACAACCTGATGCTGAGTAGGTGTCTAGGTGTGCCTGTATCCGATCCACATGAGATGCTTACGTGCCCCAGCTCTGTGTCCTGCTGCTTAGAGACCCCTGGCAACCTGGGCTCTTTAAAATAAGAGCCTCGCACCTGCGCAGTAAATCGCCGTGCACGGCTCTCGCAACCACGCCCCCCCCTTTTCCACCACTTTCGCTGTAAAACCGCACCCCCTGCGCGTGCGTAGGGTCAATATGGCAGCGGCCGGGAGCGAGGGGGGGGGAAGAAGACCGGAGGCTGCTCGGGCACCCCAAGACTGCATGGGATCCCCTTTATTTTTGAAGTGGCAGAGCCTGCAGTGGAGGAGGTGAGCGAACTGACAGAGCGGCTTCAATGAGCTGTATTTCCTGGAAGCATGTAAGTAACACCAGGTATGTCTCTTACTCCCTCTAATGGCAGAAAACAGGTAATACATGCAAAAACTCAAAAGAAGCTAATTCTTAAGGTGTTTACCTAGGATTGCTTCACTTACCTTATCCCCGCCGCAGAATACTGCTGAGAACAGCCAGACCCAACCTTCACCCATCATGGCAGGGGTAGTGTTGTGCCAACCTTCAGGGTTCTGGGTTCCTACTTACAGGAGCCTCTTACCTGGACCTGTAGAAGACTCTGCCAGAAAAAACTTTGCGCATTTAATATATATGCTCAAAAGTACTGGATCCCAGAGCCCAGTCCTCAGAGAGAGACATTACAGGCAAAACCTTGTTTCTTCTTCCATGAGGCCTGGGTACCATCCATCTTAGGCAATATAAATTGGCCCGAGGTATGGATCCGGTTGTATAGCTCCTAGAACCCCGCAGGGACCTTCAAACAGAGATTTCTTCTAAGCACATCTTGCTTCGTGACCAAACATCTTAGACACTGGCGAAAAAACTTACATATGGGAGGGGTTATATAGAGAAGGAACTCTCCTTACTATTAGGGTTGCCAGTGTCCAACACCTGAAGGTGGCTATCTAACCCATGATGTAATGAATAGAGCTCTGTGTCCTGTGATGTATGAACAAGAAAGATTCCTCTCTGCATGTTAAATTTAAGTAATGTGGCTCCCCTACATATAATTCAATTCCTTGTACTTCTCTAGGAATGAAACTCTTTCAGCTGCCTGATGCTTGGAAAGCTTATTCTACAAACTCCCCATAGCAGGACTAATACCCCGATCAAGTACTGTGCCAGGGCAATCATGTTGTCACATACCTGTATGCAGAGCCTGAGATGACGAGGATTGCCTCTTGCACAGTTCCCGTCCGAGCAACCCTGACTGTTGAGACAGGGACTGCAGGGGTGAAAGAAAGACACAAGTGCCAAGGTGTAGACACTGTTAGCAGGAACTTGAGAGCACTAATATCTAATGAGCATAGGTACATTTGGTGATGCACTGTAGAAACACCAAGGGCAGTTGGAGTCAACACCTGGTTAAATAACAACCTAGTGGAAGGACACCAAGATGTAAGCAGAATCAGAGTCAGGAAAAGGGAGAAGTAGGTAACAATTGGGCAGCAAGCAGGGGCGGACTGACAACTCATGGGGCCCCCGGGCAATAAAAGATTATGGGGCCCCCAGGCTTACAGGTGGCCGCCATTCTAGAAGTAAGTAGCAAACAAAACATATAGAGTACAGCAGTCAGGATGAGCGCCACACTCACATCAAAGTCCTCCCTTACACCAAAGTCCCAACATTCTCCCTATACATCACAGTCCGCAGAGGCCCCCCTCAGTGTGCCACCCTATGGCAGAGGCCCCCCTCAGTGTGCCATTCTATGGCAGAAGCCCTCCCCCAGTGTGCCATCCTATGACAGAGGCCCCCCCAGTGTGCCACCCTATGGCAGAGCCCCCCCCAGTGTGCCACCCTATGGCAGAGCCCCCCCCAGTGTGCCACCCTATGGCAGAGCCCCCCCCAGTGTGCCACCCTATGGCAGAGCCCCCCCCCCCCACCTTCTATCAGTGTCCCCTTAAACACACCTTTGCTTGGTGTGGCAGGCAGCTGGCAGGAAAAGGACTTTAAATTAGAAAAATCCACTTGTTGCAGGCTCTGAACTGCGCAAGTGAGTCGTAGAGCCAGTGGAATAGTGAACTGCTGTGGTTGGCCTCAGATCTGGCAGTGGAGCATGTGAATAAAAGCCATGCTTGATGTGTGCCATGATATCACTGCACAGGTGTGTGCCCAGATCTGCCCTGGTGCCTAATCCGAGGCTGAGCTCAGCAGTTCATCATTCAGCTGCCTCCGAATGGCAACAAGTGGCTTTTTCACGGATATGGGATTTTTAGATCGACTTCCGTTTAGCGGCAGTAGGCACACATGGATCATACAGTATATATAGACACGCAGTATACATATATACACATAGACACGCAGTATACATATATACACATAGACACGCAGTATACATATATACACATACAAACGCAGTATACATATATACACATACACATAGATACGCAGTATACATATATACACATAGACACAGACACGCAGTATACACATAGACATGCAGTATACATATATAAACATAGACATATACACACAGTATACATATACAGATAGACATGCAGTATACATATAAACACGCAGTATACATATATACACATAGACATAGACACGCAGTATACATATACACACATAGACACAGACACAGTATACATATATACATGTAGCACAGGGGTTTGCTACCAAAGTCACCATGCTAAGTAATGTATTGTTTGTTAAGCAAGGGTTTGGCTCCCTCTAGTGACCTCTAAAACTGTGTCAGGACCTTTTCTGTAATTAAAAAGTATAAACAGTTATGCATTGCAGGATATGTATTTTGATGAGCAAGTGACTCATGTTGTTAAATCAGTCTGGGAACCTCTAATCCCACAAAGCCAAGTCACAGAACAGCCTGCTGGGAAAACAGATAAAAGGAACAGCGTGGCCATCTTTCGGCCTCTCGGGATGCCATTCAACAACCAGCATGGAGGTCTGTGTGTGTGTGATCAAAAAGACTGCAACCTACACGGCGCGGAGAGGAATCGGCAGCCTCTGAGGGACTTCATAGTACAGCCCCACCAGCTCAGCAAGAGGATCGGTGTGCAGTGCCAGGACATCTGGAAGTCTCCTGCATTTCAGCTATCCTGAGGAGCGGTACAGCGTGGCGGCGCCATCTTTCATCAGACTGAGACATCAGGAGGGGAGTGTGGACAGAGCCTCACAGCCTCTGGGTCTATTGTGGTGAGAGGGCACCTGCCCATTTCAGTTAAGTACACTATTTGCTGAGTGAGTTATGTACAGACTGCTGGTGAGACTTGTAGTCCCACATAAGTGATTCCACTTACCCACGGGCCGCATACAGCTGAAATCTAGGATTTGTTATTTCCTGTGCTATAAAGTCAGTACTGTATTACACCCACTAATAAGGAGGAAGTGTTACAAGTGTCCTATATCTTCAGTTATCAGTTACCAGCTATCACTTATTCTACAGTTTGCTTTCTCTCCATTTCCCTGTTTGCATTACAAATACTACAGTTTAAAACTACAGGCTAGCTGAAGCTATCTGGGGACAAGGAACTTTTATCATCTTTAACAAAGTGTCACGGTTCTACTTTAAAGTTGGGACATTGAATCACAACCTAGGGGGAGCCCTTCAGTACAGGTTAATTATTGCATTGTGTTATTATATGTGAGAAACATTACCTTGCAAATTGGCGTGTGTGTGCTAAGGCTTCAATGGGAAGGTGTTCAATATAGATCTTTGAGAATATTAAACATTTGTCCCACTGTACCCCTGTCTATATAAATATATTCTCTACGTTGATTATTATATCTACAGTTTTGCAAATCCGTACTGATTGTTATCAACTGACATTTACTGTTTATATTTGAACCCATTGTTCTTTGTGTTTAATACTCACTTCAGTAAACTTTCCGAGTGGTTAATTGATATTCTCTGTGTGTCTCTATTACTACTACAACTGGTGAAGGGATGGGATCCAGGGCTATGGTAAAGATATTTTATGGGTTGTCATTACTATGTTTCTCCCTATTGCTGGGTCCCATACTAATATTACCAAGCAGGTGTGCCAGAGGGGTTGAGAGGCAGAGCGCAGAATCAAATGTTCATTAGCAGCTCCTACAGGGGTAGTGCTACATAGACACAGACACACAGTATACATATATACACACAGGCACGCAGTATACATATGTAGCACTGACCCCCGAAGGAGCTGCTGGTTTCATTTGGGCTTACCATTACCTCACCTGCTTGTAGCTTTGTCTTGAGGATCCCGTGGAAAGTGGCCCAAAGTATGTTGAAACTGACACTGAATCCTCTTTTGGGTTATTTATTTAGAACAAAGACAAAGTCTCTCAATAAAGGGCAGAGGGGTAGGAGTGAGTTCAGGCACATGGTACTGTGGGTTCAAGTTCTCTTTCAAGATCTAGAAGACAATAGTTCCTCTCGCTAGATCCAGCCACCACCGGATAAGTCGCTCTCACTGGACCTAGCAGCCGGTGGGGGATTTAACACAGTCTCTGCCACAGACGTGTGAATTTAAACTTTAGCGTCACTGAGAGATTGAAGAATGATCCCATACAATACCAGTTTCTTTCTGCCGAACCGGCGGTACTGTAGGTAATATGATCCGGGTTGCGTCCTTCAACTAAGTCTCCAGGCTCCTCCAGAGAAACCAGCCTTGGGCACGGTCTTCTCCTGAAAGAGCCCTCCCCTGGATCCTCCAGTTGCTGGGCCTCTCCCTTCAGATGAGACGGCACTGGATCATGCCTGGATCAATAGGCTCCAAGATCCGCTTGGGCCTAACCTCTCAGTTGCCTCGGGCCAGCCAGCCCCGAGACATAGGATGAATAGTCCCGCATCCCAGGCCAGGAGGGCCATGGGACTGGGTCAGGAGGACCACCAGAACCAGAAAGACAGAAAATACTCCCCGCCAACATGGCGTCGGTACCTTAAAAACCACGCCTAGAATGCACAGCAGGAAAACACTCCCCCTGGGCTGGTTCCGAGAGATAGATAGATGGCATTCAATGCATCCAGCTAGACTGCGTTTCTACTCTTGCCGGCGGTGACAGTGACACCTACGGTCAAGGAGAACCCAGTGCAACCCAGCTAGACTGGTACAGAGACCAGTCATTTAGAGAAATTAGCCTGAAGCCCAACTGTGGCTTCAGGCAACTTCATTTTTGAAAAATAATAGCGCCTCCTCATCAGGAGCCAGCGCTACACATATATACACATAGACACGCAATATACATATATTCACATAGACACAGACACACAGTATACATATATACACATAGACACACATTATACATATATACACACAATATACATATATACACATAGACACGCAGTATACATATATACACATACACATAGACACGCAGTATACATATATATATATACACATAGACACGCAGTATACATATAGACACAGACACACAGTATACATATATACAGACACACACCAGCACTTTTCACCCAAAAATCTGCCTGATTGAACACACTGTTGCTCCCATCTCCTGGCATGCTGGGACTTGTAGTGCCCCAACAGTTCACAGACACATTAGGTGGTAATGCGGGAGAGGAGGGGACTGTGCCTGTGTACTGGTGGGCAAGTAATGAGTAGGCAGGGTAGTAGAGATTGGGGGAGAAGTTCAGAAAAAGTTCCTTCCTCCCAGAAGCATGACACTTCTCACACAGAAAATCGATCTAACAGCTTCAGAGACAGGAGGAGCCCTGCTAGAGCAAAAACGCATCCTCCCCTCCCTCCTGCTCACCAGGGTAAGCCACTGACAAAAATACACTCTGTTCAGATCAGCAAGCTTACCTTCCAGCAGGTTGCAGTCCGCCCCACACTGCAGGCTGTGTCCCCTCCTCGCTCTCCTCTCCTCTAGCAGTCCATCTCCTGCTCTGAAATCAAATGAGCCGCTGTGGGAAAGGGGGCGTGGACACTGTGTTCCTATTGGCTGAGGAGGCAGTACAGAGGCAGGGCAGCTATAGTCTCAGGATTTTCACAGCAAAATTATGTCGGCAAGGGACATTTCAGGGACAGATGTAAAAAAACACAGATTTTTACATACTGTCCCTGGTTTTACTGAGGCTGGCCACTGTGATCGGGCCCCCTAGTGGCCTTGGGGACTGCCTGAGTGCCCGAATGGTCAGTCCGCCCCTGGTAGCAAGGTACAGAGTTAATAAGCAGAAGTGTGGTCCAGGCCAGAGCCTGTAGCAGATGCAAACCACAAATGTGAGCAGCCAAGGGTAATCCGAGAGCAAGGTCAAAAAGGAAGCCGGTCAGTGACAGAATGTGCATGAAGACTGGATCACAGGAACAGGCTGAAGACAGTACATCAAAGAACTAGTGCAGAGCTCAGGCTTAAATAGGCCCCTCAGTGGCAGTGTATTTACACACACGCGCATTAGCCAACTAGCCCACTACAACCTGATGGCTAGCAGCATGTTCCTGACACACATTCTTTTAATTTCTCAAACATATTCCCAAATTGCTGGGCTTTTACACAGTCAAATAAGATCTGGAGTACCCTTCATGGGTTGCAAAATAGGTAGGTTGTTAAAGAAGATGTTTAGGATGGAGCTATGGAAAGGTAAGAGTGTTCCTGTCTGTGGGTTTACTGAACAAACAGCTGCGAAGGAACCCCATTTGCAACTGTAATGCAAGCATCTGGAAATGTGACCGAGGTATCAAAACCTCTGACAATGGCAGCATTCAACTGATCAAAAAAAAAAAACTTAAGATAAAATCAAAACTACTATTTCTAACAAACAATGGCATCTACTGTATATATCTTACCTATTCATATGTGTTTTAAACACTAGAGAGCAATACATGTACTGTTCCTCAAGGAATCCTACAAACTCATAGCAAAGGATGGTGCAGCAGAGCAGCCCATAACAGTGCCCCAAATCAATTTTTCTTTAGTTACTATGAATTCAATGGCTACATAACATTCTGTTCTGCTAAGGCCAGCTGCTTTCAACCAAGCTGCATTGGATAGGTGAGGGTATATGGATATATGGATGAAATGTCCATGGTTACTATTTTTCAGCTCTCATGAGATCTGAGAACTGCTCTCAATTTACACAAAAAAAATCTCCTGTGTCCTTTATAAAAGCAGGAAGATCTTTTACTAATGGCTGTACATAATCGTACCATTTATTGAACTCGGGTTACAGCCCAAAATAGGGTGTTGGTACTTTTGTGAATTTTTGCCTATATCACAAGCATATGGGCTGGTCATTATATAGATTATACATATACAGTATATACATTGTATATAGTATAAGCATATGGGCTGGTCTTCTATAAGCTAGCCTTTAAAAAGACCTTTCTTAATCTAGTGTTCTGAACACTATATCCCTTCTAGTTCCTACATAATAACATGTATTAACTAGCATAGATAACATCCTCACCCTGTAATATATGTAGTCCATGTCCACAATGTTACCCTTCAGTGCGTTTGTTAATGATTGAATTGTCTTCTTGAAAGTTTAGGATTAAGTGATTTCAATCATGTAGAAATATAAAATAGTATTTTCCTGTGGTGGCAACATACTGTATTGGATGCAATAATAACCCCCACTTCCCACCACATTGGTGCTCAGTGGCAATGTTGTTACCGCACCTTCTTCATTGGTGGTCAGTGTAAGTGCTATTTAATCCCCTATTGGTGGTCAGTGGCAGAGCTATTTACCCCCCCCCCACATTATTTTTGGTCAGTGTCATTTAACAGCTCTCCAGTGGTCAATGGCAGTGCTTCAACCCCCCCCCCCCCCCCCCCCCGATAGTAAAATGTAACTTCCAGCATTGGCGGTTAGTGATTACTTATCCAGTTGCATGCTCCTGTTTTGCTCCCTCACCCCCCAAAAAAGGGGATAACTTACCAGACAGTACCAGCTTTTTTTCAGTGCTGTGTGTGTCATTGTTATATTAGCAAAAAGCGTTGCTAATACATCAACATATCTGACACAACACAACACTAATTTCTGGCAAAGTTCAAAATCTGGTGCTGAAAATTAAATAAAAACCTTTAATGTAAAAAAAAAAAAAAACACATTATAGTTTGTATCAAGGACATAGCACAGAGAGAATTGCTAGTAGCTAGTTTCCATAAAAACAATAATTTGAACGGATGCTCATGTACTTTTAACTGAATAAAGGTGTTACATCAGAGAGGAATTTGGGAATTTTAAATGGTAAATAAAAAATTTAAAAAAAGCCCTTTCTCTTTTTATAAAGAAAACAGGATGATTGCTGCTTTAAATTTTATAGTTTGCTTAAAGATAATGAAAAAACACACAACATTTTGATTTACTGCTTGACTGAGGAAATTGAGCTTTAAAGTAAATAGCCTACAGTGTTCTGAAACATCCCTTAAAGAAAATAGAGCATTGTCTTGACCTCAGGGTGTCACTCTCTGGATCATTTCAGGGGCTTGCTGTTTTTTGAGAGATAATTGCTTCCTTGATCTCTGAATAAGATGTCTTTGTGGATTTTGGCTATTGTTTGGAACCTAGAAAAATAGCCCTTGTTCAAAAAATGTGATAAAAAAAAAAAAAAAATTAAGAAAATTGGTCAAAACAAACAGACTTCAATAACTACAATCTATGTTTGAAATACAGGAAGAAATGCAGCAGTTTACATTTACTCACCATGTTTAGATGCAGATGCAATCACATTTAACTTTATTTCCCAAAACTTTCTGGGTTCCTGGAAACACCTAGGGAGTATAAATTCCTTAGCTTCCCTCCCTCAGAAGCTCAAAGAAGCCATACCTAATGAGGCCCTCCTCTGTTAGAACTGGTGAGGTGGCAGCTGGGCCAGAGCCTAATAGTGGGCAGCCTATCCAGAAAACCTAGCTACTGTGGGGAGTAGTTTCCTGATTGCTACCAGAGTACTCCAGTTCAAGTGGGGTAAAGTTTGTATAAGAATGAGGTAAACCAGATATTACTGCCTGTCACATGCCCTTGGAAACTGACCATCACACTAGCAAATTAAGCTTACCTTTAACTGCTTGCTGCCTGTCCACCATCAAATGACAGTGGGGCGGACAATGTCATATGACGGCATCCCAGAACGGCCACTCTCACGCACCCGTGGGAGTGCGCAGTGCAGCAATGGCATCATGTTGCTAGGACACGGCGCAACCCCAATCTTTGTAAAGAGCCGCGTCCGCAGGCTCTTTAACCATGTGATCGGCTGTGCCCAATCACAGCCGGTCACATGTAAACAAGGAGATCCCGGTAATCGTCTCTCCTCGCCTCACACTGACAGATTGTAAGGAGAGGAGAGCCGATCAGCGGCATTTCCTCGCAGGGGGACATCTAGGGATGTAATCAGGGCACTGATCATCAGTGCCCTGATTACAATAAATAAATACAGTGTGACAAAACAGTGCCCACCAATGCCAGCATATAGTGCCCACCAGTGACAGCAATCAGTGCCCACAAATGTCACCAATCAGTGCCCATTAGCGATGCCAGTCAGTTCTGGCAATCAGTGCCACCTATCAGTGCTACCCATCAATGCCCATCACTGCTGTCAATCAATGCCCATCAGTGTCGCCCATCAGTGCCCATCTGTACTGCCTATCTGTGCCGTCTATCCGTACCCACCAGTGCCACCTATGATTCCCACCAGTGCCGCCTATTAGTGCCCATCAGTGCCCATCAGTGCCACCTATAAGGGCCCATAAGTGCTGCATATTAGTGCCTCCTCATCAGTGCCCATAAGTGCCGCCTCATCAGTGCCACCTCATCAATGCCCACCAGTTCAACTTATCAGTGTCCATCAGCGCCGCCTCATCAGCGCACATCAGTGAAGGCAAAATATTACTTAGTTACAAAATTTACTGACAGAAAAAAGTAAACATTTCTTTTCCAAAATTTTTGGTCTTTTTTTTTGTAAAAAATAAAAAACCCAGGAGTGATTAAATACCACCAAAAGAAAGCTCTATTTTGTGTGAAAAAAAATAGTTTGGGTATAGTGTAGCATGACCGCGCAATTGTCATTCAAATTGCGACAGCGCTGAAAGCTGAAAAATGGCTTGGGCAAGAAGTACATCATGTCCATCATGAATACTACTGCCAGACTCATCCACCTTACAGACAGCTCAGCGTCTGCTACCCCTCTCTGCCAATCCCTCTATTGGCTGCCACTCACCCAACTAATTAAATTCAAAATACTAACAATAAGCTACAAAGCCATCCCCAACTCTGCCCCCAGCTAGCCTAGCCTAGTCACTAGCCTAGTCTTAAAATACCAACCGGATTGTCTTCTTCGTTCTTCCCAAGACCTCCTGCTCTCTAGCTCCCTCATCACCTTTTCCCATACTCGCCTCCATGACTTCTTCTGAGCCTCCCCCAACCCCCCCCCCCCCTGGAAATACCCTACCCCAATCTGTCAGACTATCTCCAATTTAGGTCCATAAATATTGGGACATTGACACAATTCTAATCTTTTTGGCTGTATACACCACCACAATGGATTTGAAATGAAACAAACAACATGTGCTTTAACTGCAGACTTTTAGCTTTAATTTGAGGGTATTTACATCCAAATCAGGTCAAGAACTATCTCCAGGAGGTAGGTGTATGTGTGTAAATGTATCAAGAGAAGACTTCACCAGAGTGAATACAGAGGGTTTACCACAGGATGTAAACCATTGGTGAGCCTCAAAAACAGGAAGGCCAAATTAGAGTTTGCCAAACAACATCTAAAAAAGCCTTCACAGTTCTGGAACAACATCCTATGGACAGATGAGAAGACAAGATAAACTACCAGAGTGATGGGAAGAGAAGAGTATGGAGAAGGAGTAAATGAACTGCTCATGATCCAAAGCATACCACCTCATCAGTGAAGCATGGTGGTGGTAGTGTCATGGTGTGGGCATGTATGGCTGCCAATGGAACTGGTTCTCTTGTATTTATTGATGATGTGACTGCTGACAAAAGCAGCAGGATGAATTCTGAAGTGTTTTGGGCAATATTATCTGCTCATACTCAGCAAAATGCTTCAGAACTCATTGGACGGCGCTTCACAGTGCAGATGGACAATGACCCGAAGCATACTGCGAAAGCAACCAAAGAGTTTTTTTAAGGGAAAGAAGTGGAATGTTATGCAATGGCCAAGTCAATCACCTGACCTGAATCTGAGCATGCATTTCACTTGCTGAAGACAAAACTGAAGGGAAAATGCCCCAAGAACAAGCAGGAAATGAAGACAGTTGCAGTAGAGGCCTGGCAGAGTATCACCAGGGACGAAATCCAGTGTCTGGTGATGTATATGCGTTCCAGACTTCAGGCTGTAATTGACTGCAAAGAATTTGCAACCAAGTATTAAAAAGTGAAAGTTTGATGGATGATTGTTAATCTGTCCCATTACTTTTGGTCCCTTAAAAAGTGGGAGGCACATATACAAACTGTTGTAATTCCTTCACCGTTCACCTGATTTGGATGTAAATACCCTCAAATTAAAGCGGAAAGTCTGCAGTTAAAGCACATCTTGTTTGTTTCATTTCAAATCTATTGTGGTGGTTTATAGAGCCAAAAAGATTAGAATTGTGTCGATGTCCCAATATTTATGGACCTAAATTGGAGATAGTCTGACAGATTGGGGTAGGGTATTTCCGTGGGGGGGTTGGGGGAGGCTCAGGAGAAGTCATGAAGGCGAGTATGGGAAAAGGTGATGAGGGAGCTAGAGAGCAGGAGGTCTTGGGAGGAACGAAGAAGACAATCCGGTTGGTATTTTAAGACTAGGCTAGTGACTAGGCTAGGCTAGGCTAGGCTAGCTGGGGGCAGAGTTGGGGATGGCTTTGTAACCTTATTGTTAGTATTTTGAATTTAATTATATTTATATTTATGGACCTGACTGTATTTATTTACTTTTAGGCAATCCCTGACAACATTTCTTTTCGGAGAAGCCTACCCTGCCCCCACCTAACAACAACTGTTCTTTTATTTTCTTCATCAGCTCATCCCCCACAGTTATTACTCTTTTGTATCACTTGACCCTTCCTCCTAGACTGTAAGCTCTAACGAGCAGGGCCCTCTGATTCCCGCTGTATTGAATTGTTTTGTAATTGTACTATCTGCCCTAATGTTGTAAAGCACTGTGCAAACTGTCGGCGCTATATAAATCCTGTATAATAATAAATAATAATAATAATAATCATGAGCACCCACATTCTCCCAATATGGACACAAAAAATAACTGAAAAGAGCAAACACAAACACTGGTTACATTCTGCATGCTATGAATTTTACGTTTCAAAAACAGGGAACAGTGTACAGAAATTATGTACATATTTCTATGTATCACAAAAAAAAAAAAAGCAAGAAAGAAAATGACATGGCTATTTACTATAAGATATTTAACCACTTCAGCCCCGGACCAATTGTCAGCTTAAGGACCAGAGGTCTTTTTTCAATTTCGCACTGCACTACTTTAACTGGTAATTGTGCGGTCATGCAATTTTGTAACGAAACGAAATTTGCGTCCTTTTCTTCCCACAAATAGAGCTTTCTTTTGATGGTATTTGATTGCCTCTGTGATTTTTATTTTTTGCGATATAAACGGAAAAAGAGCGAAAATTTTGAAAAAAAAAGAGATTT
This sequence comes from Lithobates sylvaticus, assembly GCA_028564925.1. NCBI lineage: Eukaryota > Metazoa > Chordata > Amphibia > Anura > Ranidae > Lithobates > Lithobates sylvaticus. The sequence goes on from CM053034.1 coordinate 125,609,936, forward strand.
TCTACTTTTTGTTATAAGAAAAATCTAATAAACTCAATTTTAGTCAAACATTTGGGCCAAAATGTATTCAGCCACATGTCTTTAGTAAAAAAAATGCCAATAAGCGTATATTTATTGGTTTGCGCAAAAGTTATAGCGTCTACAAACTAGAGTACATTTTCTGGAATTTACACCGCTTTTAATTTATGACTGCCTATTTCATTTCTTGAGGTGCTAAAATGGCAGAGAAGTACAAAACCCCCCCAAATGACCCCATTTTGGAAAGTAGACACCCCAAGCTATTTGCTGAGAGGCATGTTGAGCCCATTGAATATTTTTTTTTTTAGTCCCAAGTGATTGAATAAAGACAAAAATAAAAAATAATTTTTTTTTTCTTCAAAAAGTTGTCACTAAATGATATATTGCTCACACATGCCATAGTTATATGTGGAATTGCACCCCAAAATACATTTTGCTGCTTCTCCTGAGTATGGGGATACCACATGTGTGGGACTTTTTTGGGAGCCTAGCCGCGTACGGGGCCCCGAAACCCAAGCACCGCCTTCAGGATTTCTAAGGGTGCAAATTTTTGATTTCACTCCTCACTACCTATCACAGTTTCGAAGGCCATAAAATGCCAAAATAGCACAAAACCCCCCCAAATGACCCCATTTTGGAAAGTAGACACCCCAAGCTATTTGTTGAGAGGCATGGTGAGTATTTTACAGCTCTCATTTGTTTTTGAAAATGAAGAAAGTAAAGAAAAAAAATTTTTTTTTTTTTCTTTTTTCAATTTTCAAAACTTTGTGACAAAAAGCGACATCTGCAAAATACTCACAATACCTCTCAGCAAATAGCTTGGGGTGTCTACTTTCCAAAATGGGGTCATTTTGGGGGGTTTTATGCCATCTGGGCATTCCATGGCCTCCGAAACTGTGATTGGCAGTGAGAAGTGAAATAAAAAAATTACTCCCTTAGAAAGCCTGAAGGCGGTGCTTGGTTTTTGGGGTTCCGTACGCAGCTAGGCTCCCAAAAAGTCCCACACATGTGGTAACCCCGTACTCAGGAGAAGCAACAGAATGTATTTTGGGGTGTATTTCCACATATGCCCATGACATGTTTGAGCAATATATCATTTAGTGACAACTTTTTGTAAAAAAAATATATATATTTTTTTTTTTTCATTATTCAATCTCTTGGGACAAAAAAAAAAAATATTTAATGGGCTCAACATTGCTCTCAGCAAATAGCTTGGGTGTCTACTTCCAAAATGGGGTCATTTGGGGGGGGGTTTTGAACTGTCCTGGCATTTTATGCACAACATTTAGAAGCCTATGTCACACGTCACCCACTCTTCTAACCACTTGAAGACAAAGCCCTTTCTGACACTTTTTGTTTACATGAAAACATATTTTTTTTTTGCAAGAAAATTACGTTGAACCCCCAAACACTATATATATTGTTAAAGCAAAGGCCCTACAGATTAAAATGGTGGGTGTTGCATTTTTTTTTTCCACACAGTATTTGCGCAGCGATTTTTCAAACGCATTTTTTGTGGAAAAAATACACTTTTTTTTATTTTAATGCACTAAAACACACTATATTGCTCAAATTTTTGATGAAATAAAAAATATGATCTTAGGCCGAGTACATGGATACCAAACACGACATGCTTTTAAAATTGCGCACAAACACGCAGTGGCGACAAACTACATACATTTTTAAAAGCCTTTAAAAGCCTTTACATGATACCACATTAGATTCACGGAGGAGGTCTACTGCTAAAATTACTGCCCTCGATCTGACCTTCGCGGTGATACCTCACATGCATGCTGCAATTGCTGTTTACATATGACGCCAGACCAACGCTTGTGTACGCCTTTGCGCAAGAGAAGGGGGGCAGGGGTGCTTTTTTTTTTTTTTTTTTTAGTTTTTTTTTTATTTATTTAGCTTTTTTATTCTATTTTTAAACTGTTCCTTCCATTTTTTTTTCTTTGTTATGATTTTTATTGTTATCTCAGGGAATGTAAATATCCCCTATGATAGCAATAGGCAGTGACAGGTACTCTTTTTTTGAAAAAATTGGGGTCTATTAGACCCTAGATCTTTCCTCTGCCCTCAAAGCATCTGACCACACCAAGATTGGTGTGATAAAATGCTTTCCCAATTCCCAATGGCGCGGTTTATATCCGGGAGGGGGGACATTCCCTCCTACTGCTTGTAAAAGCAGTCTAGAGGCTAATTACCCGCTAGAATTGCTTTTACATGAAAGCCGATCACTGGCTGAAAAGAATGATACCAAGATGATACCTAAACCTGCAGGCATCATTCTGGTATAACCATTCAAAGTCCAGCAACATACTGGACATATATTGTAATCTTTTTTTTTTTCATGCAGCCTCTTGGCTGAACGAAAAAAAAGAGATTGATTGGTGGGTATGCCCACCATTAGAATACCTCCCTTCATCCACCCACTTCTAATGATGGGCATACATGCACCATTTATATATGCCGATGCATGGGGGCATCCTCCCGCAAAAGTTATGCCGTGTACACACGGTCGGAATTTCGACCGTATGTACGTGGCATTAGGAGCCAATCGCTCCTCCGCCCCCCCTGCTGCCCCCATGCTTCGGCATATATGCTCTTTTTTTTAACTGTGGTGGTGAAATCACCTCCTACAGCGTTGGAGTCGCGGCTTTATGTATCGTGGGAGCAAACGCTGTTGCTGTCAAGATAAATAAATCCGCGCTGCAACTGAATGGCGCACCTGAAAACAAAAAAATGCTTAACACTAAAACACAGTAAACAAAATTACATACCTGAAAAGCAAGCATGATAAAACATGATAAAACATAATAAAACATTGCAGAATAGAATGGAGTAAAAAAAGAGCAACAATAGAGAGAGAGAGAGAACAATAAAACGACAACTATTTTTGTTTTTTTTATTTTTTTGAGATTCACAGGTAAAAAAGCTCCTGACTGTTAGCGACTGAATCAAAACGCTACCACAAAAAAAATGTTAGCGATCGCAGGGATCAGGCCTGACTCTGCGAACACTGCAGTTATGTGTGCTTAGTGTTTTGTAAGTGACAGTGATCGATCGATACTGCACTTGGGTGGGCTGGGCTGGGCTGGGCGGAGGGGGGAAAACGCAGGTGCTAGCAGGTATCTGGGCTGATCCCGCTAACAATGCGTTTTTTTGGAACCCTAAACTGCTGGGACGCTAGTATAGATCTGATCAGATCAGATATTGATCTGTTCAGATACTATACCACTAAGGGAGGTGTATGCTTTGTGCGTGGGTGTTTGCGGTACTGGCACTAACCTGGGGCGACGCAGACCTTATTTGACCCTAAAACCTAATTGATATCACCCGCCGGGCGATCAGGGGGTTAAAACCGTTATTGGGTAATAAATGGCGGGTGCCCTGACAGTATAAAAAACAAGCTAACTAACCAGCGTCACCCGTAACAGTAATACAAAAAAAAACTGGTTACCTAGCGACACTAATGCAGCGATCAGAAAAACGATCGCTTAGTGACACTGGCAAAAGGGGGTGAAAGGGTTAACTAGGGGCAATCAGGGGTTAAACCTTTATTAGGTAATATATGGGGGTACCTGACGCTATATAAAAACCTGACGGGGAACCTAAATAACGAAATAACTAACTGGCTAACCAGCGTCACCAGTGACATTTTATACGGTGATCACTGGTGAAAGGGTTAACTCTAGGGGCAATCAGGGGGTTAAAACCTTTATTTATGTTGTAATATGGGGGTACCTGACCTATAAACATATTTATGAACCTATATAAACATGGCGGTTAACCTAAAAAAAAACTGGTTACCTAGCGACACTAATGCAGCGATCAGAAAAACGATCGCTTAGTGACACTGGCAAAAGGGGGTGAAAGGGTTAACTAGGGCAATCAGGGGGTTAAACCTTTATTAGGTAATATATGGGGGTACCTGACGCTATATAAAAAACCTGACGGGGAACCTAAATAACGAAATAACTAACTGGCTAACCAGCGTCACCAGTGACAGTTATACGGTGATTACTGGTGAAAGGGTTAACTCTAGGGGCAATCAGGGGGTTAAAACCTTTATTTAGGTTGTAATATGGGGGTACCTGACCTATAAAACTATTTATGAACCTATATAAAACATGGCGGTTAAAATAAAAAAAAAATGGTTACCTAGCGACACAATGCAGCGATCAGAAAAACGATCGCTTAGTGACACTGGCAAAAGGGGGTGAAGGGGTTAACTAGGGGCAATCAGGGGGGTTAAACCTTTATTAGGGGGGGGTAGGGGGCTACCTAGGACCTAAAACTAACTGCCCTGACAGTTATTACAGTCACACTGACACTAAATGCAGTGATCAGTAAATAAATGATCACTGCAATTAGTGACACTGTGACTGGGGGGGGGAGGGGGTGATCTGGGGGGTGATCTGGGGGTGACAGGGGGGTGGATTGTGTGCCTATGTGTACTGGTGTCAGTGTACTGTTTGTGCACTAACCTGTACATGTTGACAGCTCGGCGTTCCGGTCACATAGACCGGCGCACCGAGCGTGACATCACTTCCGCCTTCCTGTCTATACAATAGACAGGAAGGGGAAGCTTTTCATTCGCCAGGAGCGATCGCGAGGGGGTGGCCAGAAAACACTGGCCGTCCCCTCGTCCCGGATCGCTCCTGAAGCGATGCCGACCGTCCCCGCCGGCGGAGGGGGGGGTCCGATCGGACCCCCCAACCGCCTGAAGAATGGCACGTACAGGTACGTGGTTCTGCCTGTACGTGCCATTCTGCCGACGTATATCTACATGGGGCGGTCGGCAAGTGGTTAATAAAGAGAAAAAAAATGAAAGTAAACATTACTGTTTGTGCAATATGGCTTTATCCTGTTGTTGGGAGCACACTGGGGAAAGACAGTGACTCTCTTATTCAGAACAAGCCCTAGGGGTCTGGTGTGGATTTTTAGCCAGATCCCATGCAATTAAAAAAAAAATAATAATTGTAGGGTCCCCTGCAAAGTCCATGCCAGACCCTTATCCAAGCATGCAGAATGGCTGAACCATTATAGGCCACATTCCTACATCTCTGGCCTCAGGGGTCAGAATTTGAAAGATCCCTTTAGGCTCCATGCACACTGGAGCTCATAAATGGAATTTTTTTGGAGTTTGGGCATTTTTTTTTAACAGCCCATAAACTCCACTCTATGTTATCCTATGTGTCCATGCACACATGGAAGTTTTTTAGCTTTTATCAGCAGTGGAGTTTATGGGCTGTTCTCTGAATGCCATAAAATCGCGTTCAAAGTGCTATTTTTCTGACCACAAATAAAAAATTCTAAACGCACGTTATTAGCATTCTGCGTTCTTTTTTTCAATGCATTGTGGATGTTTGGGAATGCATTGTGGGATTTTTAGAGTAGTGTCTGTGTATTTTTATTAAAAACGCCCATAAATGCTAAAAAACTTGCATAAACGCTAGTACAAAACGCTGTTAAAGCATGTTTTTCAAACAGAGTTTTCTGCCAGCAATCTGGTGTCCAGAAAAAGGTTTTTTGAGCTCCAGTGTGGTAAGGGGACCTTATATCTGTCCCTTCCCCTCTACAGGAATGAGTAAGGGGGGGTTCATTGTATCCATTTTTACATTTGTACGAAAAGTAGAATAGTATATAAACACAGACACCATGAAAAAGTTCTTTATTAAAATAAATAATTATTGTCCCCTGATGCAAATCCAACATCAATCACATCCTCTAGTGGTGTATATCCATCATGCAACTCCTTAGCAAACCTTCAGAAATGACAACCTAACATACCACAAAAATCCTCTCCTGTCACACTCCTGCCGCAAATGACAGCTCCCTTGCTTGCTGCTAAACATCGGCAAACCAGCCTGGGATGCTATCTGATGTTATCCTACCACATACAGTATGATAATAACTGTATGTAGTTAATGATGTCACCCAGGATCTCCTGGCTGCTTTAATTACAGGCATACAGAAAGAACTGACATTTAGTAGCAACATTTTTTTTAAATGTCACTTATGCTGGAGTACACTTATGTGCAGGATTTTTTTTAAATGTTAAGCCCCATTAAAAAGACCCACTCCCGCTAAACAGTACTTCAAATTTAATTTTTATTTTGTGTTGGTTCATGTCACCCATGGCAGTGGCCAGCTACTCATGCCACTTTTTTCACCCAAAGCTTACAAATTGACCTTACAAAGATTGCAAGATTCAGTTCCCATACTTCAATAAAGTTTGATTTTTTTTTTTTTTTTTAAGTCTTTAGAGAATTTTCAGCAAACCAAAGTTTGCTCTCCTGCAGTGTTCTATTACTATTGTTTGGCACAACCAGTCTCCAAACCACCAACCAGTACAATCTTCTATTACTAGTGTTGGCTGCAACCAGCACCAGTACAGTGTTCAAACACCAGTGTAGGGTACAACCGATATCCTGTTCACTAGCCACCAGTACAGTACAGTGTTACAATAACAGTGTCTGCTATCAAAAGTTTCCTGAATACCAGCCCGCATCAGAACAATGTTCTATACTAAAACCAATAGGGAAATAATATGTAACCTGTTTCTTATCTAATGCAGCGCTAAAACATATTTTCAAGGCAATTACCATATCAAGGTTGTGAAAATGAATTACACAAACAGTGTCCTTAAAACAAGCCACATAATTATAATTTTTTTAAAGTTAGTCCATCAGTGTCATTGAAAAAAAAAAGTATATAAATACTTTTTTTTTGATAGTCCACACAGAATTCTCAAATAGGTGCACCAGTTGTCCATAAACATAAGTGTCATACACACTCTTGTGTAGTCCCACTCCCTTGGACCAACACTTGCTTTCTATGTATGAGCTAAGCTAACATATGCTGTATTAGATTAGTTCATACAGACTAAATTGCTTTAAAGCCCAACCCTGAGCAAAAAAAGTTTTCCCTTGCAGCGGGGCAAACTTTTTTGCCCAGAGTTGGGCTTGGATAGATCATTATTACACTTATTCTGGCTGAGAGCTTTCAGGGTACAATCCCCCAAATCTATTTAAACCACAGGTAAAAAAAAAAACTTACTTACTAGCAGTGATGTAAATAACTGAGTTAAAATAAACAGAGTTACTTAACGCAGTTACTTTAGAGGGTAACGAGTAATCTAACTGATTACTCTTCCCCTCATGGTAACGCTGTTCCCATTACTTGGGCGGCGTTACCGCAATTACATCTACTGCCACTAGATGGCAGTAGTGTAATTCCGGTGTAGCATGAAAGTCACTATCCCGTAAAAGACACTACCCCCTGACGCTACTGCGCATGCGTCGGTTTCAGTCAAAGAAACCAAGCGCAGAGCTGCTCAAGGCGAATACAGCTGACTCGGATTAAGCCCTCACATGCCGATCGATCGGCTACACAGAGAAAGACACGAACTCCATCTAGATGACAGCAGCTGAGGGCTCACGGAGGCGGACACACAGGCTGGTTGCGAGGGGACAGCAACAAGCTGTATCACATACACACAGGCTGGATGGGGGCCCAGGGGGCACACCATGCATAGCACAGGGAGCATATCACAGGGGGCACACCATGGATATGATGGAGGGGGGTGCACTGACCCCTGTATAATAGAGGGGGGACACTGACCCCTGTATGATGGAGGGGGGGCACTGACCCATGTATGATGGAAGGGGGGGCACTGACCCCTGTATGATGGAGGGTGTGCACTGACCACTGGATGATGGAGGAGAGGCACTGACCCCTGTATGATAGAGGGGGGGCACTGACCCCTGTATGATGGAGGGGGGGCGCTGACCCCTGTGTGATGATGATGGAGGAGGAGGGGGGCACTGACCCCTATATGATGGAGGGGGGCACTGACCCCTGTATGATGGAGGGGGGGAATGACCCCTGTATGATGGAGGGGGGTGCACTGACCACTGTATGATGGAGGGGGGGCACTGACACCTGTATGATGGAGGGGGGCACTGACCCCTGTATGATGGAGGGGGGGCACTGACACCTGTATGATGGAGGAGGGGCACTGACCCCTGTATGATGGAGGGGGGCACTGGCCCCTGTATGATGATGGAGGAGGAGGGGGGCACTGACCCCTATATGATGGAGGGGGGACACTGACCCCTGTATGATGGAGGGGGCACTGACCCCTGTATGATGGAGAGGGGCACTGTCCCCTGTATGATGGAGGGGGGGACACTGACCCCGGTATGATATTCGCCTTGAGCAGCTCTGCGCTCGGTTTCTTTTGACTGAAACCGGCGCATGCGCAGTAGCGTCAGGGGATAGCATCTTTCACGGGATAGTGACTTTCATGCTACACCAGTGTGCTGCTGAAAAAGTTCCCCCGCCGGATAAGGACCCCCCTGTACTGCGCAGGCGCAGCGCTTGTGCAGTACGAAGGACTACGGAGCTTACGAAAATTGCTGAACCTAAACAGCTCTGAGTGAACTCTACACCGTGCAGGCGCAGTTAACATGTAATTGTACGAGGTGATGCCGCACGCTCCTGATGCTCGTGCTACTCTGCAAGGGCTGTCTATCGTGTAGCTAAGGGGCGGGTCTAGTATTACTGTAACCAAGGGGCGCATTTATTATTATTGTTATATATCGAGCTCTGCCCATTAATTTAACATTCGCCCTCTTCTGTAGCCATCCGCCCCTTACACAGTGTTGTCAACCCCCCGAAGTGAAATTTACTGGCAGAAAGCCAAAATTTACAAACGGCACCAATTTTTTTACTGGCAAATAGTCATGACATTTATTGGCAGAGCCGCATTTTTTACTGGCACTGCAAAAAGGTACCTAAATTTGATGTTTTCAATGCTAAACCATGCAAATAATATTAAAACTATAAACGTGTAGCTAGTGCGATTAGCAATGTGTTTAAGTTACACAAAAGTCAAAAAACATATTTCTCAAGTTACATGAAGGTCAGATTAATATAACCCACTCAGCACAGAGATCCACCATATAGCAGAGTGTGCAGGATTCCCCCTTACAGATCATGATCCAAGGGGGAACTCTAATATAAGGGGGGCTCTGGTCAACAGAGACCACCTTATATCAGAGTCCACTGCTTTGCCCTTTACATCAGAGTTCCCCCTTGCATCGTAAGCTGGGAATCCTGCAGACTCTGATGTAAAGGGGAATGCTAGGAACTGATGTTGGGGGCTCTGGGGACCAGAGACCACCTTCTGCAGAGTGAATACACTAAGGTAAGAGGGGGGTTACTGATATAAGGGGGAACCTTTATATCAGTGACCCCTTACATTATTGCATTCACTGCCCCCTTACATCAATGACCACCCTCTTCACACTGCCTGACGCTGTCACTGACCTCCTCTCAGGTGCATCGTGCAGGTTAGTGGCTCTGGATTTTTCCATAGTCTCCTTTCCACAGTCCACACACGTCTGACCTCTTCCATGACCCCCATCCTGGCGTCACTCACTCTTGACTCCTCTCCAGACTCCCCCCTCAGAGACTGCAGCCATGATAAAAAACAAGAGGTGGTCAGAGGATGGCGGACAGGACACCGGAGGTGGTCAGAGGATGGCGGACAGGACACCGGAGGTGGTCAGAGGATGGCGGACAGGACACCGGAGGTGGTCAGAGGATGGCGGACAGGACACCGGAGGTGGTCAGAGGATGGCGGACAGGACACCGGAGGTGGTCAGAGGATGGCGGACAGGACACCGGAGGTGGTCAGAGGATGGCAGACAGGACACTGGAGGTGGTCAGAGGATGGCGGACAGGACACCGGAGGTGGTCAGAGGATGGTGGACAGGACACCGGAGGTGGTCAGAGGATGGCGGACAGGACACCGGAGGTGGTCAGAGGATGGCGGACAGGACACCGGAGGTGGTCAGAGGATGGCAGACAGGACACCGGAGGTGGTCAGAGGATGGCGGACAGGACACCGGAGGTGGTCAGAGGATGGTGGACAGGAAACCCGAGGTGGTCAGAGGATGGCGGACAGGACACCGGAGGTAGTCAGAGGATGGCGGACAGGACACAGGGGATGGTCAGAGGATGGCGGACAGGACACGGGATGGTCAGAGGATGGCGGACAGGACATGGGATGGCGGACAGGACACAGGAGGTGGTCAGAGGATGGCGGACAGGACACAGGAGGTGGTCAGAGGATGGCGGACAGGACACAGGAGGTGGTCAGAGAATGGCGGACAGGACACAGGGGATGGTCAGAGGATGGCGGACAGGACACGGGATGGTCAGAGGATGGTGGACAGGACACCGGAGGTGGTCAGAGGATGGCAGACAGGACACAGGGGATGGTCAAAGGATGGCAGACAGGACACAGGGGATAGCATGACAGAGATTGTAAACATCTGTAATACTGTACAATTATTACACCACTAACATTCTTGACTAATAACTGCTGCCTGTGGACATCACATAAATAACATCCGTCCCAAGTGATGGATGGATCTTGCAGTCAGGCCAGGGGTCAGGTAGTGGGATAAAATCTCTATGTTCAAGTTAGTCAGTGTGTGTGTGTATTTGCACTCCACTCACCAGCCAGGCAGGGGGCTGCAGCCAGGGCACTTGTCAGGACTCAAGAGTCCTTGTGAGTCCGTCCGGGGCAGCTCTGTCCATCCATCTCTCTCACGGTGATGGTGCCGCACGTCCTCCGGCTCCACTGTACTGTACTGTACTGTACTGTCCGTGTAGTGTAGCGTACTGCACAGGCTCCTCCACTAGCCGGCTCGGCTCGGCTCATGCCCTGACTTTTAAATTTTCCCGGCGCCGTCTAGTGGGAAATGCGGCTTGCACATGATCATCAGCAGGTGGGGGCGGGTTGGGCGGCACGGACTCAGACAGGATCGGATCGTCTCTGGGAAATTCGGAGCTCCGCATGCGCAGTTCACACCCGCGGCAATCGAGTCCATTTTTACGGGCACATTTCCACTTCCACGGACATTTACGGGCGGTGAAAAAAGAGCCAGTTTTTACGGACTGCCTGTAAATCTACGGGCGGTTGGCAACCCTGCCCTTACACAATATAATAAAAAATAGACCCGCCCCTTGCTTACACGCTATAACAGATCTGCCCCTTGTTAGAGTAATAATAGAGCAGTCCCTTGGTTACACGATATATAACAATAATAATAATAAATCCGCCCCTTGCGTACAGTAATACTAGACCCGCCCCTTAGTTACACGATAGACGCCCCTTGCACAATAGCAGATGTTATAGAACGTAATTGCATTATAGAATATTAAAAAAAGGTCTCAGTTACTTTGCTGCGTAACTAATTATTTTTCCAATGTAGTAACTGAGTTACTAATGCAATTACTTTTTGGGAGAAGTAATTTGTAACTTAACTAATTACTTTTTTAAAGTAAGATGACCAACACTGGTTACTAGTAGAAAACTTGATTAATGCACAAATAAATTGCTCAGTGTAGTGTCTGTTTGAAATGTCTAGTCAGCTATCTATTCACAAGAAACACAGACGACACAGGTGAAACCACTGGCATGGACTGGGCATTATTTCCAGGTTGTGTTCATCAGCCCAGGACCGCACAAGGGTGTTTTTACACTTGTATGAAGTGTGTGTATGTACACTTATGTTTATGGCCAGCTAGTGCACAAAATTGGTAATTCTGCGTCAAAGTTTAATATTGATTTTTTTTTTGTAATATCTTTTATTTTTATTTGATTTGAGAGGAGCTTTGTCATTATTTTTGCTTGTTTAGTGGACACTACATGTAATAAATTTTTACATTATTGATCTGTTAATTGTCACATGACGTCACAAGGGGCCGGGTCCCACGGTGATGTCACCGGATGGCCATGCCCCATGGCTATATAAGAATCGGTAGAGAGCGGAGCTGGCACAATGACGGGAGACAGTATCGGTGGAGGACCAGAATAGCGAATAAGACAGCAGCGGCAGAGAAGACTGAAGGAAGAACACCAGAGGGAGAAGACCGGAGAAAGATTTTTAATATAGGACTTGTCAAAACTGTCTATACTCATTGTTCCAATAAACTACAACCAAGATACTTTCCTGATTACTGCTGGGAAGGAGACCCTGGGTTTTTTCCAGGCTTTAGCGACCGTAAGTTTGGCACCTATAAGTATAAACCTAATAAGTCTACTAGAGGCTTTGGATAGGTCTGGGATGTGAGCATTGAGGAGGGCCACCATGGGAGATCTGGGGATCTGGCGTCCCACAAGCTTATCGATCAAGTTAAACACTTTTCTCCAAAACAATCGTATATTTGGGCACTCCCACCAAACGTGAGACAAGGTTCCCACTAGAGTACACCCCCTAAAGCACATGGGGTTTGCTGTCGGGAAGATTGAGGCGAGACGCGACGGGGTATAGTACCATCTTGAGATGATTTTCAGGCTCGCTTCTATTAGTGTAGTGTTTAGGATACCCCTAAAAGAGTTGAAGCTTGCTTTCTGCCAGGTCCCCAGATCCCAGTTGAACTGGAGGTCTGACTCCCAGCGTTGCATGTAAGGAGACTTAGTGTCCGGCAAGGTGAGCGATGAGTAGACTGTCGACACACCCCCCCGCTGGTCCATGGACTGACCGCACCAAATTTCATATTCCGTGAACTTTGGGGGAAGTGGTTTGTCCCTCCAAAGTTTGTGTAGAAAGTTTGAAATCTGTCTAAATCTGAACTTTTCAGAGTCAGGTAGTTCTAATTTCTTGATGCAATAAGCAAGGGTGATAGGGCCTGAATTCGTAAAAAAGTGTCCGATTCGGTACAGCCCCTTATCCAGCCACCATCTGAATGCTTCTATATTTTGTCCTGGGGGGAAGGCAGGATTATGAAATATGTGAGATAGAGGTTTGTAAGCTGAGACCAGAGCTGTATTGGAGCGTACAGAGTCCCAGAGGGCAAACATATGTGAGAGGGTTGGGGCCATAATTGGGGGGCGCGCTTTGGGGTTCGACCAGAGGAGGTAATCCAGAGTGTTATGAGGCACAGCCTGCCTTTCTAAATGGACCCAATCCGGTTTTTCATATTTGGAATAGATCACAGAGAGTTGTGCGATTCTGGCTGCTATGTAGTATTTGTATAAGTTGGGTAGTCCCACTCCCCCTTTCTGTCTATGTAGATACAGCGTTTGATGCGGAATCCTATAGCCGTTTGAACCCCAGATGAATTTAAGGACCTTGCTTTGGAAAGATTTAATGTGATCCTTCCTGATGGGGATTGGTAGAGACCTGAAGAGATAGAGGAGTCTGGGGAACAGCGTCATCTTTATTGAATTGACCCTCCCGAGCCAAGAGATATTGTATTTAGACCATGAGTGGAGATCCAGCTCCAATTTCCGGTACATGGGAGGATAATTAGTGCCATAAAGGTCCTCTGTCTTGGCCGTGAGTGCAATACCGAGGTATTTAATGGAGGAAGTGTTCCAATGGAATTGAAAATGCTTCCGTAGGGATTCGACCGTGGAAGGGCGGAGTGAGACGTTAAGTGCGTGTGACTTGTTATAGTTAACCCGGAGCCCAGAAATTTTAGCAAAGTCATCTAGGGAGTGGCAGAGATTAGGTAGAGTAGTGATCGGGGAGGTGAGGAAAAGGAGTATGTCATCTGCGAAGAGCCCGCATTTATGGATCTGAGATCCGCATTTGACTCCTTGAATATTAGGGTTTTGTCGGATGGAGATGGCAAGTGTTTCTATGGCTATGGCAAAAATCAGGGGAGACAATGGACAGCCTTGTCTAGTCCCTTTAGCTATGGTTATAGGTTGGGAATAGTGACCCTGAAGTTTGATCCGGGCAGTGGGATTGGAGTATAGGGCACGTAGTAGTCCCATGAAGTTGTCGCCAAAGCCCCAGCGTTTCATGATCTCAAAAATATATGGCCAGGAGACTGAGTCGAAGGCTTTTTGGAGATCTAGGGAAAGAAGCATCCCAGACTGTTTAGGGCCCCCGTCCCAACCTGTTTGGAGGATAGATACTATGTCTATTGCTCGTCTGATTTGATCAGGACCCTGTCTGCCTGGGATGAACCCCACTTGATCCCTGTGAACGTAACGGTTAATGAAAGAAGCCAGGCGGTTCGCTAAAATTTTGGTTAGGATTTTCAAGTCGCTATTTATGAGAGAAATTGGTCTGTAATTCCCGACTTCTTCCGGGTTTTTGTCTGGCTTAGGGATTACAGCAATGAAGGCTGTGTTGAGATGGGGATCGAGTGGAGTTCCCATTGTTTTAGAGTTGAGGAATCTAGTGAGATGGGGGGCTAGGGCAGATGGGAAAGTCTTGTAATATGAATTGGGGAGACCATCCGGACCTGGTGCCGAATTAGATTTTAGGGCTTTAATAACTTCCTGGACCTCTTCAGTGGAGAAGGGGGCTTCCATTACTGCCTTATGGTCCGCAGATAGAGTGGGGATAGGGATCCCGTCAAGATACTTCGAGATGTTCGGCTCATCAGAGGCGTCATGTCGGCTATAAAGTTTGGAGTAGAAGTCGTGGAAGGCCTCTAGGATTTTGGAGGGGTTAGATGACGTACCCTGTCCCGGTATTCTAATTTTGGGCATCACATAGGAGCGGAATTTGGGAGTCAATTTGGAAGCTAGCATGGAACCTAACCTATCACCCTGGGTATAGAATTTATTTTTGCTCCACCTTATTTGTTTTTCAGCCTTCGCAGTCAATAAAAGGTTAAGTTCAAGTCTGGTTTTGTCAATTTGATGTTGTAATGATGGCGAGGGAAATTGTTTGTGCTGAGAGCGTAAGGAGGTATATTCAGCTTCAAGTCTTTTAATGTCGGCTGTCCGTTCCCTTTTAATTTGTGTCGATAGTTTGATAAATTCACCCCTGATAAAAGTTTTGTGGGCTGCCCACAGGGTTTCCGCTGATATTCCTTCGGTATTGTTAAGAGAGAAGTACTCGGAAAGAGACTTCTCTAACAACTTTATTCGTATTGGATCCGAAAGCAGGGATTCGTTCAATCTCCAGTGACCAAATCCCGGCTTCCGATATTGTCTGTGCAGGGATAGAGTAACCAGTGAATGGTCAGAAAGGACGGTGTCTGTGATTCTCGATGAAAGGATCCGGGGGACATCTCGGGGTCTGAATTAGGAGATGGTCAATCCTGGCATACAAGTTATGGGGGGCGGAGAAATGGGAAAAGTCACGTTTACCCGGGTTTAATTCTCTCCATGCATCTGCCAAACCTTGAGCCATGGATGAGTTTAGCTATCTTTAGGCTTTCCTTGGTGGGTCTGGTGAGTTGGGAGGAAGGGGGTTTGGATCGGTCTAAAGCCTGGTCAAAGGCGGAATTAGAGTCTCCCCCGAATATGACCGTGCCCTCCAGGGATGGAGAGAGAGAATCAAACATATTCTTAAAAAAGGTCGCTTGACCTTTGTTAGGAGCGTAGTAGGAGATGAGGGAGAAGAGGTTGTCTTCTATTGTCCCCTTAACAAGGATATATCTGCCCCTCCGGGTCTCTTAATACTGAGTTTAAGATAAAGTTGCAGTTTTTGGCAAAGGCAATAGCTACCCCTTTAGTTTTGTTGTCGGCGCTGGCCAAATAGAAGTTGGGGAAGTGGGCGTGGAGGAATTTGGGGCTGTACCGAATCGGGGGAGGTGTGTTTCCTGAAGCATGACAATGTCAAGCCTGGAGGATTTGTATAAGTTGAATAGCTTCTTCCGTTTCGTGGGGGAGTTCATGCCCTGTACGTTGTGGGTAGCTATTTTTAATGTGTTTTGCGTGCTGTCAGCCATGGAATTTACCGGGGTGAGTGTGTGAGTGTCTACCATCACTTACCTTGGCATGTCCCGTACTGTCGTGGAAACGAGGAGAATCGTTTGGTCTGCTGTTCGTCGGCGTCCCCAAATGTGCACCTCTTACGGATGTTCTCACTGAAAGAAAAACAAGGGTAAATTGATGTTCCAAGAGAGAGAGGGGGACAGAGGGAAGAGAAGAGAGGAAAGACAAAGGGCTCAGCATTCTCCCTCCGGGGTGGAGAAAGACCCAGGGGAGAGGCTGGAGTAGGAATACCTCCTGCGCTTAAAAGCGCGGGAAGTAACAATAAAAAATAAAGAAAATAGCTCCATGCCAAAATCGGCCTGGAGGTCCTATCCCCACGAATCCGGAAGGGAATCAAAGGGATAGGAGGGGGCGCATGTGTACCACCCCCGACCAAGGCAATTCAGGACTGCGGGGATAAAAAAAACATTAAAACATAACAGAAAACAGTCCTGATGATAACAGAACGTCTAACAGAGAAAAGGTGCCGAATGAACCCAAGATAGTGGAAGTTGGCATTGTTGGAGGGGGTTCGGGTCCAGCGTCTGCTGTGGCGGCCATCTTGGGATTCTCAGGCCGGGTGGAGGCTGTACATAGGGAGGGACAGGATCTGGTAGCCGCCTTGTTAAAGGGGCCCTCCAGATTCTAATAAGCCCCCTGCCCACAGACCCCCACAACCACTGCCCAGGGTTGTTGGGAAGAGGTCCTTGTCCCAGAGCCCCCCCTGCCCCAAAGATCCCATCCCACCATGGTGAGTGTGTGTGGCCTGGTATGGTCTAGGGGAGAAGCTCGCTCCACTCCTTTCTTGACCTGCCAGGCTGCATTTTTGGATAAGGGTATGGATTTGGGGGCACATCCTTTTTTTTTTGGCATAAGGTTCCTTTCAAGATCCATACCAGACTCAAAGAGCCTGATATGGATCTTGGGAAGACCCCCACGCTGTTTTTTTTTTACATTTTGGCATGGAGTTCCCCTGCAAGATCCACAGAGCACAAGTTGCACCACAAGTCGGATCATGATGATCTGACTTGGATGTGACTTCTATTCAAATCAATGGGCGGAAAGTCAGATCAGTTAAGACGGCTCTCATAGAGAACCATTGATTTTGAATAGAGGCAGAAAAACACTGCTAAAAGCTAACATGGCTAAACGTGCATTAAAGCCAATGCAAATAGCTACTAAAAGTGTGTTTTTCCAGCCACTTTTTCCTGCCGTTGGTAGGGGCTTTTCAGCTCGTTTTTTCTAAAGCCCTGTGTACATGAGGCCAAAATATTTATATGTGTTTTTGCTTTTTTTAGTGGTATCTTTTGTTTTTACTTTTTTTTTTTATCTTTTTTTGTCCCAAGCATATTTGAATCCAGTATGAAGCCAAGATCAAGAACATAACCTCAAACCAGCAGCAGGAAAGTTCAAAACTAATCTTAGAAAGTATTATACTATTATGTTTTTTTCTTATTAGTTTTGACATCTTTTTTTTTTTTTTTCCTGATTCCTGTGTCCTGATTGCCAGCCAGCGCCAGTACCAGTGTCATCAGGCATCTGTACAGCCAGCCATTTCCAAAATTATTTTAAAAATAGACACGCAAATTTAGTCAACTTCTTAGTATGACTGATTAGAGTATCAGGAAGGTGGACTCAGTGGAGGAAGAGGTCACTGCTAAAAGAGTCAGTTGTACTATGGTACCATTTATCATCCAAGTGAAATGCAGCAGCAAGAACCAGCAATGCAGTACATTCTGGTGAAGTGGTAAGCACTAGCAATAGAATGTTGTAACAGCAGCCATGAACAACAGACCCTGAGAACCCATACTTCTGCGCGGAGCTCCGTGACTATGCGGCCATAACGGGTCCCTCGCGCATGCGCACCCGGAGAAAGATTTTTATATAGGACTTGTCAAAACTGTCTATACTCATTTACATAGGGAGGGACATCTGGTAGCCGCCTTGTTAAAGGGGCCCTCCAGATTCTAATAAGCCCCCTGCCCACAGACCCCACAACCACTGCCCAGGGTTGTTGGAAGAGGGTCCTTGTTTCTGACTGCCCCCCCTGCCCCAAAGATCCCATCCCACCATGTTGATTTGTGTGGCCTGGTTTGCCTAGGGGAGAAGCTCGCTCCACTCTGCCTGCCGCTTGGACTGATCCTTTCCTCTATGGAAAACTGTACTCCTGTTGCCATAGTACATTTTCACCCTTTGGTCAGCCTCCTATACTTCCTGGCCAGTAAACATAGCATTATCCTGGAGGCTACCAAGTACCAGTAGTCTGCTTGTTTAAAGAGTTGAGGGCTACTATATTTGAAGCTATACTAAGTCAAACCTATTCCCTGACCACACATACAGTGAAAAACATTTCAGCACACAGGTTTGGATTCAGTATATGATTTTTGTGATATATAAGATACAACATCAGCTATATACTGTAATTAGGACAAATGTTGAAAGTGTCACATATGTTGTATCCCTATACTCAGGAGGAGTAGCAGAATGTGTTGGGGGTAATTCTAAGTATACATTACATGTATAATGATAACTAATGTAAAAAAAAGTTAAACATTTTTCTGCATTTTCCCAAAAAAGTGGGACAAAAAATGAAATCTTCAAAAGGCTCACCATGCCTCTTGCCAAATACTATGGGGTGTCTGCTATGTGGTCATTTTTGGCATTTCAGGGCCTCCAAAAATGTGAAAGGATAGCAGGAAATCAACTGTGCAATTTTTGCACCTTGAAAGTCTGAAGGTACTCCTTTTTTGGGCCATATGAGGTTTTGAGGCTAGGCTGCAAATAATAGGTCCTGCAATATGGTATTCTTGTACATTTTCAATTTCTTTCTTCATTTTCAAAAGCTTGTGGCAAAAAATGTAATCTTCAAAAGACTTATCATGCCTTTTATCAAATACATTGCAGTGTTTTCTTTCAATAATGTGGTAATTTTGCAAGTGTTTCTACTGTCCTGGAACTTCAGGGTCCCTTTGAAGGTGCTACTTGGATTTTGGGCCCGTCAATGTGATTAAGATGTGAGAGAGTAGCAGAATGTGTTTTTTAAGTGTAATTTTAAGCATACTGTACCTATGCTGTGTATGATGTATGAGAAATTTCTTTTTAAAATGACAAGTTTATGTATAACAAAAATCTAAATAAATTTACTTTTTTCAAATTCAAAAAAAGTGGCAAAAATTTGATCTAAAAATAACTACTCCCAATCACTAATCACAACTCCTTCTGTCTCATTTTCAAAAAAGGATCATATTAGGTCTTTAACCACTTGCCTGCCCAGACCAATTTTTAGCTTTTAGCGCTGTCGCACTTTGAATGATAATTGCGTGGTCATGCAACACTGTACAACACACAAATAGAGCTTTCTTTTGGTGGTATTTAATCACCACTTAGGTTTTTTTTTTTTTTGCTAAACAAAAAAAGGCAGAGATTTTTTGAAAAAACATGTTTCATAATTTGTTATAAAATTTGGCAAACAGGTAATTATTCTCCTTCATTGATATTCGCTGATGAGGCGCTGATGGGTGGCACTGATGGATAGCACTGATGGGCACTGATAGATGGCACTGCTAGGCTGCAAATAGGTCCAACAAATATGGTATTCTTGTACATTTTCATTTCCTTCTTCATTTTCAAAAGCTTGTGGCAAAAAATGTAATCTTCAAAAGACTTATCATTTTTATAATTTTTTTCACACAATGAGGCTTTTACAGCGTCCTGTCCTGGAACTTCAGGGTCCCTTTGAAGGTGCTTTCTTTTGGTGGTATGTGATTAAGATGTGAGAGAGTAGCAGAATGTGTTTTTTTTTTTTGCTGCAGTACCCATGTTAGTTTCAGCTTGAGTACATTTCTTTTTAAAATGACAAGTTTATGTATAACAAAAATCTAAATAAATTTACTTTTTTCAAATTCAAAAAAAGTGGCAAAAATTTGATCTAAAAATAACTACTCCCAATCATAATCACAACTCATTCTGTCTCATTTTCAAAAAAGGATCATATTAGGTCTTTAACCACTTGCCTGCCCAGACCAATTTTTAGCTTTTAGCGCTGTCGCACTTTGAATGATAATTGCGTGGTCATGCAACACTGTACTTAAATTACATTTTTATAATTTTGGGCGGCGGCCACTTTTGGTGGTATTTAATCACTGATGGATTTTTTTTTTTTGCACTGATGGGCAGAGATTTTTGAAAAAACATGTTTCATAATTTGTTATAAAATTTAGCAAACAGGTAATTATTCTCCTTCATTGATATTCGCTGATGAGGCTGCAATGATGGGTGGCACTGATGGATAGCACTGATGGGCACTGATAGATGGCACTGATGAGGCACTGTTGGGCACTGATAGGTGGCATTGATAGGCAGCACTGTGGGCACTGATTGGTGACATTTATAGGTGATACTGTGGGCACTGATGGGTGGTACTGTTGGCACTGGTAGGTGGTGCTGGTGGGTACTGGTAGGCGGCAGTGTTGTGCACTGGTAGGTGGCACAGGTGGGCACAGATGACTCTGCAGTGGCTCTCCATGATCGGGACTGATGTCCCTCTCACAGCCGCCGGCGATCGGCTTTAAGTGTGAGGAGAAAAAATAGCCGGCTCTGTTTACATCACATGATCAGCTGTCATTGGCTGACAGCTGATCATGTGGTAAGGGTTGGTAAGGTCCATGCTGTAGCTGTCATTCGGCTATAGTGCGGACGGGAAGAGGTTAAGAAATGCAATAGTGCAATAGGCAGCCAGAACACCAGGGTTGATACATTTCAAATATTTAGCTATTTGGATATTTTTTTAATCAAAAAAAAAGGAGCAGAATACATGTGAATTAAAGTTATGAAGAAAAATTGTTTATTTGATATTTTTTATAACAGAAAGTGAGAAAAACTGTATTTTAAAAACATTTCTCTTTTCTGCAATGTCAGTCTCTTGCAGACATGGAAAAACAAGGGGAAGAAACTGTGCTAAGGAACGGAAACAAGTATAAATATACTCGCGTAGAGAGGTCTATTGGGGACCTGTGGGCAAGCAGCAACTATACTGTGTTGGAATATACACAAGAAGATTTGATTACACAGGTTTATTATGGACGTTTTTGATGATTTACATATTTGTGCACTATTTTAATATAGTTTACACATTATATTTATCAAGCAGATATTGGTTCTATTTTTGCGGACGTGATTGGTTGTTCGGGTGGATGCTTAACATGTCCTCCATTCATTTTGATGTAACACTGGTTTAGCGCAGCTTTTTGTTTTTCTATAGTCTCTTGCAGACACTTAGTACGGCTGTCTGCCCGTACTTCTCATAGGGGCAGACAGTTACTGATGTCCAGGAAGATCAATAAACTACGGGAGCGCTCACCAGCGCCCTCACAGTTCATTGAGCATTACAAGCCATCTGCCATGGTGGAAGTTGGTACTTGGAGTTCATTCATTCACAGAGCTCTATGAACTTTAGTTCTTTAAAGCGGTAGTAAACTTTACTGTACCTACAGGTGAGCTTTATTATAGGCT
Source organism: Lithobates sylvaticus (assembly GCA_028564925.1). NCBI lineage: Eukaryota > Metazoa > Chordata > Amphibia > Anura > Ranidae > Lithobates > Lithobates sylvaticus. Next base: position 125,631,213 of record CM053034.1, read on the forward strand.
TACCTGTAAGCATAAATATCTACTAAATGTGCACCATTTAGGAGATATATACTTTAGTAGCAGCCGGTGATGTCACTGGAACATGCAAGCTGCCCAATGAGAGATCCGTGGCATGGCCATGACTCTTATTAGTATTAAAATTTATTCTTTGCAGAAAAACTGTAAATATTATACGAAAATGAGAAGCGGTGGAAGTTTCTCTTTCTCATTTTCATATAATATTTACAGTTTTTCTGCAAAGAATGAACTTTAATACTAATAAGCGCTGCATATTGGACTATATTTACTGAGTTTGATGATCAACGAACTGTGCTGGCTGCTGCTCCTTTGCTATATTCATTTTTTATCATACTGTTTTTAGCGCTGATACCCACCCAACTTTTATCATGGCCGTGACTCTTGCCTGCATGCGCATAAGTGACATCATCGCAGCTCGGCATTCAAATGGCCTGAGCCCACAAATCCAGAAGGTAGACTGGGTGAAAATGGAAGCTCTGTCAGCAGTGACAGATCACCACCTGAGGGCTTTGTTTTAAGGTAAGTCTGTCATAATGTGCTAGTATGAGATGTATACTAGCAAATTATGCCATTACCTTGCAAGGAGAACTTTGTTATGTTTTTTTTTATTTGGTGGTTTACAACCCCTAAAGGGCATAGGAAAATTGTGTTCAATTCATCAAGGGTTTGATTTTGATTACAATTCAGGGGACATGACCTTAGCAGTGAATCACTCTGAAGTCTATAAGGAAGGGAGGAGCATATCCCATTCTGCACTTTCTGGGAATTTTTAGGGCTATCAGACAAAAAATATTTTTAAAAGTAACATACAGTGGTCCTTTTTATATGTGGCTTTAATGGCAAAGTACAAAAAAACACGAATTCTTTATATTTTTAATTGGGAAATGTCTTGAAGCTTTACGTGGTATTGGAGAGCAGTATGATTTACAGACAGCCTCAGTGACACTGCACACATGGATGGTGCATACTGTATTTGGTTCTAAAATTGATTTCTTTCTTTTATAGCTAGCATGACTTACAAAAAACAGAAGCACCCAAAACTGATTAAATTTTCTTAAAATATGGACTTTTTTTCAGGTAGTTTTAGCATTGACACATGGTAGGCCAAATTTGACTCACAAATAAAAGTTGGCCAGTTGTTTGCTAAAAATGTCCATGTTCTTGCTGATGCAAAACTGCCCTACTGCTTCCTACAGAGCTGCATAGAGGGGGACTCTGCTAGACTTGCACTGCCTGCACAAGCCAAACTTCCCCTACACATGATTGTTTGATCGGAATGAGATACTTAAAAGAGATATACCATTCAGACGATGATCCCTCTCTATATAATACATGCTTTGTGGTCACTTTGTGAAATGCGCTCACTTTCTGGTGAGCGCATTTCATTATAACTTCAGGTGAAGCACTTTTATAAGCAAGATTCTTGAAGCACTGTGTTGGAATATACACAATAAGAATTGATTACACATGTTTATTATGGACGTTTTTGATTATTTACATATTTGTGCACCTTAATAATATTGTTTACACAGTATATTTAGCAATCAGATATTGGTTTTATTTTTGCCCTTTTGGGCCCTTTATTTATATTTTCTATCACGTATTAGTTTTTATTAATTTTAGGTGCAGCATTTGGTGTGTGTGTGTGTGTGTATATATATATATATATATATATGTGTATATGTATGTATTTTTTCTGATTTACACTGTGGCGTCAACAATCCAACATTTCCCTTTTAACTTGAAATCTGTCTCTCCCTACTCCTGACTCTGGGACCTTGATTTCCAAATGAAAAGCAAAATTTTCCACAGTCCGTGATGATTTGGGGAGCCATGACATCTGCTGGTGTTGTTCCACTGTGTTTTATCAATTGTAAACCTCAGCAGCGCCACAGGCTGATCGCCTCCATGCCATGACGCATTGATGCAGTAATTCATGCATGTTTAACTTTGAATTGAATTACTAAAATAAATTAACTTATTGATGATATTCTAATTTTATGAGATGCACCTGTATATTTGAAAATGGATCAATCCTGATTTTACTTATGGCCTATCTAATTTCTTGAGGCTCTAGAATGCCAGGACAGTACATATACCCCCCCCCCCCCCCCCAAATGATCTCTTTTTGCAAAGCAGTCAATCTGAGGTATTTAGTATACAGTGTGGAAAGTTTTTTGAAGTTGTAGTTTTTTGTCACAATTTGTTGATATAATGAACTTAAAGCGGTGCTCCGGCCGAAATTATCCTTGTTAAATAAAAATACCCCCATAATACACAAGCTTAATGTATTCTAGTAAAGTTAGTCTGTAAACTAAGGTCTGTTTTGTTAGTTTATAGCAGTAGTTTGTTATTTTATAAACTTACAGCAGGCCATGGCCATCTTAAGTGTGGGCATCTGAAGCCAGACTATATTTCTTCCTGGATCTCATCCTTGCAGATCTCGCACATGCTCAGTGCAGCACAAGCAGTGTAATAGGTTTCAGGTCAGGTTTCCATAGCAACGGCAGTGTCAGAGGAAGTTGCCGCCCCCTCCCAGGAGGCATTGCAAACAGGACATGATGCGATGGGCCACGGCCAGGGAGAAGGAAGTGAAAAATGAATACAGCAGATATACACTAGGTGCTGAGAAGAAAAATAAAAAAATATCCAATTTGTTTACAGTGCACAGTTTAGTGAGGAATGCTGAAGAGTTGTAAAAGTGGGTGGAACTCCACTTTAAATTAACACTTAAGCCCCGGACCAATTTGCAGCCAAAGGACCAGGTCCCTTTTTGCGATTCGGCACTACGTCGCTTTAACTGACAATTGCGCGGTCATATGACGTGGCTCCCAAACAAAATTGGTGTCCTTTTTTTCCCACAAATAGAGCTTTCTTTTGGTGGTATTTGATCACCCCTGCGGTTTTTATTTTGAAAAAAATGCAATATTTTTTACTTTTTGCTATAATAAATATCCCCCAAAAATATATAAAAAACTTTTTTTTTTTTTCCTCAGTTTAGGCCGATACGTATTCTTCTACATATTTTCAGTAAAAAAAAATCGCAATTAGCAATTATTGATTGGTTTGCGCAAAAGTTATAGCGTTTACAAAATTGGGGATAGTTTAATAGCATTTTTATTAATATTTTTTTTTTTTTTTACTAGTAATGGCGGCGATCAGCGATTTTTATTGTAACTGCGACATTATGGCGGACACATCGGACATTTTTGACAAATTTTTGGGACCATTGTCATTTATACAGCAATCAGTGCTATTTAAATGCACTGATTCCTGTGTAAATGACACTGGCAGTGAAGGAGTTAACCACTAGGGGGCGTGGAGGGGTTAAGTGTGACATGTGTGTGTTTTTTTTACTGTAGGGGGCGTGGCTTGACATTCGACATCACTGAACGGCTTTCCTGATGACAGGGAACAGTCGATCAGTGACAGCGTCACTAGAAAGCACGGGGAGAGGTCTGTTTACACATACCTCTCCCGTTCTTCAGCTCTGTGACCCGATCATGGGACACCAGTGGCGATCGGGTCTGCTGGTCCCGCGGCTACGGTCACGGAGCTCAGGACCGGGTCGCGAGCGCACCACCGCCGGCAGCGGCGCGTGCGCGACCCACGGCTGGGCTCTTAAAGAGACACGTACAGGTACGTGCTTGTGCCCAGCCGTGCCATTCTGCCGACGAATATCAGCGTGAGGCGATTAAAAGAATTAAAAATGTATTTTTTTTACATTCTGTCACCAGTACAGTACAGTGTCATCATATGACTGGTGTGGTGATCAGGAATAATGACTGGTGACAGTATGTAAAAAAAATTAAATAACTAATTTTTATTAAATTTTTTAAACATTTAACTTTTTTATTTTACATACTTTTTTTACATTGTTATTGCCTATAACAGTGAAGATCAATCACAGCATCACAACAGTAATTAAGCTGTCATGAATGAAAACCCATTCAAGACAGTTGGCTTACATAACGATCATGTGATAACTATGATTTTTTATAGCGATTACATAATACCTCGGCCACTCATAGCAACTCACAGGACACAGTGGTCATGGGGTAGCACTGCTGAATGCCCAAGTAGGCTCACTAGTGTGCATGTGCTGGGTAACATACCAGCACGTTGCCCAGCCTGGCTGCGCCGCCTGTCCACAGTAAATGTACTGTGGGTGGGCGGCAGATGGTTAAGAAATGTTTTAATACATTTTAAAATACACTGTATTTATATTTATAAATGGTATATGTCTGTGTGTGCGCACACACACACACACACACACACACACACACACACACACACACACACACACACACACACACACACACACACACACACACACACACACACACACACACACACACACACACACACACACACTATATGTGTCAAAAGTATTGGGACACCCAGTCCATAGGGTTCAATATTGCATTGGCCCACCCTTTGCCGCTATAAAAGCTTCAACTTTTCTGGGAAGGCTGTCCACTAGGGATGGGCCGAACGGACCCCTGTTCAGTTCGCACCAGAACTTCCGAACACCGTGAAAGTTCGGACCGAATAACGAACCCCATCAAAGCCAATGGGACCCGAAAGTCAGAAATCAAAAGCGCCCATTTTGAAAGCTTATATGCATTTAATTGGGCATACAATGGTTATAAAGGTCTGGGTCCTGCCCTGGGGGACATGTATCAATAAAAAAAAAAAGTTTGTGAAAATTTTTAAATGAGCAGTGATTTTTTGATTTTTAAAATGAAAGCATAAAAATGAAAAATTCCTTCCAATATAGTGCCTGGGGGGTCCCCTTAGTCCACCTGTAAAGTGGCAGATGTACCATGTCTAAAATCTTCTGCAACAATAATTGCATTTATAAAGCCCAAAAAAATAAAATTTTCCCTGCAGGCTGCCTTTATTTTGCACAACAACAGATGGGGAGCCAGTGTGTATGATGAGGCCACAATGTAGTGCACTGGGAACAAGATTAGAGATTTTTCGGATACATTCTGGTGTCACTTTGAATTTGGATAGAAGTAAGGGGTACACAAAAATTGGTCTTTGGGTGTCAGTGGTGCGTTCTCACTGTAACCCTATAGAGGTACTCTTGATAAAAGCAAGAATTGGCCTTGCTGTAAAAAATTACAATGATATGCACCTGTCAAACAGGTGCAGAAAAATTACTCTTTGGGTGTCTGGGGCGCCTTCCCACTGTAACCCTATAGAGGTGCTCTTGATGAAGGCAAAAAAAAATTGCAATGATATGCACCTGTCAAACAGGTGAAAAATTGGTCTTTGGGTGTTAATTGTGTCCATGAAACCTATATCAAAAACATTCTTCCAGATGAAATGATTGAACACCCTCAAAGCTAGACAGTCTCGAAGTCCTGCAGAAATTCCACATCTCAAAAAGAATTAATCAGTGAGTGACATCGGCATCAGGGGCTTCATAGCTGGTAATCCAGGACTGATTCATTTTTACTAAAGTCAAACCCGTTCTGAAAGCAAGCTGGAAGCAGAATCAGGGCAGCCCAACAACTCAATAGCGTACTGGGCAAGTTCTGGCCAGTGGTCTATTCTCATGACCCAGTAAGTCAGTGGATCGTCAGCTGGAAGGCTCTCCATCTCTGTTTTGGCCCAAAGGTAATCATCCACCATGTGATGCAGACGCTGCTGATGGGATGTGGAAGCTGACAGCCCTGTGTGGCAAGGACTAAAAAAATTCCGAAATGCTTCACTTAGGCCTTCTCCAACGCTCCTCTCTTGATGACCAGGAGACTCAAAACTACGTTTTTCATGACACTGTAACCTACTGGAGTCAGGAAAAATGTTCAATAAAATCCTCTTTAATGTGTCCTCAAGAGATTTTATCTTCTGCACTCTCGGATGGGATGAGTTCTGAGACCTTCCCCTTATAACGGTGGTCAAGGAGGGTTGCCAACCAGTAATCATCCTTTTCCTTTATGCCACGTATTTTTGGGTCTTTTTGCAGGCTTTGAAGCATGAGGTTGCCCATGCGCCTCAAATTTGCAGAGGCTTGAGAAGCAGACTCTTTGGGGTCACTCGGGATGACAGCATCTGGAACTTCCTCCTCCCAGCCACGTACTATTCCCAAGGGTCCTGGGGTTGGAAAGCCATTGCTTACAGATTGACGCATGTCTTTCTCTTCTTCAAAGCCTATGAAAGTGCCAGAATCCTCCTCCTTATCCTCCTCCCCTCTCTCCTCCTGTGTGTTCTATGACATAGGAATGATGGTGTCTGGCTAAAGTGGGCCTTGAAGTGGGCTTCCTTCTGCTGCTCTGCCTCCAGTGCCCTTTCCATAATGCCACGCAGAGTCTGCACCAGCAGGAACAGAACAGGGATTGTCCCACTGATGCATGCACTGTCACGGATCAGCATCCTTGTGACCTCCTCAAATGGTGACAATACAGTGCATGCATCCTTAATGATCAGCCATTGGCGTGGGGAAAAAAACCTGATGAGGCCTGAGCCTGTCGTCATGCCATATTTGCACAGGTACTCATTGATGGCCCTTTGCTGCATGTATAGCCGATGTAGCATTGACACAGACGAGTTCCACCTGGTGGGCATGTCACAAATCAGCCGGTTTGCGGGCAGGTGGATTTCCCGCTGAATTTCAGCCAACCGAGCACTGACTGTGTATGACTGCCTGAAATGGCTACAGCTAGCTTTAGCGCATCTTGCAACCCTGAGTACGTATTTAGGAAACGACACACCACCAAATTAAGGACATGTGCCAGGCATGTCACATGTGTCAACTTTCCCTGTCTAAGGGTGGACAGGAGGTTTGAGCCATTATCGGACACCACCATTCCTGGCTCCAGCTGATGTGGTGTGAACCACCTCTGGGCCTGTCCCTGCCGAGCTGCAACAATCTCTGCTCCGGTGTGGGTCCTGTCCCCTAAACACACCAGCTGAATCACTACATGGCACCTTTTCAGAGCAAAGCATTCACTGCTTCAGCCAATCAGGGCTTGCAATGCACTGTTCAGTGCCGCAATGCATTGTGGTCAGTTTGGGGGGGCCGAACAAATGGTCGAATGACGTCCAAACAACGAAAGTTCGGGCCGAACTTATGCTCGGGCTGAATCATTTGCCCATCCCTACTGTCCACAAGCTTTAGGAGTGTGTCTATGGGAATGTTTGATAATTTTTCCAGAAGCGCATTTGTGAGGTTAGGCACTAGTGTTGGAAAAGAAGGCCTGGCTCACAGTCTTCGCTCTAATTCATCTTAAAGATGTTCAATCGGGTTGGTGCAGGCCAGTCAAGTTCCTCCACCCCAAACTCGCTCATCCATGTCTTTATGGACCTTGCTTTGTGCACTGGTCCAAATAATTTGGTGGAGGGGGGATTATGGTGTGGGTTTTTCTTTCAGGGGTTGGGCTTGGCCCCTTAGTTCCAGTGAAGGGAACTCTTAAGGCATCAGCATACTAAGACATTTTAGACAATTTTACGCTCCCAACTTTGGGGATGGCCTCTTTCTGTTTGAACATGACTGCGCACCAGGGCACAAAGCAAGGGAGTGATTATTTTCTATACTGAATGTAAAGCTTGCAATTTGATATGCAGCCTATTGGCATTCTCTTGTGGCCGTTTGTTAAACCTGATAGAGTTTGGGGATATATTCCTGGATATGATAGTCTCAATGCATGCTTTTTTTAGTCTGGTCCTTTGTGTGTATGGCTCACTAAATACTACCCTGGGCCCATTGTGGCATAGAAAGGATTTCTGTAAGCTCCCTCCTTTATGAAATGTGGAGCATGGTTTTTTGATGGTAAGAATGATCAAGGTCCTATTGATCTATATTGGCCCAACACTTTGATACAGTACCCTTTGTCAGCAACACTCCTGAAGGAGAAAATGTTGACGAACCATGTTGAGAATAATATGTGTAAGCTGTCAATGAGATGTCAACAGGCAATACACCGTAACAAAATCAAGCACTGTTTTTTGGGATTTTATGTGGATTACTTAATAAACTTGTTGTTTAATCTTCTGTCCAGTATTTGGCACCTCAAATGTCCCAGTTGTCCTGGTTTGTGTAGTTTAAATATTTGGGATGTGGTACCAGCGATATCTTCCTCCAACGCTGTTGTGGACATTTTTATTAATGTATGTTGTCAAATGCCCCCCAGTGTCTGTTTTGCTGTAACACCCTCATGCAAGGGTATTCGCACATACAGACGCTGGTGGAAGACCATTGGATGCGGAAACCTTTCTGTGGACACGGCGGATCTGTTTGCTCTTTTAAGGATGTTTGTTTATGCCTCACCAAGGGACTGACCACTCCTTGACGATCACATTTAAACTCCTAAGTAAGCAGATCTGCGTACTTTGGAACCATAGCATAACCATACAAAATTATGGCCCACTGGGCCATAATGTAGTATGACTCGCATCATTGGTAGCAGTGGGAATGTGCACACAATTGTGTTCAGAACCATATTCTCGCTGCATGGTTTTGCACACGACTGTTTGCACACGTCACTACTGCATTTCTATTTGAATATATGCATGTGTGTCATTGGTTCTTTTGAATAAATACAAGTGTCTGATTGGCTGGTTCTGAAGCCAGCACCCACTTTTGTTATCCATGTGTTTAGTATAAATAAAAGCATCTTGAGTTCAAGGTGAAAAAAATAAAAAATAAATCTGTGGTGGAGAGATTGGGTCAATCTCACCTGCGCTAACACGCGCCCTTCCAGCTTATCAGTATAATGCATCTTTAAATAACCCATGTCTCCCCCTTTCCCCAGTAAACAGACATTACCACATTCTTACGTCCTCATCTCAGTATCACTGCCGCCGAGAACTGCTTCTTTTATTCACACACAAACAGGAAGTCACAAGCTGGAAGGCCTGCCTCCAACAGCCAATCGCCTCCTACACAGGATGTGACCTCACAGGATATGACCAAATAAGGATATGACAACACAGGATGTGAATGTCAACACAGGAGAAATTAATTTATAAAACAACCAATGAAACAATGACTACAATTCCTGCTGATGGAAGCTTGTCTGCAGGTACATGCTCATGCCACCACAAATATGTTGATCAGGCAAACAGGGCTGACATGCGCACACTGCTAAACTGATAATGTGTTTGTAGAGCGAACACATCCCCACCAGATGATCGTTCTGTGCATTGCACAGGAGCCATTCGCTGGTGGACATATCCTCACTCTGCAAACACCTCTCTCCAAACAGGAAGTTTTCCACTACCTAACGGATCTCAACCAGCATCAGTCTGCCCCAGTCAGCTCTTTAGAGCGGGTTGCGGGAGAACTAACACTGGGAGACACAATACATATTAAAATACATCTTCATAAAATGTCCACAACAACGCTACAATACATTGTTTAAACAATATAACATAAAGATTGTTAGTTCATTAAAGATAGCAAGTAGAGAGGGGGGTGTGCCAAGGTGGTGAGGGGAATGTATCTTACTGGTTAAACCAGAGGTGATGGTTTCATTATACAGTATACCCCTGTCTGTGTCAATAATGTAACACATTTAAAAACTATTTATATCCCCCTGAACTTCTTTAGATTATTGGCAAGTGTGTCCAATTGATGTTATAAATCTTCGTTTTTCTAAAGTATCAAATGTGTAGTAACAAATGTTTTAGAAATAAATTGTAGCCAGCATTGATCATTTGGTTTGGGATTCTCTATTTGTTCTTCCCTCTAATGCTAGTTCTTCAGTGTAAAGCAAATCCCAAAGATTCTGTTTAATTCCCTCTATTGTCAGAGGGCCTGTGAAGAGCAGTTCATGTTGTATGCAGTATTGTACTGCTAGAAGACAAACTAGCCCCTGTTGCATTGAGGAGGTTGGGATTCCTGAGTGCACTCCCAATAGCTAAATTTTAATAACAGGGGACCTAGAGGTATGGCATTTCCCCAAACTAAAGTGATGTACTAGGTTATGTGTTTCCAAACACAGATATTAGAGGAGATTTGCACAAACAATGAGATAATGCAGCAAATTTTCCTCACACTTGGGTCAGGAAATCTGTGTTTGAAACTGTTGTACTGCTGTTGTAATTGGAATAAAATATAGACCCTGTGTAAGATTTTTATTGAGTTTCTTTCAATGATTCATTGATTACGACTCTGCAGATATTGCTTTATCCTGTTAGTACCTTGCCAACTATATTTTCAGTCAGGAAGTTCAGGAAGTTACTGTTTAAATACAAGCAATACGGTGAAATTCTGCTACCGGAATTATTAAACACATTGGAGGATGTGTTTAGGGAGGGACGTCTACCAGCCTCTATGTTAGAGGCAACAATCATAGTCCTGCTAAAAGAGGGAAAAGATCCACTGTATGTTGCGGCATACAGACCAATATCTCTCCTCTGCTCTGAAGCAAAGATCCTGGCTAAGGTTCTGGCGACTAGGCTAAATAAAATCATGGCAAGAATAATCCACCCAGACCAGACAGGGTTTATATCTGGCCGCTCGACAAGTATCAACATCAGAAGAGCTTTCCTGAACATACAGGATCCGGTGGTGAATGGGGGACCAATGGCGATAATGACACTAGACGTGACCAAAGCTTTCGATAGTGTGGAGTGGGGATATTTGTGGAGGGTATTGGAAAGGTTCGGATTTGGTCCCTCATTCACCAGGTGGATAACGCTGTTATATGAGAATCCCACAGCCAGACTAAAAATTAATAATGTAATATCGGAGGTGTTTGAATTAGAGAGAGGGACAAGACAGGGGTGCCCCTTATCACCCCTGCTCTTTGCCCTGGCAATGGAACCTTTGGCCATTGCCATAAGAACTAACCCCGACATAAGGGGATTTAGTAAAAAGGCGGGGAGCGAAGAAAAGATCGCACTATATGCGGACGACGTGTTGTTATTTTTAGGAGATACTGGCAGATCACTGATAAATGCTATAAGGGTAGTGGAGGAATTTGGCATGTTTACCGGCCTAGAGATAAATAGGGAAAAATCGGAACTCTTGCCTATAGATACTATTAGTCATTTAACAATATCAGGAACATCCCAGATAGCAGTAGTGGATACGATGAAATATCTAGGGATAACCTTAACAAAGGACCCCAATCAGTATATAAGTAAAAATCTCGCACCACTGTTGGCTAAATTTAAAAAAAAAAATTCGGTTTGGAGGCACTTTCCTCTGTCGGTAGCGGGGAGATGTGGGTTAATTAAAATGATATGGATGCCACAACTTCTGTACATACTACACAACTCCCCGATATGGATAGACAGGAAGTGGCTTCAAAAAATTGAGACCCTTTTTAGGGAATTAATTTGGAAGGGGGGCCAGGCTAGAATCCGCCTTAGTACTCTTCAACTCCCAGTAGGGGCAGGGGGATTTGCGGTCCCACGCCCAGAATGTTACTACTGGTCATCCCAATTGCAGCAACTTACGGGATGTGGTGTCTTGGAAGGGGGTAACCCAAACGGAAAAATAATAGTGGCAGAGTCCAGACATAGCACAATAATAGAGGCACTAGAGGCGTATTCCTTCCGAGTTAAATACCCCACAATAAAAATGTTAGTCAAACTCTGGACAACAATTAAAAAGAAAATGTGCTATAGCGGAATGTCTGATTACACTCCCCTATGGGATAACAATAATCTAAAGGAAGTCCTCCAGGTGGGGAAAAACAGTGAGTGGGAACACCGGGGAATTAAAAGATTGAGACAACTATACAAAGGCAATACAATCAAAAAATTTAGTGAGCTGGTAAAAGAATTCAACATAACACAGGGTACATTTTATTTTTACATGCAAATACGACATGCCCTCGATGCCCAGTTTCTGGGTCTTCCATTGATATGGAACGAGACTCATTTATGGCAAAGTATACTGCACTTAGGCTCCACGAAGGGACTGATAACAGAGATATATGGGCAGATAACTCACAAAATGAATTCAGGAGGAAAACTTCATAACGTAAAATTAAAATGGGAAGAAGACATAGGTGCAATAACGAATGATCAGTGGAAAAGAATACTAGAGATGGCCCCGGCTATATCAGTCTCCCCCCCGCAGAGGATATCCCATCTGATGTTGGTCAATAGGGCTTACTATACAACTAAACGGCTGTTTAAGTTTGGCAGGAGAGTGGATGACAAATGCCCGAGATGTCAGGAGGTGGGGGACCTCCTGCATATGATGTGGAAGTGTCCTAAACTATTCCGGTATTGGGAAGGGGTGACCAACACCCTAAGAGATGTATTTGCAATTAAACTAGAAAAGGAGGCCATGGTGTGTATACTGGGATTTAGAAGATAAAGGGGAGAGAGGAAGAGCACCACGGTAGCAATCTTAAGAGGCATGTTCCAGGCCAGGAAATTGATTGCGATGAACTGGCAATCAAAAGAGCCCCCTACAGTAAATAATTGGATTAATACAATAAATGAGACCCTATGCCGGGAAAGAACAGTATATTTAAAAAGAGGCAACCTTAAAGAATTTGATAGGATGTGGGGTTTATGGATGACCAAAAAGGGCCCCCCTGCGTAATCAGGACTATAATTAATAAGCTTCACTGGATAGGGTAGCCAACAAGAAAGAGAAATGCCAGTTGTTCGCCATGGTTGGGAAGAGGTGAATAGATCACTGAAGTGCTTGTGGATGCGGGGGGGGGGGGGGGGGGGGGGGGGGGGGGGGAGGGGGAGGGAGGGGGAGGGAGAGAGAGGGGAACATTTTTATTTATTTTTTATCCTCTCTCTCTCTTCCTCTATTCCCCTCCCCTCTCCCCTTCATAGAGAACAGGTGATGGGGAGTAGTTAAATACAAATGTATCAATATAATGGGATGGGGAGGAGCTGGGTGGGGAAGGGGGGGGGTAAAAAACTGATAACATATAAAGGAAATGAGTTGGATGTAGTATAGATAAGCGGTAGGGAACTGACTATATGAAGTTAATTCGCAGTAATCTCTGGGTAAAATATGACTTTGTGCTGCTGAGAATTGTCTTCTTGTTTTTAACTAGTAATAAGAGAATGTCCTACTGTATGTTTTTGTACTAAAAAGTGTGATAATTGTAAACTGTAAAAAAGGTGAATAAAAATCTAAACTTAAAAAGGAAAAGGGAAAGGAAAAAGTAAGGAAAAAAAAAAAAATACAAGGTCATTTTTGGTAATAACCCATCATCACAGAATAGTAACATCAACTGTAAAATATTGTGAAAAGAAAAAAAGAAACCGCGCTCTTATATCACAAGATAAATGTCACCATAGTGAATAAACAATAGTGAAAAAATAAATACATCTTTATTTAAATTATAAAAAAAACAAAAAATAGTTAACCTACTATGTAACTATGAAGTCCATATATACCTGTAGATCCCACATGTAAATAACGTCCTCAGTGAGTAGAGGAAAGGTCCCTCTCCACCTGCATGCAGACAAACAATGCACTTACTAGTAACCCCTGAACACGTCAGATGTAGGCTGACTAAACAGCGTTGGGTGTTGTTTGAGATACGTCATTTATGGTCAGCTGTAATGCATGTGGAATGCTAACGAGTGATTCCTATACAATTCATGCTGATCCCTCTAGATAATCAAAGCACAAAGACAGCATTCACAATAGGGAACACACCCCATAGATCAGATATATGGAAGAGTGGAGTCCTTCACTGGGTGCTATGGCTCAAATGGCCTTCAGCCATTAAAAATGCAGCTCCATGAAAAGATGTATCCGGCAACTCCAAAATCCCAAGAAAATCTTTATTTGCTACACGAAGGTCAAGATTAAAAACAACTGACGCATTTCGGCAAATACAGCCTTGTTCACAGCATATTCACAAAATGAATGACAGAAGATTTATACTGCATACTTCATGAGGAAGAGCAGTGTCAATAAAACAAGTATTCAATTAAAAATCAAAAACTAGCAGATGATAGAAAAAAGAGGCACTGGATCCTTTTCATATTGGATGTGGGCTTACAATATTATGAAAACATACAGCATATCAAAAAGATACTATGCATAACAATAGGCTTGTGCAAGCTGGTATCTAGATTGATGTTGTGCCCTACAACAAAAACAAAAGAAAGCATCACATTAATAAAAGCAATAACGGTGAAGCAGCAGATATAAAACATCCAGTACAATCAAAATGTTATATTATTTGCTTTAATTTATTTTAGAAATAGATCCAAATCCCACCTGGAATTCATACTTGCAGGGGTTATAGTACCAAGAGTAAATATCCACCAGACCGGGGGGTGTGACCGAATGGAGACAGCTGTGAGTGAGTGAGCATGAATTACAGGTGTCCCACCCTACCTGCGCTCCTCTAACTCCTCTCCTAGTCTGCCACATGCCGCCTGTATGAATCCCCTAATGGAACGAGCGGACCCGCTGCATGGATCCCTGCTGCTGCCGCATTGAGCTGTGCCTGAAGCGAGGCAGAGCTGCCTGCTTTTTCTCCGCCGCTCTCCCCCCCTCCGCTGGAGCTCTCGGACCTGACCCTGCAACGGACAACGCTGGTTTGATCCTCATAATCCCCCATCATCATCATCCCCCCTTGCAAAGCACCCCCCTCGCTGAGCTTTGGATCCCTGTGTGAGCCCGAGTGGAGCCGTGAGTAGCCTGAACTAAGACCTGACCGACAGAGACTCTGTGGCATCTCTCCAGGACAATCCACCCCCTATACGGCTTGAGCATTGGGCTCCCGACCACTCCACTGAGGTAACAGGGCGAACCTGGGAACGGGGGTAATGCATTAAGAGACCCCCCTTACCTGAACAGCGACTGTGATCTGCCCATCTGAGGTAACGTGGGGACTTGGGGTGTAATTGCGTGCTTAGAGATCTCTAAAGGGCGACCTCTGGTGTTTGCATTTGTGCATTGCAGCCCTCCCTATTGGGAAGAAGAGAGGAAAGAGCAGGGGAAAATAGCAAGCATTCCCCTATGAAGCTGGACTATAAAGCTGAGTTCCCCCCCTTTTTTTTTCCCTTGCTTGTCTTGTTAAAAAAAAAAAAAAATTCTCTTTCTTGGGACCTTTTTTTTTTTTTTTTTTTCTCTCCGCTATTTTTCATTTAAAAAAAAAATGATGATATAGAGTGACGTGGAGAATTGGGGGGACGCCGGTGTGAACTGGGGCCTTTTTACTGTGGGTGGCTCGCCTTGACCCATTCTCTCCTCTCTGCCCTTTTTAAGCTATTTCTACAAGGCTGTATAAATGTATTGATTTGGCCAGAGCATCACTAGCGGGGAAGGAACAAGGAGGGGCAAGACCCCCCCCCCCTTTTTTTTTTTTTTTTTTTTTTTGGTGGGGCATCCAATACTCGCAAAATTTACCATGCTTAGCAAACGTGCCACTGATGAGACGCTGCACCAGGAAGGGGCCCAAAAAACCTGTTCTGCTAAGGAAAAAGCAAACCAGGTGTCTGCGGCTGCACCGGCAGCCGCCGCTGCAAAACTTGAGCGTTTTGCCCATGCTCATGCTCCCACACAATCACCAAGCAAGGGGGGGCACCAATTACAAGTGCCACAAGCAAAGACTCAGGGGCTGGCCTCCGGCAGAAGAAATTCTAGTCAACTACCATCTAACGCTACAACTCTACCTGCTAGAGGAACCGCGAGCAATAACGACCCTGGGGATGGTAAGGTGGCACAGGTGGCAGCAAGCCCATTTGCATGCCCCATAATAGGGGGCCAGGAGGAACCCACACTTAGGGACATACTTGAAGCTGTTAATGCCTGCAAGGACTCTATATCTGGCTTGGACAGCCAATTGAATGGCATTAAAAATGAATTATTTTCAATGAGCCAGTTACTGAGCAGCACAGTGGAAAGGACCACGGCGCTCGACGGGAGGTTAAGCATGATTGATGACGAACTCCCCCCATTACAGGAAAAAATCATAGGCCTACAGAAGCAAATGGCTAAACAGGCCGCCAAGCTTGACGATCTAGAAAACAGAAGTCGCAGAAGCAACGTGCGTTTAATTGGCCTACCAGAGAGGAGTGAGGGCCCCGATCCTGTGGCCTTCTTGGAAAACTGGCTCAAGGAAGTGTTTGCAGATGACTGCTTTGGGCTCAACCTTGTATTTCAATAAACGTACCCTCCAGCAACACAAAAATGTATACGCACTGCTGTACCCCGCCCGTTGGTTGGAGGAACATAGAAAAGATTTATAAGAGAGTCACGGACAATGGGTTATGGGAGGGGGGGGCGGGAGGGGTGAGGGCACGGGCTACTTGGCGTCGCCATATGTGTTTTTTTTTTTTGGGGGCTTTTTGTGCCCCCTCCTCCCCCTTCCCTCCCTTGATAACTGCCTCTTTCCTTGTTTGTCCCCTTTTTTTTTTTTTTTTTTTTTTTTTTTTTCCCCCTCTTCGACACTTGCCAATAGATAATTGCACCACATAGGTTTTATAATAATGTTTTTTTATACAATGCACTGATATTAGACTAGGATTGGGGGTCAGTGGGGAGGCCTTATGGATGCTCCTATTCCTCCCTTTGCCCACTTGATGGTTAATAAACTGTCAGTATAATCCCTGTCCGGGAGGGTAGGGTATTTTTTTTGGCCCCTCCCTTCTCCCTTTCCTTTTTGTCCCCCCCCCCCCTTTTTTTTTTTTTCTCTCTCTTTCCCTACCCTGAATAATGGCACTGGTTTACTGTTTATTGCACTAATGGCACTAATGACACTGGGATGGGGGGGGGGGGGGAGGGGAGGGGGCTGATGGGGACATCACTAAATTACTTTTTTTTTTTTTTGACACTGGTTATCTGTTAACTACACTACATATGTTTTATAACAATGTCTTTTGAACTCATTGCACTGGTATTAGACCAGAATCGAGGAGCAGAGGTGGGGTTTCCACGGAAGCTCCTACTTTTCCTCCTCGCCCACTTGTGGGTTGATACATTTCTAATTACACAAAGTGGTGGGGCATAGTGGGCGCTAGGGGGTGGGAAAGAATGGGAGGGAGGACTTTACATCCCCCCTTCCTTTTTTCTACCCACCCTGCCAGGGAGGGTAGGATATTCGTTTGTACACTACTATTACCACGATGATGCCACAGGGAAATGGTCGGACTAGGATTGCCTATTTAAACACAGTATTATGGTTGGGATGGGACACCTGGGTGGCTGGGTGGGAGGTGTATGGTTGGGTCGCAAATAAGTCACTTGTGGAGGCCCAGTTGGGCATGGGGGAGGGGGGCGAGGGATAGGGAGGGGGGGGTGGTAGGTTTAGGGGGGGATAGGGAGGATTGGGCAGTACACACTACTGGTTTCCAAAGGGTCGGTGGAGTTTGGCGCGTGGGTGGGGGGGTTGGGGGTATTGGGGGGGGAGGGGACGGGTAAGCTCATTGGATCACTGTTGGGCTTCCCCTCCCCTCCCCGCCTCCCCCCCTGTGTTCTGCGGTTAAATCTATTATGGAGGGGAATAGAGTAAATCTGGTCTCATGGAATACCCGGGGTCTGGGCAACTTAAATAAAAGATCGTTAGTCCTATCAGAATTAGACGGGAGGGGACCTGGAATACTGCTGTTACAGGAAACGCATCTTACTCCTGACACAGCTTCTCAGCTATCTAGTCGCAAGTACCCGGTCCAATACCACTCATTCCACTCCTCCTATTCAAGGGGAGTGAGTATTTTGGTAGGGAGAGGAGTACCTTTCTCCTGTAGCGAAATCTGTGCTGACGAACAGGGTCGGTATATATTTTTGTCTTGTCGGATTGGTAGCTTATATCATAGCAAATATTTATATACCTCCCCCCTTCAAGCTTGAGGTCGTGTACAAGCTACTTGAGTTTGTCCTGGACAAACCAGGAACCCCATTGATAGCACTAGGGGACTACAACGAGGTGTTAGACATGAGACTAGATAGATTCCCTACGCCCGATAGGCCTAGGGTGGGGGAAGGGAACCGGCTGTCACGGTTTTTGAAGGAAATAGGGCTAAGAGATATATGGCGCACGCGCCACCCACATGATAGACAGTACTCTTGATTCTCAGACTCCTACAGTACCCTCTCCAGAATCGATATGGCTCTGGGGAACGATGAGGCGAATTTGCTGGTGAGGGACATAGAGTATGGCCTGAGAGGGATCTCAGATCACTCCCCGTTGATGCTTAATATAAGTACCGGCGGCAGAGCCAGCCATAGGGAATGGACGATCAATCCCTGCTGGCTAGAATTGTTTGATAATCCCAGTGATTTGACCGCTAGGATAAGGGAGTTTATACATATGAATGCGGGAACAGCGCTGCCTGGAGTGATCTGGGATTCCTTAAAGGCCTATATAAAAGAGGACTATTAATCCAGAAGATGGCAGCAATCAAGAGGCGGTCGAGAGAGGAAGAGAGGGAAGCTAGGAACGAGGTAACTTCAGCAGAGCGCCACTACGTAGAAAACCCGACCCCTATAAGCGAGGGGGAATGGCTTAACAAACAACAAACATATAAAATGCTACTTATTAAGAAAATGGAGAATAGGCAAATCTTTCAGCGCCAATATTATTTTGGTGAAGGTGAAAGGGTTGGCCACGCCCTCTCTCTTCTGATCAAAACCAATTATTCACCCTCAACGATCCCGGCAATCAGGGGGGCAAATGGGGATTTGGTTACTGATCCACTGGAGATAACGAACCTTATTGACAATTATTACAAAACTCTCTATAAATCCACTAGGAAAGGGAGTGAGACTGCAGTATTCGATTTTCTACAGCAGATAACATTCCCAAACCTATCAGAAAATGACAAAACGGAATTGGAGGCGCCAGTAACTATAGAGGAACTGAGATTTGCAGTGGCAGCAATGCCCAATCAAAAGTCCCCGGGCCCCGACGGGTTGCCAATAGAGCTATACAAACGGTATGGTGAGGTATTGTTGCCCGAATTGTTGGAAACTTTGAGGTGGGCACTGGAAGGGGGCAGATTGCCCACCTCGATGCTCGAGGCCAATATCATTCTGATACTTAAAGAGGGGAAGGACCGTCAGGAAGTTACCTCGTACCGCCCAATTTCGCTGTTATGCTCCGACATTAATATCTTGGCGAAGGTTTTGGCGATTCGACTAAACAAATGCATACATAAGCTAATCCACCCGGACCAGTCAGGTTTCATTCCAGGCAGGTCAACCAGCACCAATATTAGAAGAGTCTTTCTTAATATGCAAACTCCAACTGACAACGCAAGCCCCAAGGCCATTTTGGCCTTGGATGCCGTTAAAGCCTTTGACAGCCTGGAATGGGACTATTTATGGCTGGTCCTGGAGCGATTTGGTTTTGGGCCTGCCTTCATTAAATGGGTTAAACTTTTATACAATGAGCCTAGAGCTAAAATCAGAATGGGTGGGGACTACTCTGAGCTGTTCCAACTGGAAAGGGGGACGAGGCAGGGATGTCCCCTGTCTCCCCTCCTCTTTGTTCTGGCAATGGAACCCCTGGCGATCCTGACGAGAATGCATCCGGATCTCCAGGGATTCCGGCGCCAGTTAGGGGAGGAAAGAATCGCACTATTTGCCGACGACGTTTTATTTTTTTATCGGCGACACTAACTCTTCACTCGAGGTAGTGATGCGCATGATGGAGGAATTTGGGCAACACTCCGGTTTAGTCATCAATTGGAGCAAGTCAGCCCTGCTACCGTTGGCTCGGTGTGGCGATCAGACACCCACTATAATCCCTGCCCTCAACGTGGTGACTAAGCTCAAATATTTGGGGGTATGGATTTCTAGCGATACAAACCATTATATTAGTGATAATCTAGCCCCATTATTGTCTAAACTAAAACAAAAAGTGGACATATGGAGTCGCCTCCCCCTATCCATAGCAGGGCGCTGCAATTTAATTAAGATGATCTGGCTCCCGCAAGTTCTTTATATTCTCCATAACTCTCCAGCTTGGATTAGCCAGAAATGGTTTAAGAAGATTGAATCCCTGTTCAGGGACTTAATCTGGAAAAAGGGTCAAGCCCGGATCGGTTTACAAACATTGCAGCTCCCTGTCGGGAGGGGGGGGGACGGCGATCCCGCACCCACGGTTATATTTTTTGTCGGCTCAACTCCAGCAAATGGCAAATGGCGGGCTCTTGGCAGGCGGGTGTGGTAGCAATAGAATGGCGATACTGGGTGCTCCCCATAACTCAGATTGAATCCCTGTTCAGGGACTTAATCTGGAAAAAGGGTCAAGCCCGGATCGGTTTACAAACATTGCAGCTCCCTGTCGGGAGGGGGGGGGGCGGCGATCCCGCACCCACGGTTATATTTTTTGTCGGCTCAACTCCAGCAAATGGCAAATGGCGGGCTCCTGGCAGGCGGGTGTGGTAGCAATAGAATGGCGATACTGGGTGCTCCCCATAACTCACTAATAGAGGCGCTGGAAGCAGACTCGTTCACTTATAGGTGCCCGACGAGCGACTTAATGACCAGAGTATGGAGGGCAACAAAATTAATAATGGGATACAACGGGCTGAACGAGTATACCCCGCTATGGTACAATAAGAATCTAGGGGAAATAATGGGCATAGAGAGATCTCAAGAGTGGGAAAGGCAGGGTATTAGCCGGTTAATCCAGTTATATGAGGGAAACCACTTGAAGTCATTTGAGGACCTAAGACGACAATTCAACATTTCAAATAGGTCTTTCTACAAATACTTGCAGGTCAGACACGGTATTCAGGCCCAATTTAGATCTTCGACTATTAATTGGGTTAAGACTCCCCTATTCCAGGAAATAACTAAGCCGAGACCAATGAGGGGCCTGATTTCCAGGATATACGATATCTTGGGAAACAGAGCTATGAGCTCCAAGGGACCTGATAGAAGTAGAAGGGGGTGGGAAAAAGATTTAGTGTCAATTACCCCGGAACAATGGGACCGGGTCCTCGAACAGGGTGGCCTGGTATCAATATCCCCCTCGCAGAGGGTTTCCCATCTGTTTTTAATTTACAGAGCCTATTATACCCCTTAAAAATTGTTTAAATTTGGTAGAAAGCCCAGAGATGAATGCCCAAGATGCAAGGCGCCAGGCGATCATTTTCACATGGTATGGAAGTGCCCAAAGCTATTCAGGTATTGGGTAGAAATAGTGGACAGCTTGAACAGAACCTTTGGGACCACTCTGGAACCAGAGGCTAGGATCTGCCTTCTGGGAATCTTTGAGGATGGTAATATACCACCTCCCACCAAGTTGCCTTGCTGAGATGTTTGTATCAGGCAAGGCGGCTAATAGCGCAGAACTGGCAAGCTAGGACTCCTCCTTCCTCGACGAAATGGACTGAGTCGATTAACTCCATGATATGGTGCGAGAGGGCAATGTTTATTCGGCAGAACAACCTCAAGAAATTTGCCTGTATATGGAGCCCCTGGTTGA
This sequence comes from Lithobates sylvaticus, assembly GCA_028564925.1. Taxonomy (NCBI): domain Eukaryota; kingdom Metazoa; phylum Chordata; class Amphibia; order Anura; family Ranidae; genus Lithobates; species Lithobates sylvaticus. The sequence continues at coordinate 125,652,566 of CM053034.1, forward strand.
GCGAGCTGGGACGCATGCCGAGGGTTGGAGACGACGGGGTGGATAGACTCCCCCCCCCGGCGGCCCCAGACGCAAAGCCTGCGGAAGTATCCTCGTGTTCTTCGGATCAAGGAGAGGGACCATTACTGGCTGGCCACTCTCCTTGATCCGCGGTACCGGACCTTATCTTGCCGTCGCAGAGGGAGCAGAGGATGAGACCTCAGGGAGGCCTTGCAGAAAGGTCTGTGCAACGCGTTCCCAGAAACTGGGAGGCTACAAACTCCTGGTCCTGGGCGACGAGTTGCTGAGGCTTCGGTCAGTGGCAGAAGGAGCGGTGGGGAAGGTGGACGTCTGACCGATGCGTTCAGACAATTTTTTTAGTCCGCAGCCCCAAGGTATGATCGGTTCCAGCAACCATCGCCAGCGTCTGATATACATGGTGCAGGAATACCTTGGGGCAAGGTCAGACTTGGGACACCTTTCCCACCAAAATCCTCTGGCTTACTGGTCCTGAGGATGGATCACTGGCCAGAACTAGCAATTGAGCTACTGGCCTGTCCTGCCCCAGCGTTCTTTCCGAACGCACATTCAGTGCTGCTGGAGGATTTGTGACTGATCATAGGGTGCGCCTGTCCACCGCCTCGGTTGATCGACTGACATTCATCAAAATGAATCAGTCTTGGATCACCACCAGCTACCAGGCACCTGAGGCGGATATAACCGAATAATTTTTAATGTCACATCCCTTCAAGACTGCCTATGCTGATGCTGAGTGACTGTCCTCTTATGTTCACTGACTATCCTCTTCCTCCTCCTCAATGATCCATGCCACCACACCAGTGCCTAAGGCACAATTTTTCAGCCCCTGTTTAACAGGGGCGAGAGTCGCCCTAGCTATCTTCGCCGCGGAGCGGACCGGGGGGCCCTTTCCTCCCATAGCCACAATACCTACATGTGACTATGGGGGGGGGGGGGGGGTTCTGGGTGGGATAAGGGGGTGGAGCACCCGACCAGGTAACATGAATTGATCTCTTATATCAAATTTGTACTATTCACCACAATACCTACATGGACTATGCGTGTTTTAATTTTTGTTTGTAAATGCTCTACAAATTAAAAAAAAAAAAAAAAAAAAATATCCACCAGACCTCTCTCTATGGTGGAGATCACCTCCCTGGGGAAGTTTAGTAACCCTTTCTACACCGCTAAATACAAAAGATTCCATGGTTTTGATAAATTTGAGAGATTCCTGTTGTTAGAAGATAATGCACCATTATAGTGTTCACTCATCCTGACCCTAAGAGATCTGGAGGGGCATCCTACATATTGCAGTGTGCATGCTATGCATTCCACAACATACACAACATTCTTTGTGCCACAATTAATGAAATCTTGAATTGTGTATTCTCTGTCAGTGGATCAGGAGACAATGGTCTTGTTATTTCTACTGTGCTTAGGTTTGCAGGCCCCAGTGGAAAGAGCCATGAGTGGTTAACCATCTATGTCTAAAACCACCAGATTGAAAATTGCTAGGAGACAAAATAGTGCCAAGTGTCCTAGCATGTCTGCTTGAGGACCTGCAGCCCTTTAGAAAGCACAGGGACAAGATCCTTGTCCGCAGAGAGTAAAAGCAGATATTTTGATATAATGCCTTTAATTTGGTTAAATTCCTGTGAAAGGTGGTAACAAAAGTGACAGGATTACCTTTGTTAGATTCAGACATGCTGATCCCTGTTTTCTTTGATGTAAGCGAAATACAACCTTTTTTTAAAAGAAATTATTTGAATTACTTCACCATGAAAGCATTCTTTCCTCCTTCTCTATATGGTAACACTGGAGCTTTGAATACGCGATCTCTCTCTCTCTGATGCGTGCGGCGGGTGGTCGTGATTTCCGCTGGCCACCCACGATCGCTCCACAGAGAGCCAGAATGGGGATCTGTCAATGTAAACAAACAGTTCTCTGTTCTGACTAGTGATTAGGAACAGCGATCTCTCTGTACTCCCAGTCAGTCCGCTCCCACCATAGTTAGAAACACCTGCCAGGGAACACATTTAACACTTTGATCACCATTAGTTAACCCCTTCCCTGCCAGTGTCATTTATACAGTAATCAGTGCATTTTTATAGCATTGATCGCTGTATAAATGTCACTGGTCCCAAAAGTGTCAAGTGTCCGGTCTGTCCGCCGCAATGTTGCAGTCCCACTTACCAAGTACTGCAATTACTAGTAAAAAAAAAATATTTATAATAAAAATGCCATAAATCTATCTCCTATTTTGTAGACGCTATAACTTTTGCACAAACCAATCAAAATACGCTTATTGCTTTTTATTGTTACCAAAAATATGTAGAAGAATACATATTTGCCTAAACTGATGAAGACTTTTTTGGGGATTTTTATTATAGCAAAAGGTAAAAAATATTGTTTTTTCTTCAAAATTGGCAGTCTTTTTTTGTTTATAGCGCAAAAAATAAAAACCGCAGAGGTGATCAAATACCACCAAAAGAAAGCTCTATTTGTGGGGAAAAAAAGTTGTCAATTTTGTTTGAGCACAGTGTCGTATGACCACGCAATTGTCAGTTAACGTAGTGCCGTATCGCAAAAAAATGGCCTGGTCATTAAGGGGGAAAATATTCCGGTCCTTAACCACTTGCTTACAGGGCACTTAAACACCCTTCCTGCCCAGACCAATTTTCAGCTTTCGGTGCTCTCACACTTTTCTCCCACACTTTGAATGACAATTACTCAGTCATGCAACACTGTACCCAAATTCATTTTTTGTCCTTTTTTTAGAGCTTTCTTTTGGTGGTATTTGATCACCTCTGGGTTTTTTATTTTTTGTGCTATAAATGAAAAAAGACCGAAAATTTTGAAAAAAAAAACACATTTTTCTTTGTTTCTGTGATAAAATTTATGAAATTATAAATTTTTCTTCATAAATTTTGGCCACAATTTATACTGCCACATATCTTTGGTAAAAAATAACCCAAATTAGTGGATATTATTTGGTCTTTGTGAAAGTTAGAGAGTCTACAAACTGTGGTGCAAATTTTACAAAATTTATCACACCTGATGTACTGAGGACCGATCTCATTTCTTGTGACCCGAACAACCCAGGAAAGTAAAAATACCCCCCAAATGACCCCTTTTTTGAAAGTAGACATTCCAAGGTATTTAGTAAGAGGCATAGTGAGGTTTTTGATGTTGTCATTTTTTCCCACAATTCTTTGCAAAATTAATTTTTTTCCCCCACAAAATTGTCATTGTAATAGGTTATTTCTCTCACATGGCATGTATATACCACAAATGACACCCCAAAATAAATTCTGCTACTCCTCCTGAGTATTACGATACCACATGTGTGGGACTTTTTCATAGCCTGGCCACTTAGAGATGTCCAACATGCAGGGAGCGCCATCACGTGTTCTAGGAGCATAAATTACACATCTAACTTGTTGACTACCTTTTACACTTTTGAAGGCCCTGGAGCACCAGGAAAATGACACGTGACACTGACGTGGCACTGATGACAGATGGCACTGATACGTGGCACTGATGACACGTGACACTGATGTAGCACTGATGACAGATGGCACTAATACGGGGCACTGATGACATGTGACACTGATGACAGATGGCACCAATACGTGGCACTGATGACAGATGGCACTAATAGGTGGCACTGATGACACGTGACACTGATGACAGATGGCACTGATATGTGGCATTGATGACAGGTGGCACTGATGACAGATGGCACTAATATGTGGCACTGATGACAGCTGGCACTAATATGTGGCACTGATGATACGTGACACTGATATGGCACTGATGACAGATGGCACTATGTGGCACTGATGACACGTGGCACTGACGTGGCACTGATGACAGATGGCACTGGGGACAGTTGGCACTGGGGACAGGTGGCACTGGGGACACTGATCACCACTGTGATTGGCCGTTTACAGCGATCTGTGACTGGCTGTGTCCGAGGAACACGGCCAGCACAGAACTTCCCCGATGCACGCTCTCAGGAGCGTGCATTGCGGAAGTAAACAGGAGGACGTCCAGGGACGTCCTCCCGGCAGGGAGCGTCGGCGCTGTAGCCGTCTATCGGCTATAGCGCGGGCGCGAAGTGGTTAAGTATTTATTTATTTACTCTTGTTTATTTACTATTTTGACATGTATTTTATGATATAAGAGCGAGGTTTCCTTGTTTCTATTCACGTTATAGGTGTTTTTTTACACTTTACAACACACAGCTCTTTATTGTAGTTTATTTGTTTTTTTGGTCATTGATTTGCACGGGTTTAGAACCTCTTGGTTCCTATAATTTCTTTCAACTGTTGAAGATTAGCAAGTAACAAACATTGATCTCATAACTATATGCCAGAAGCCTGCAGTTAAAAAAAAAAAAGAGATGGGATGCATTTGGTTTCAACAGTTCAGAGCAACTGGGACATTTCTGCTTAGAGATTTGAACTTTATTACAAAATGATACAAGTAGTAATTAGTAGGTATTAGTGAGATAAAGATTATGAGTAGGGTTGAGCGAACCCGAATTGTAAAGTTCGGGTCCGTACCGGACTTTTGGGTGTCCGGGGCCCGGACCCGGACCCGAACCCAAACTATTGGCTGTAAGTTCGGGTTCGGGTCCGGTGTTCGGCGATGTATTGGCGCCTTTTTAACAGCTGCAGGGCAGCCAATCGACGCTAGTTTCACTAGTGTGCCCTTAGAAGCCATCACAGCCATGCCTACTAATGGCATGGCTGTGATTGGGCAGTGCAGCATGTGACCCTGCCTCTATATATAGTCCAGACACACAGCACACAGCATCATTCTGCTATAGACAGGTTCCTGTGCTGCTAAGAGAGAGGATTTTAGGAGTTAGTGTGATAAAGTCAGTCAGTCAGTCAGTCCACATTCCTTTAATTTTCTTCAAATTAGTTAGATCAGTGAGCGATCTAGATAGCTATAGTAGAGTAGGGAGTTTCTTTATTAAGGAAAAGAAAGAGGCAGAGAGAATTATTGAAGAGATTCCTAAATCAATTGTACCCTGGCTGGGGTGCAGTGCACAGTCTTTTAACAGTGCCATGAGGCCAGTGCCAGACAAAATATAAAAGTTTTTACCTGCAAGCTCAGTGCACCATTAGGACCAACATTGCATATAGTAAGAGATACACCATAGTCTGTGTGTATTCTGCTTTTGGAAAAACTTTGCAAAAAATTGTAATTTTGCTGTGTGTTTTTTTTCCCCCAATAGCATTTTCTGCGTGTTCATACACGCTTTAGATACGGTCCGTGTATTCTGATATTGGAAAAACATTGCAAAAAAATTAAATTTTGCAGTGTTTTTTTATTTCCCCAATAGCATTTTCTGCGTTTTCATAAACGCTTTAGACACTATCCGTGTATTCTGATATTGGAAAAACATTGCAAATTTTTTTTATTTTGCAGTGTTTTTTTTTTCCCAATAGCATTTTCTGTGTTTTCATAAACGCTTTAGACACTATCCGTGTATTCTGATATTGGAAAAACATTGCAAAAAAATGTAATTTTGCAGTGTTTTTTTTCTTCCCAATAGCATTTTCTGCGTTTTCATAAAAGCTTTAGACACTGTACGTGTATTCTGCTATTGACAAAAACACCCATTTAGGGCGAGATCACAAATTTTGAAAATATGAGGAGATCATCAAAAAGGGGACGTGGCCCGGGTCGTGGTGCTGCTGGTGGCACTCCTGTTGCAGGGAGAGGACGTGGTCGATCTGTGCCAGCTACACGCACTAGTGAAACACCTTCCTCAGGTGAAAGTAGGTGACAGAGCCTGCAGCGGTATTTTGATGCGCCTAATGAGGCTGTACGAATGTTGAGGCCAGGACAAGTACAGGCGATAGTAGATTGGGTTGCTGACAGTGCCTCCAGTTCCTTCACATTGTCTCCCACCCAGTCTCCTGATAAAAGTTCAGAGTTGGCACCTGCAGCCGATGTCCATCAGTCTTTCACCTCACCCCCTTGCAAATCAGCCAATCAGTCTGAGCCCCAAATCAGCTACACGCACTAGTGAAACACCTTCCTCAGGTGCAAGTAGGTGACAGAGCCTGCAGCGGTATTTTGACGCGCCTAATGAGGCTGTACGAATGTTGAGGCCAGGACAAGTACACCTTCCTCAGGTGCAAGTAGGTGACAGAGCCTGCAGCGGTATTTTGACGCGCCTAATGAGGCTGTACGAATGTTGAGGCCAGGACAAGTACAGGCGATAGTAGATTGGGTTGCTGACAGTGCCTCCGGTTCCTTCACATTGTCTCCCACCCAGTCTCCTGATAAAAGTTCAGAGTTGGCACCTGCAGCCGATGTCCATCAGTCTTTCACCTCACCCCCTTGCAAATCAGCCAATCAGTCTGGGCCCCAAATCATGCAGCAGTCTCTTCTGCTTTTTGATGACTCTGTTAGCAGGGTTTCCCAGGGCCATCCACCTAGTCCTGCCCCAGAAGTGGAAGAGATTGTGTGCACCGATGCCCAACCACTTATGTTTCATGATGAGTACATGGGAGGACCATCACAGCATGTCTCGGATGATGACGAAACACAGGTGCCAAATGCTGCTGCTTTTGCCATTGCGCAGACTGACAAGGAGGGCAGGGGTGAAGACTGGGTGGAAGATGATGTGGAGGACGATGAGGTCCTTGACCCCACATGGAATCAACGTCATGCAGGTGACCAGTGTAGTTGAGAGGAAGAGGCGGTGGTTGCACAGAGCCACCAGCACAGCAGAAGAGGGAGCAGGGTGCAAAAGCAGAGCGTCCGTCCCCTAGACAGTACGTCTGCTACTGCCCAACGCAGCAAGGGACCAAGTACACCAAAGCCAGGTCCGAGCAGTTCCCTAGCGTGGCAGTTCTTCAGACAATGTGCTGATGACAAGACATGAGTGGTTTGCACGCTGTGCAATCAGAGCTTGAAGCGAGGCATAAACGTACTCAACCTGAGCACAACCTGCATGACCAGGCATCTAAGTGCAAAGCACGAGATGCAGTGAAGTAGACACCGCAAAAACCAAGAAAGGTCTCTGGCTCCTCCTGCTTCCTCTTCTGCTGCAGTCTCGGCCTCTTCATCCACCTCTGTAGTGACAGTGACACCTGCCAACCCGCAAACAGAGGATCTGCCAGCAACACTACCACCTGGGTCACCAACCATCTCCACAATGTCCCATGGAAGCGTTCAGCTCTCTATTTCCCAAACACTGGAGCGGAAGAGGAAGTACCCCCCTAGCCACCCGCGATCCCTGGCCCTAAATGCCAGCATTTAAAAATTCCTCGCCTTTGAAATGCTGTCATTCCGTCTGGTGGAGACGCAGAGTTTTAAAAGGCTGATGTCATTGGCTGTCCCACAGTACATCGTGCCCAGCCGCCACTACTTTTTCAGACGAGCTATTCCTTCCCTGCACAACCAAGTGGGGGACAAAATCAGGTGTGCACTGCGCAACGCCATCTGTGGCAAGGTCCACCTAACTACGGATGCGTGGACCAGTAAGCACGGTCAGGGACGTTATATCTCCCTAACAGCACACTGGGTAAATGTAGTGGCGGCTGGGCCTGAGGCGGATAGCAGTTTGGCGCATGTCCTTCCACCACCGAGGATTGCAGGGCACTTCAGTTTGCCTCCTGTTGCTAACTCCTCCTACTCCGCCTCCTCATCTTCTACCGCCTCCTCATCTGGTCAGCGTAACACCTTCACCACCAACTTCAGAACAGCCAGGGCTAAACGACAGCAGGCAGTTTTAAAACTTTCCTGTTTGGGGGAAAAACCCCACACCGCGCAGGAGTTGTGGAGGGACATGGAACAACAGACCAATGAGTGGTTGGTGGCAGTGAGCCTCAAGCCCGGCCTGTTGGTGTGCGATAATGGTCGAAATCTCGTAGCAGCTCTGGGCCTTGCCGGTTTGACGCACATCCCTTGCCTGGAGCATGTGCTGAACTTGGTGGTCCAGAGGTTCCTTAAGAATTACCCCGATATGCCAGAGCTGCTGCAGAAAGTGCGGGCCGTCTGTGCGCACTTTCGGCGTTCTCACCCTGCTGCTGCTCGCCTGTCAGCGCTGCGGCGTAACTTCGGCCTTCCCGCTCACCGTCTCATATGTGACGTGCCCACAAGGTGGAACTCCACCTTGCTCATGCTTGTCAGACTGTGCGAGCAGCAGCAGGCGATAGTGGAGTTTCAGTACAGCACGCACGCGTGAGTCGCTCTGCGGAACAGCACCACTTCACCGCCAATAAATGGGCCTCCATGCGAGACCTGTGTGCCTTGTTGCGCTGTTTCGAGTACTCCACCAACATGGCCAGTGCCGATGACGCCGTTCTCAGCGTTACTATCCCAGTTCTATGCCTCCTTGAAAAAACTCTTTAGGCGATGATGGAAGAAGATGTGGCACAGGATGAGGAGGAGGAGGAGGAAGAGGGTTAATTTCCAAGGTTTTTAGGGCAGCCATGTACAAGTGGCTACGAGGGTGGGTTCCTGCACCAACAGGTCCACAATTGTCTGGCAGCAAGGGCACAGTTCTGGAGGATGAAGAGGTGGAGGATGAGAAGGAGATGGAGGAGGAGGAACCATGTTCACAGCAGGGTGGCACCCAGACCAGCTCATGTCCATCACTGGTGCGTGGCTGGGGGGATACAGAGGACACAGACAATACACCTCCCACAGAGGACAGCTTTTCCTTGCCTCTGGGCAGCCTGGCACACATGAGCGATTACATGCTGCAGTGTCTCCGCAACGACCGCCGAGTTGCCCACATTTTAACTGGTGCTGATTATTGGGTGGCCACCCTGCTGGATCCCCGTTACAAGGACAACGTGCCGTCCTTAATTACCTCACTGGAGCGTGATCGTAAGATGCACGAGTACAAGCGCACGCTGGTAGACGCGCTGCTGGTGGCATTCCCACTTGGAAGCGGGGGTACGGTGGAAGCACAAGGCGAAGGCAGAGGAGGAGGAAGAGGTCGCCAACGAAGCCGGGGCACCGTCAGCACCTCGGAAGGCAGGGTTAGCATGGCCGGAATGTGGAAAATCTTTGTCAGCACGCCACAACAACCAGCACCACCAGCTGAGATGGAACGTCTTAGCAGGAGGCAGCATTTCACCAACATGGTGGAGCAGTATGTGTGCACACGCCTACACGTACTGCATGACGGTTCTGCCCCCTTCAACTTCTGGGTCTCCAAATTGGGCACATTGCCTGAGCTTGCCCTTTACGCCTTGGAGGTGCTGGCCTGCCCTGCCGCCAGTGTATTATCTGAATGTGTATTTAGCACGGCAGGGGGCGTTATCACAGACAAGCGCAGCCGCCTGTCCAGAGCCAATGTGGACAAGCTCACGTTCATTAAAATGAACCAGGCATGGATCCCACAGGACTTGGCCATACCTTGTGCAGAATAGACACATATACCGGTGTTCTGACGAAAACTGTCTTGCTATCGGATAGTGTCCGGCCACTTACTGCGCAGGTGCAGTGCTTGCGCAGTACGGAGGACAAGGAGATTCACAAAATCTCCAAAGATGAACGTCGCCTGTGCAGTGAGTGCAGGTTCAAGCCCGACCATCCAAGTGGACATACGGTAGCACATAGTAACCGGGCCCCTCACGGTGCTCGCTTGGCTAGGCTTCAACCTCAGATGATGTGGCTTGAACCTGGAGTCACCGCGCATCGTCTTCGGAGAGTTTCGAAATCCCCTTGTCCTACGTACTGAGCAAGTGCAGTACAGGGCGGACACTATGCGACGGGGGACAGAATTCGACACATCATTCACCACTTTCTTACCCAGCCATTGTTGTATTTTTGAACCAGTGTTGGCTACCTCGTCCTCCTCCACCGCCGCTTCCACCTACACCGCCACATCCATCGCCACCTCAACCTTCTACTCCATTTGAATTTCGTCCTCCTAGGTCAAGATTATAATTTTTTCATTTTTTTTAATTTCCAAGTATTTTATTTTCCCAATATCTTATCCATTAAATTGAATAATTTTTTCCAGAAAGTGAGTATTCTGGGGTATTCCCACCATATGTGCGGCATCGTGCCGTTGAGTTTCTGAGGTTCTTAATGACTTCCTGTACCTCTTCTGCTGAGAAGGGGGCCTCCAGCATTTTATTTTTATTTTTTATTTTTTTATGTTATTTTAAGTTATTTCCCTATCCACATTTGTTTGCAGATCACTTGCCATGCTCTTAACAACATTTTGTTGCCATTTGCAGCCCTCTTGCCCTTTCCATGACTTTTTAACAGCCATTTTAGTGTTTAAAAGTCCGGGTCCCCATTGACTTCAATGGGGTTCGGAGTTCGGGGTCAAGTTCGGTCCCGAACCCGGACTTTTTTCCGAAGTTCGGCCGAACCCGCCAAACCCGAACATCCAGGTGTCCGCTCAACTCTAATTATGATCTTTTACTTTTCCAACATTTTACTGAAAATCAAGATAATTTGGAAAAATATCACCATTTTGGATAATTGCACTGGAATCAATTTGGAAGGCAAAATGATGTTTTTGTCAAATCAGCTGTGCATAACTCATTGTTTTTTTTTAAGATAAATCTATCCCATGTCCCTTAATGAATAAGAAATAAAATGTATTTAGCCAATGGTAATCTTTTTAAATTCTCATGTGTCATTTTTCTTTGTGGCCCATATGCATATTTTACATGTTCTAGTGGACAATAGATAACAAGGTTAAATATTTTCTTTTTAATGTAATTCAGTTAAGAAAGACTGTTCTCATTCATTCTTTTCAATCTAGAATGACAGCAGGGGGGTCTGTCTTAAGGCCTCCCTGCACATGGGAATGGGACAGAAGAGAGGTTTCAAGTTTCCCTACGTAATTAGCAGGCAGCTGAAATAAATGGGCGGGTCTGGTTTCAAAATTAAAGGTGAAAGGACAGGTAACCAATAAGATGTCAGGTAGCAGGGTGGGGTCAGCTGACCCCCGAGATTAGGTCAGCTGACCTTTAGGAATAGTCTAGAAAGGCTGGATCACATGACCACTCAGAACGTTCTGGAAGGGTCAAAAAGGCTATATAAGGGTGTGCAACAAGCACCTGGTGCCAGTTCATCAAGACCCCACCTGTGAGCTCCCCCCTCCCTTGTCACGGCCTGAGGATATTATGTGGTTTATTGGTGCCACCCCTTGGAGTTAAAGGGGTATGGTAATATAAATTGTTATGATGGTCGTCAACCTGAGTTGTAGTGACTGGGTTGCTTATGGTAATATTGATTACTGAAATATGGTTTGAGTGAATAAGATATTTCTGGATACATGTATATCTATGAATGTTTACATGTTTATATGAATTAAATTATACCAATTATACCAATTATACTCCACTTCAGTTGGTTGGTGTTTTTTATTTAAGGTTTACTATTTTGGGATACAAGTGCCTTGCACCTTTGAACCCAGCTTCCTTCAATCTTGGACTTTACTTAAAATTACCCATCTTTACTTTAGGCAAAATAAAAAGATGAAATACTGCAGCTTACCAGTCCTTATATTTGGTGATTGCATTTATTTTTGTTTCAGGCTGAGAACATTTTAGCAAGTCCAGAAAATACTGGTTAATCCTGCCTGAAAGGCAGTGTCCCTGTCACTTCCCATGAAATGAACTGGAAGCAAAAACAATGTTAACATGGTAACCACCAAGGAACAGGAAGGATTACCAGGTAGAAATAAAAGGAGAAATGAAAAAAAGAAAGAAAACGAAAGAAGGCACCTCATGTAAACATTAAAGTGGTTGTAAACCCTTACAAACCACTTTAACCTACAGTTAAGCTTAGATTAAGGCTTACCTGTAGGTCCAATAAATATCTCCTAAACCTACATGGTTTAGGAGATATTTATAAAAAAAGAGGCATCGCGTGGGAGTGACGTCATCGCCACTCCAGCGAATGACAGCGCTGGAGCGGCGAGACCCGGAAGTCACTCAGGGATTGATGGCAGCAGAGGAGGTCGTGGACGAGGGTCGCTTCGGGGGCTTCGTTCTCAGGTAAGTTATTCATAATGAGCTAGTATGCTATGCATTTTTTTTCTTTTTAAAGGAGGCTTTACTTCCTATTTAATAAGCTACAAGTAATCCCTTTGTAGCTCGCTGGTTTTTATTCATTGTAAAAGTTGTACAATTGAGGAGAGAGAGCTAGGAAAGGCAGACTAGCTGTCTCTGTAACCTGAAAGTATTTTTCCTGTTCTCATACCTATGTAAATCTTATCTGAGAAATGTAAAACAATGTTTCCTTGCTTTGACGTTTAATGGAAACTCTGTAGGAAGAATTTTCAAGGCTCAAACAATTGTATTTCATGGTGTTATCTGTAATTTGAAAATATTTTTTACTCTGTGGGACCTTAAGGAAGCAAATGTGAAAATGTGAACGTATTGTTTCATCACCAACAGTGCTACAGATTTCTAGAAAATCATACTAGAACACATGCATTTAGTAAGCTTTTCATACTGGTAGCAGCTGGTGAAAACAACGCAGCACCAGCAAAAATTATGTGTACAGTTTTTATGCAATCAATTATATTAAGTGCTCTATACTATTATTAATGTGGATAATCTCCTCAATTCCCATGGCATTGATTAGAGTTATGCCACATACACAAGATCAGACATTCCGACAACAAATTCCTGGAATTATTTCAGACGGAAGTTGGCTGAAACTTGTGTTGCATACACACGGTCGCACAAATGTTGTCGGAAATTCTGATCGCCAAGAACGTGCTGACGTACAACGGCACTATAAAGAGGAAGTTCAATAGCCAGTGCGCCACCCTTTGGTCTCCTTCTGCTAATCTTGTGTTAGTAGAAATTTGAGAGACGATTCGCGCTTTTTAGCCTCGCACTTTTCAGATCGTTACTGCTCTTCAGTTTGTGTTTGTGGATTCGTATCTGGTTTTCAGTGCATTTGGTCAGTTCGTATATGTTTTTCAGTGCATATTTTTATAGTACGTATTTGATTTCCAGTGCGTTCTTGTCTGCTCATTTCTGATTTTCAGCTCACTCTTCTGAGGCCTTTCTGATTTTCAGTGCGTTATGTTGCGGGTATGTACTCATCATAGAGTTCCTGCTATGCGGGGATTGGTGTTGGGGTTCTTACTTTGACCCAAGTCCAGTCCATGAACAGGGCGAGGAGGAGTTCATGGACAAAGAATTGGTTGCTTCAGCGTGACCAATTCTCGCATATGCCTTTGTTGCGGGCGATCAGTGAGAATAATCCTGATGGTTTCAGGAATTATCTCCTGATGACGGACCCCGTTTTTCACCATTTGTTGGCTTTGCTGTCTCCATATATTTTGAAGCTGGACACCTGCATGCAGCAAGCCATCACATCACTGAGCAGAGGCTAGTCGCCACATTGCGGTACTTGGCAACGGGGTGAAGTCTGCAGGACATCAAGTTCTCGACTGGGATCTCCCCCCCAGGCTCTGGGGATCATTATTCCAGAGACCTGTTCTACCATCATTCAGGTCCTGCAGAAGGACTATATTAGGGTAAATTTTCTCCTTTAACATCACGGTCTATGTATTTAATGTTTTCTAATGTATTCTATTTATTTCATCATTCCATAATTACCATGATTGTAATATGCTGTGAATGTCCCATTTATCCTCATGCATGCTGGAAGTTTTTAAAGTTCCTTTTTTGTCCTTCATGTATATTTGCTTTCACTAACCTTACCAGCATGCTATCCTGGGCCCATACACACCTAGCCTAGTCACTTAACAATGTATTTTGTCAGCTCTAAAGTAGTGCTTTACCCTAAAAACCCCCTAAAATGTGTACAAATGTTATTTGTGTCCTTAAATTCATGCAGAGTGCCAGAGGCTTTTTTTGGGGTCCCAAAATCATTTGGAACCCTCCCTCCCCCCAACCGCTAAGTAAACCGATACTAATGCTGACTTTGCCAAACCCATACACACTATACCTACCTCTTTTGTGGTTGGGTTTCTGTATGAATTCACCAAAGCATGTAGTGAAAGGGCCTGCCTGAATACTTTCAAATGGTACTGTTTCAAGTTTTGTTCTCCTATTATCTTTATAGATAATTGCAGAATGTAAAAATGTGCTTCAATTTGTACAGTGTGTATTCATATTTTTGTATTATTCTTACCTGTCCAGTGGGCTGCCAATAGTGTGAGTAAGGAGGGGCTGGCCAAAGTAACACACATTATTTATGCTTTCAGCTCTCAATTAAGTGGAGAGGGTTACCTGCCCAAAACATCCCCCCCCTAAAATGTTTACAATGGGACATCAGAGGGGGTAAGGAATCTGATAAGTGGACCTTATATTTTTATCTTTAAATACTCCTTCAAATAAATGTTATACTGATGATGGCCAAGAATGTTTGTGTCAAATCTGCTTGCAATGTTATGTGCAAAAGTACTAATTTTTTTTCTTGTTTCACTCCACAGTTTCCTTCAACGCCACAGGAATTGCAGACTGTGGCTTCCCAATTTGCCCAGCGGTGGGACTTTCCCAACTGCGGAATGGCAATTGATAGGAAACACGTCCACATAGTCCCACCCCCCAACTCGGGGTCATACCATTACAACTATAAGGGGTTTAATAGTATAATGATGTTGGCGGTGGTGTCGGCGACATATGAGTTTCTCTATGTGGATGTGGGGAAGAATGACCGGATGTCGGATGGTGGAGTCATCGCCCAGACCGAGTTCTATGGAAGGCTCCAGAGTGGTGGCTTGGTCTGCCATTCGTCTTTGCCGCTGATGAAGCATTTGGGCTGGGTGATCACCTAATGCGGCCGTTCCCAATGAGGACCCTCAACCCGGACCAGAGGGTTTTTAACTACCGGCTGGCCAGAGCCAGAAGAGTGGTGGAGAATGCTTTCTGGATAATGGCCAGCCGGTTCCACCTATTCCTTACGCCAATTAACGTGGCGGAATATAAACATAACCATGTAATACTTGCATGCTGCATTCTACACAACTTTTTAAGGAGAAATGCTATGAATTTTGTGGCCTCAGTTGGGCCTGAGGCCAGATTTCAAGAACAAACCCTGACGGTGCTTGAAGCTGGCCATCCTGGGTTGCCCCCCCAAAGCATTTGCGAGGTTCGTCTAAAATATATGGAGTACTTTGCGGGTAGGGGGGCAATTGATATGCCAGAAAATGTATAAGAAACATTTTTAAAATACATTTTTAATTTAAACTGAAATACGATTTCCTTTAATTTACTGCTTTACTGCTGTGTTTCTTTTAGCTGTCTCCTAGGTTATCCAATGGGATTTTCTTTTTAGCCATTTTCTTCAATAGTGCAAAACGTAATTTCTTTGATACATGAGGTGACAATCTCTTCTTCAGCTAACTATTATTATGTTGTGGGTAGGGATGAGCCGAACACCCCCGGTTTCGGTTCGAACCAGAACCTTCGAACGGACCGAAAGTTTGCGCGAATTTTCGAACCCTATACGTTATAATGGACGCGAATGTTCGAAATCAAAAGTGCTAATTACAACAGCCAATATGCATGTTAATGTCATAAAACAGGTTTGGGGACCCGGGTCCTGCCCCAGGGGACATATATCAATGCAAAAAAAAAACTTTTAAAAACTAACGTTTTTTCTGGAGCAGTCATTTTAATGATGCATAAAGTGAAAAAAAAAAGTGAAATTTTCCTTTAAATATGGTACCTGGGGGGTGTCTAAAGTATGCCTGTGAAGTGGCATGTGTTTCCCGTGTTTAGAACTGTCCTTTTGACATTTGTAAAGGAAAAAAAGAAGCCATTTAAAAACACTTGCGGCTTTAATGGCATGTCTTGTCCTGGCCGCCATATGGCTGAAAATCCTTGAGAAAAATGGCATGGCTACCCCATCCCCCCCCCCCCACCCCAGCCCCTTGGGTTTTGTATGGATATTAAGGGGGACCCCGCACCCAAAATAAAACCCTATACCTACAACCCTATATACTCTGAACAGCAGTATATAGGTGGTGCAAACAAGACACGGACTGTGGGTTTGTACTTAAGTAGAATCTAAACAGGTACATTATGAAGTGTAGCTCCATCCCAAAAAAATCTATTTTTAAGCTTTTTGGAGAACATAGGGAGGGGTTATCACCCCTGTAACATTTGCTGTCTTTGCACATCTGTTCAGAACATGTCACCTCACTTTCCGTCCCAATGACAAATGTTTTTGGAAAAGTGGGGTTTGAATTGAAACAAGGATTGGTGATAAAGCATCAGTAGAGAGGAGATACCTTTTTCCCAAATTAAATCTAACAGGATAGAATTTCCCTTCCTAGGGGTAGATTTCCTCTCACTTCCTGTTTTCTCTTTCCGTTTGCAAGTAGGAGTCGTTTGTAAGTTGGATGTTTGAAAGTAGGGGCCTGCCGTATATACTCTGCAGAAATTTGCCCTATTAGATGTTGGTGTAGCCACAAGACTGGTGGGCACAGGAATGGGCCCTGCTGTGAGTTATTAGATCAAGATTTGTAATTGCATGCACCTGTTGAACAGGGCAGAAAAATTGGGCCTTTGGTGGTGGTGGTGGTGGTGGTGGTGGACGGTGTTGCCACAAGACTGTAAGCCCTCACAGTTACTCTTGGTGGGCGCAGGAATGGGCCCTGCTGTGAGTTATTAGATCAAGATTTGTAATTGCATGCACCTGTTGAACAGAGCAGAAAAATTGGGCCTTTGGCGGTGGTGATGGACGGTGTTGCCACAAGACGGTAGGCCCTCATAGTTACTCTTGGTGGGCGCAGGAATGGGCCCTGCTGTGAACTATTAGATCAAGATTTGTAATTACATGCACCTGTTGAACAGGGCAGAAAAATTGGGCCTTTGGTGGTGGTGGTGGACGGTGTTGCCACAAGACTGTAAGCCCTCACAGTTACTCTTGGTGGGTGCAGGAATGGGCCCTGCTGTGATTTATTAGATCAAGATTTGTAATTGCATGCACCTGTTGAACAGGGCAGAAAAATTGGGCCTTTGGTGGTGGTGGTGGTGGTGGACGGTCTTGCCACAAGACTGTAGGCCCTCATAGTTACTCTTGGTGGGCGCAGGAATGGGCCCTGCTGTGAACTATTAGATCAAGATTTGTAATTACACGCCCCTGTTAAACAGGGGCTGAAAAATTGTGCCTTAGGCACTGGTGCTGGTGCCACAACACTGCAACCCCTCACAGATACTGTACTTGGAGCACAGCAGTCACACGTGTTGCGAAGCATTTTAAAAAAAAATTGTAAGTACACGCCCCTGTTACACAGGGGCTGAAAAATTGTGCCTTAGGCACTGGTGTGGTGGCATGGATCATTGAGGAGGAGGAAGAGGATAGTCAGTGAACATAACAGGACAGTCACTCAGCATCAGCATAGGCAGTCTTGAAGGGATGTGACATTATAAATTATTCCGTTATATCCGCTTCAGGTGCCTGGTAGCTGGTGGTGATCCAAGACTGATTCATTTTGATGAAGGTCAGTCGATCAACCGAGTCGGTGGACAGGCGCACCCTATGATCGGTGACAAATCCTCCAGCAGCACTGAATGTGCGTTCGGAAAGAACGCTGGAGGCAGGACAGGCCAGTAGCTCAATTGCATACTGTGCAAGCTCTGGCCAGTGATCCATCCTCAGGACCCAGTAAGCCAGAGGATTTTCGGTGGGAAAGGTGTCCAAGTCTGACCTTGCCCCAAGGTATTCCTGCACCATGTATATCAGACGCTGGCGATGGTTGCTGGAACCGATCATACCTTGGGGCTGCGGACTAAAAAATTGTCTGAACGCATCAGTCAGACGTCCACCTTCCCCACCGCTCCTTCTGCTACTGACCGAAGCCTCAGCAACTCGTCGCCCAGGACCAGGAGTTTGTAACCTCCCAGTTTCTGGGAACACGTTGCACAGACCTTTCTGCAAGGCCTCCCTGAGATGTCTCATCCTCTGCTCCCTCTGCGACGGCAAGATAAGGTCCGCAACCTTACCCTTGTACCGTGGATCAAGGAGAGTGGCCAGCCAGTAATGGTCCCTCTCCTTGATCCGAAGAACACGAGGATCCTTCTGTTCTGTCTCAAGGACATTCAGCTAAACCATTCTTATCCCATAAACATGATACCATATTTCTTCGATCGCAGTTTATTGGAACAAGCTAGGTGAAACTACAAATAACAAGAATAAACCTTGATAAGTACAATATCCCATAAATTTAGCATACATTTCAAAGACAAATATACACAGTACAATATGAGACAGTAAAACTTACTTTTTTAAGTTCAATAAGGGATTGATGGTAAGAGATTGAAACAAGACCTCTTGCAGTCTGAAAAGCATGATGAATGTGTCTCTTCCTGTGAGACTTTACCCAGAATACTTTGCTTTCCAAGTACTTCCTAGGTTATAAACTTTATTAATAAAATATACACACAGAAGCAATACCAAAAAAGGACGCTAGATGGCGCCTAAGCTCTGCAAATGATTCCTATAAAAGGTAACAACATTAAATGTCATTTACAACAACACAAATGCAGATAATCAGAATATATCCATCTGATGGACAGAACACTCCCCGCCTGACGTCAAGTGACGTCACTAACAGAGTCCTCCGTAGAAAGTAACAGAACAAGCTCAGTCACTGGTCTCAAGAACACTTTGGCCTCATTCTGTTGAAAGGTCTTGACCTCGACCTTACGGACAAGATTATCTTTGCTTGGCAGTACTTTGGTGACTAGACCTAAAGGCCACATGTTCCTTAGTGTCTGGCAATCTCTCATGAGCACAACATCACCAAGTTTAAGGTTAGGTTTTTCTGAGTGCCACTTCCTCCTTAGTTGAAGAGTAGATGTGTATTGCTCCCTCCACCGACTCCAGAAGGTATTGGCAAGAGTTTGAACTTGTCTCCATTGACGTTTGTAAAGGTCCTTCTCACAAAACTCTCCAGCTGGAGTACCTACAGGACCAGTCTTTTGCGTGAGCAACATGGTAGGTGTGAGAACCATTGGATCTTCAGAGTCACTTGAAATTGAAGTTAAGGGTCTGGCGTTAATGATGGCTGTAACCTCTGCCATAAATGTCACTAAACACTCGTGAGTAAGCCTTGCAGTTCCTACTTGTAGGAAGATAGAGTCAAGAATTCTGCGGGCTATGCCTATCATCCTCTCCCACACACCTCCCATGTGAGAAGAGTGAGGTGGATTGAAGATCCACGTGCAGTCTTGCTTACTCAAATACCTTTTTACACTGGGGATGTCCAAGTTGGAAGGAATTTGCAGTTCTTTCACTGCTCCTACAAAGTTAGATCCTCTGTCAGAGCGAATGAGTTTCACTGGGCCTCGGATTGCAATGAAACGTCTAAGAGAATTAATGAAACTTGAAGTGTCCAGCCTGGGTATGGTGTGTTCAGGCAGTGGTGCAAGTTTTGCTTTTCCCATTACAAACCCTATGTGGCTTTGTCCTTTAGTGTCTATGGTTTTCAGGTAAGCTACAGCAGCAATTGCTTTAACAGAAGCATCCGCAAACACACAAAGTCTTTGCATCTGAACATCTGCAGATGACAGAGGAGCATATGGGCGTGGAATTTTAAGATTAGATAGCGCTGTAAGTGAGTCCTTCCACTCTAGCCATAAGTTCTTCCTGTCGGTGGGAAGAGGGTGGTCCCAATCTAGCGACTCACAGGTTAAGTCTCTGAGTAGTGCCTTACCCTGGATGGTGACAGGTGCTGCAAAGCCTAAAGGATCGTATAGGCTGTTTATGGTAGACAGGACACCTCTACGGGTAAAGGGTTTTTCCTCTGTGCTTACTTGGAAAGTGAAGGTATCAGATCTTAAGTCCCAAAGCAAACCAAGGCTGCGTTGCATGGGGAGTGAGTCTGTGCCTAGATCTAAGTCCTTTAACTCGTTGGAATGGTCTTGGACAGGAAAGGCTTCTAAAACTTCTCTACTGTTGGAAGCAATCTTGTGGAGCCTTAAGTTGGAACACGCAAGCATTGCCTGAGTTCTTTTGAGGAGACTGATTGCGGCTTCATTTGTGGGTAGTGATTTCAAGCAATCATCTACATAGAAATCCTTGTCCACAAATTGTCTGACATCTGACCCATACTCTGACTCTCCCACTCTAGCAGAGTGTCTGAGGCCATATATAGCAACTGCAGGGGAAGGGCTGTTGCCAAATATGTGCACCTTCATGCGGTATTCTGTGATGTCTCCAAAGGGGTTGTTGTCCCTGAACCAGAGAAACCTCAAAAAGTTTCGGTGTTCTTCCTTAACAAGAAAGCAATAGAACATTTGTTGTATGTCTGCCATGAATGCGACTGAATCCTTGCGGAAGCGGAGAAGTACTCCCAATAGTCTGTTGTTGAGGTCAGGGCCAGAAAGAAGGACATCATTTAGAGAGACACCTTCATGCTTGGCACTGGAATCAAACACCACTCTAATCTGCCCTGGCTTCTTAGGGTGATAGACCCCAAATATGGGTAAGTACCAACATTCTTCTGAGTCTTTGAGGTCTGGAGCTACCTCAGCATGGCCATTTTGGAATATTTTGCCCATGAAGGAAAAGAAATGTTCTCTCATCTCTGGTTTCCTTTGCAGATTGTGTCTTAAGGAAGTGAGGCGTTTATATGCTAGTTCCCTGTTGTTAGGCAAACGTTGTCTCTGTGGCCTAAAGGGAAGAGGTGCTACCCAGTTATTAGTCACGTCTTTCTCCATACTGCTTTCCATAACCTCTAGGAAGATTCTATCCTCAATGGACATTGCTACCTGGTTGTCTTCCTTTGTTCTCCTGAACACTGAGTGTCCTAAGTCGCTTTGGTCCTCGTCATAGGCATTGCTGTCACAGAGGGGACTTAAGAAAGGAAGAGGTACAGGGTTGTTGTGAGGTAGCTCCTTTATGAGGATGCGATTTTGACAGGGTTGGAACAGAGAAGGACGACCATTCTCGAGGGTACTAGTGAGCAGATTATTAACAGATGCCGGTTTGTGTGCACCTCCCAGGCAAACATCACCTATAATGACCCACCCAAGATCCAGCTTTTGGGCATATGGCGCACTTTTAGGACCGTTGATCAGTTTCCTTACTTTGTGGACTTGCAAGATATCCCTCCCTAGGAGTAAGATTATCTGAGCCTGATCATCAAGTTCTGGTATGAGATGTGCTATGTGCTTCAAGTGAGTCTGGTGAGCTGCTGCGTCTGGTGTGGGAATCTCCGATCTGTTGTCTGGCATCTGGTTGCACTCTATTATGGTCGGCAAGGGTAGGCATGTCTTACCATCCATAGATTCAATTTGTAGGCCGTCAGCTCTTCTCCCCGCCGTTTCCACTGTACCTGCACAAGTCCTAAGGGAGTAGGGGCTGCTGGGGCCTTTAAGGTTTAGAATGTCAAAAAACACAGGTCTGGCTAGTGACTTATTACTCTGATCATCCAAAATGACGTAGAGCTTGACTGCTTTGTCTCTGTGTCCCTTTGGGTAAACTTTCACTAGACAGATTTTAGAGCAAGATCTGCCACCTGTACTTCCTTTGCAGACTTCAGTGCACTGTGAAGTGATTGCTGTGGTATCTGTACTAGAGTCTTTGGTCTCCCTGCCTTGCTCCTTGTCACCATGGACAGGTGGGAAGGTTCTTGGAGTAGGCTTTGGGTGTAAAGCTGTGTGGTGCTCTGTGCTGTCACACTCTGTGCATTTGACACTGACCTTACAGTCCTTGGCGAAGTGTGTAGACGAAGAGCAGCACTTGTAACAGATGTTGTTCTCTTTGAGGAAAGCTTTGCGTTCCTGGATGGTCTTTGTCCTGAAGGCTCTGCATTTCAGAAGAGGATGTGGCATCTTATGTAGAGGGCAGAACTTCGTAGGGTCATTGACTTGATCCTCTGGCTGAAACTCTGCAAATCTGTGAGAAGAAATGTTAGTTTTGTGCACTGCTACTGGAGCCCTGAGTTGCTTAGGGCCAGCAGAAGTGATGTAAGACACTGGAAAAATGAAGCTGGGGTCATCTTTCGTTCCTGCTTGTCTGTCTACAAAGTCCACAAACTCACTAAATGGTGGAAAGGGCACATTGTGTTTCCGTTTGTAGTTACAGCCATGAGCAATCCATCTTTCGTGTAACTCATAAGGAAGTTTTTGAGCTAAGGAGTTAATACCTCTGGCAGAGTCAAGATAAGAAAGGCCAGGTAAGTCACCTTCCGCTTTAGCAACTTGTAACTCCATACATAGGTCACTGAATTCTCTGAGTCTTTGGTAACCTCTGCTAGGTATTTTTGGAAAGTCTTCTATCCTTTTAAAAAGTGTACTCTCTATAGCCTCTGGTGAGCCATAACATCTATCCAGTCTGTTCCAGATGTTTGTAAGGCCTATCTCAGGGTGGTTTATATTAATGTCTCTGATCCTTTTGGCGTGTTCAGCAGAATCATTGCCAAGCCACTTTACAAGGAGTTCTATTTGTTGTCTGCAAGACAGATCTAGACCTTGGATAACACTCTGGAAAGAGGATCGCCACGCCCTGTAATGTTGAGGGCGATCACTAAATTTGGCAAGTCCTTGGGTAACTAACTCGCGTTTGGCCAGGAACTTGGCAAAGTCTACAGTAGCCTGATTGGCATTGGGGTAGGCTGCTGGTGTATTGTGGTGCGGTGTAAAGGCATACCTGATAGAAGTCTCTTCTTTAGGCTCTCTGGGCTCAAACTTGCATGCGGTTGGCAGTTCGTACCGGCTCGTTGCATACACCTTTGGAGTGAAGACAGGTGTTTGATGTTTGTATGAAGGTTGAGTACCTTGTGGAGTAGAAGGTTTGGTTGGGACTGGAACGTCTGGAACACTGTCAGATTTTTCTTGCCTGTAGCACTGGGGTCTAAGGTCGTCTTGTTGCTGCTTGATTTGGTGTGACTCTCTGCCATCATGTTTGATTTCTTGTTGTGGGATGCTGCTTGGGTCACAGTGCTGGTAGACATAATCCGACGTGCGTTGCAAGGAATCTTGGTGTTCTTCCTCTAGGCCTGGTATGCTGCTACCTGCTCTTGGCTCATCGTAGATGGCTGCTTCAAGAGCTTCTGCTTCTGCAATGGCGGCGGCAGCATCTCGTTCCACTGCCAGCTTCTCCATGTTAGCTTCTAAGATAGCTTGCTGCAGTTTCAGAGATGCCTCTTGCTGAGCTCTTTCGTCTTCCAGGCGTATTCTTTCCATCTCTCTCTCTTGTTCCTGTCTCACCCTTTCTTGCTCTCTCTCTTGTTCCATGCGTACTCTTTCTTGCTCAAGGTGGGCCTTTTCTTTTTTCATCTGCAGCTCTTGGTCTGCGAATGCGGCCCTGGCTCTTGCTGCTTCCGCTTTCGAACGGGCGATAGCTGCTGCATTTGCGACAGATGACCTAGATGAGCTTGCTCGTGATCGTGTTTTGTAAGAAGAAGATGTTCTACTGTGAGACATGGCTGCGGGGAAGAAGCTGTCTTGCTGTATAGAGACCGTTCTAGTGTCGGTGCTGCTTGACAGAGCGCGTCTCTGTGTAGCGTGGCTGCTTGCTTTGCCTCCCACAGGCCTGCTTCTTTAAGGCTTCTGACTGTATGGTACTGTGTAGCCCCAGGCTGTACAGACTTCCGAAGTCAGCTTATCTTCCCTTCAGAGGTCAGCTTAAAAATTTCACTGTTCTGTCTCAAGGACATTCAGCTAAACCATTCTTATCCCATAAACATGATACCATATTTCTTCGATCGCAGTTTATTGGAACAAGCTAGGTGAAACTACAAATAACCACGGTCGGAATTCTCGTCAGAAAAAGCTCTGATGGTTTTCCCATCAGATTTCCGACGGAATTTCGCTCAAACTGTCTTGCCTACACACATTCACATCAAATTCCGACGGTCAATATCACCACGCCTTAAAAAACTTTCGACTGCACTATAAAAAGGAAGTTTAATGCTTCTGAGCATGCGTCAAATTGTTTCTGAGCATGCGTCGGAATTTTGCGTGTTGGAATTGCATACACACGATCGAAAAATCCGATAGAAAGGTTTTCCGTCGGAAAAATTAAGAACGGGTTCTCAATCCAAAATCCGTCGGAAATTCCGACAGAAAAATACAGATGAGCATACACACGGTCGGAAAATCCCATGAAAAGCTCCCATCGGACTGTTTCCATTGGGAATTCCGACCGTGTGTACGCAGCATAAGAGTCAAGTCTTTGATGGGTCCTTAACTCCTGAAGAGAAAACTATAGTATATTTTTCAGTGAGTGCATATATTTTAGAATTTTTATACTTTTTACCTAAAAATAATTGTCGATGTGACCTTAACACATATTTATAGTGAAAGCCCTATTCCTGCTTGAGATATACAGTATAATTCAAAATCTGTTGCCCAGCAGTAGTTAAAATAGAATAAGTTTAGCTCAGCAGTAGTTATAATCATCTTTCCCTGCAATACTCACAACAACAATACTTTCAACAGTGCTGTCCCTCACAGGTTCACTGTTAAGATCTGAAACCAATTAACATAAACACACACTATAAAATAGCTGGTGGATCAGTGCTTCAACGACATGCAAGTGAGTATAAGTCCATAAAATACATATTTATACGGGACAAGCAGTGGCAAGGTGAGTAGTTCACTAGTGGGCGCATGAAACACATACAATCACCAGCAGCTCCTCAGTAGGTTTGGGAATCCCTCATGACTTGTATCTAAAACAATAAGAAAGGGCGCCAGGTAAGTATGAGGTAAACACAGTCAATTTAATCCCAATCTACTTACATTAAAAACTCTTGTACACTGCATGCAGTGCACAACAAGGAGGTAGTGATTTTGGTGGAATGGAGGCCAGCCATAGGGCACAAGCATGGACCTGCGGCAGAAGGAGCCAGGCTGTCGGCCAGCCGTTCGGTTAGCACCAGAACTCCTGAACAAAGTTTATGGGAGCCGAACATGAAAAATCAAAAGTCTCCATTTTGAAAGCTTATATGCAAGTTATTGGCCAAAAACACGTAATGGGGGCCCGAGTACTGCCTTGGGGGACATGAATCAATGACATTTTTTTAAAAATATCGTTTTTAACCACCTAACCTCCAGAAGGTTTACCCCCCTTTTTGACAAGGCCATTTTTTGCGATACGGCACTGCATTAATTTAACTGACAATTGCGTGGTCGTGCAATGCTGTACCCGAATAAAATGTATGTCCTTTTTTTCCCCACAAATAGAGCATTATTTTGGTGGTATTTGATCACCTCCTGCAGATTTTATTTTTTGTGCTTTAAACAAAAGGCTGACAATCCTGAGAAAAACCCAACATGTTTTACTTTCTGCTATAAGAAATATTCAATAAAAAATTGAAAAAAATCTAATTTCTTCATAAATTTAGGCCAATATGTATTCTGATACATATTTTGGTTAAAAAAAATCCCAATAAGCGTACATTGATTGGTTTGCGCAAAAGTTATAGTGTCTACAAACTATAGGATATATTTATGGAATTTTTATTTATTCTTTTACTTATAATGCGGGTGATTAGCATCTCATAGTGACTGTGGTATTCACCCGCAGTGGTAGTGGTATTGCGGCGGACACTAACTGACCATTTTGACACTTTTTGTGGACCAGTGACACTAATACAGTGATCGGTGATAAAAATATGCACTGTCACTGTACTTATGACACTGCCATGGAAGCGGTTAACAGCAGGGGCGATCAAATGGTTAACCGTGTGCCTAACAATGTATTTTTCCACTGTGGGGGAGGGGATTTTACAATGAGAAGGCATTGATTCGTCGTTCTTGCTCTCTGCCTAACGATCAGTGTGTAGTGGCAGACATAGAGTCTAATCACAGCGGTAGCGGGTTGATGGCGGCGCGCATGCATGTCCCAGACCCGGAAGTGTTGGATTACGTACTAGGTACATGATCCTGCGCAGGAGAGCCGCCTTGCTGTCATACAGCAAACGGTCGGCATAAAGGAGCAGTGATTTTAATGATGCTTAGAGTGAAATAATAAAAATGGAAAATTCCTTTAAAAATAGTGCCTGGGAGCTCCCCTTAGTCTGCCTGTGAAGTGGCACATCTGTACAGTGTATAGAACCTGCTGCAGAAAAACTGACATATGCAAAGAAAAAAAAAAATGTAATTGATTTTCCCGGCTTCAAGCCATTGCGAGCAATAGAAAAAGAAAGAAAAACAAAAAAAGATGCGGGATCCCCCTCCCGGGCCCTTTTTACATCCACAAACAATGTGGATGTACAGTAGATCCATAAATCACAATGCCAGACCCAAAAAAAAAAACAAAAAAAAAACACTCAGCCCATGACAAAGGCTAGCCTCTGACTGCCTGCCCCACCATCTGACAGTTCTTAAATAGGTAAGGGACGGGCCACCTGGTGACATCACCTGGTGGAACTGCCCCCTTGTGACATCACCAACCCAATTCCATACCTGGCCACCGCCCAGGGTTGCGGGGACAAGGTGCTTTTGGGGGGGGAAGCACCCCCCATGTTGAGGGCATGTTGCCTGGTATGGTTCAAGAGGGGGGCGCCCCTTTCCGGGACTGCATGCTCGTATAAGGGTTCGGTATGGATTTTGCCATTTACGCCATTTTATTTTAAATTTTTTGTGTAGGTTTCCCCTTAAAATCCATACCAGACCCAAATGGCATGGTATGGATTGTGGGGACCCCCACTCAGATAAAAAAAAAAAAAAATGATATTGCCAGCTAATTCATCAATTTTTTTTTCTTTTTCATTCAGCTGTCAGCACGGAGGCCCGCTGTCAGCACGGAGGCCCGCTGTCAGCTGATGACTCATCCTTTGTGAAGGACACGGCGGCCGGCTTCTTGGCTTTGCTCCTCAACAACCTGAACATTCTGCCGAGCGCACAGAAAATGTTATATTTTGCAGCTTACCAATAATTAGATGTGGTGGCAGCATCAGATTTATTTTCCAATGCCGCATACACATGACCAGACTTTTCGATGGACTAAGTCCGACGGTCTTCCCGATGGACTTTCGGCGGATTTCCGACGGACTTTCCAAATGAACGGACTTGGCCACACACAATCACACCAGTCCGATGGATTTGAACGTGATGACGTACAACCGGGCTAGAATAAGGAAGTTCATAGCCAGTAGCGAATAGCTGCCCTAGCGTCGGTTTTTGTCCATCGGACTAGCATACACACGAACAGATTTCTCGATAGGAACTGGGTCCGGCGGAGTTACGGCCGTAAAATTTCTAAATTCCGTCAGATTTTTGGACAGCAAAGGTCCGATGGAGCCCACACACGATCGAATTGTCAGACGGATTCATTCCGTCTGACCTTTTGCTGTCAAAGTCTGGTCGTGTGTACGCTGCATCAGCCTTTTTCACTCTCTATCTTCACCAATTGATCTGGCCAGGAACACATCTTCATTGGAAAGACACCATTCTGAAAGAGGGAGCACAGGGGCACATATGGACAGCAGCATTGCAGTCAGTCAGCATCAGGATAAAAGTTTTACATAATTAAATAAAAGTAGATCATTGTAATCACCCCTGCTGGTGGTGATTACAATGGTTTGTCTTACCTCTGTAACTGATGCATTGGGGTTAATTTACTAAAACTGGAGAGTGCAAAATCTGCATCTGGTGCAGCTGTACATGGTAGCCAATCAGCTTCTAACTTCAGCTTGTCCAATTAAACTTTGACAAACAAACTGGAAGCTGATTGGTTTCTATGAAGACCTATACCAGATTTTGCACTCTCCAGTTGTAATTGGGGCTCTGTTATGTGCATCTCACACTAGAGAATGAGTGTGCAGAGTCACTTCAGAAAATTCCACTTCAGGCTGAAATGTTTAATCTTACAGAGATTTGGTGACATGATCAATAACATCCTGTGTCCGTGCAATGTATCTGCTGGCATCTGCCAGTTTGCATCAACCTAAGTCCTTACAATTAGATGTTTTTAAACAGTTTATGTGTAAGAAGGAAAAGAAAGAAAAGATCATAATCCAAAGTATCCCTTTTATGTGTAGCATGGTGGAAGCCCGACATTTCTGGTGAAACCAGTCAGAACTCAGGACACTTTCTACAATGCTACAGATAAAATGACCCTTTTGATGATCCCTGGAGGAATAAAGATGCTGCATGTGTGCATTCTCTACTCTGGAGCTTGCATTGAAACACAGCTTGATGCATTACATATGTGAATATTCTCCTTTTCAGTCTGAAGATATCTTTGAATTGTGTGAGGACAAATATGTCACCAAGTATATCTGGGCCCCAATGTAGCATGGTGCGTTAGGTTTTTAGTAGGGATGTACAAACCATGGTAGTTTTATTATCACACAACTGTTCCAATATATTATTTTGAATATATTACATTGTTTGTATGACATTTTGCATTATATTTTTCATGGTAGTCCCTTGTGTAGTGTAACACATATTTTTTTTTGGTTCTTCATATCAGTTTTTATGTATAGTTGTGCAGCTTTTTATATTTAGGTCTCAGTAATGTGCAGCTCACATTGTGTTGAGACATTAATGTTTGTACTAAAGAATAAGTGTGCAGAGTCACTTCAGAAATTTCTGAAATGTTTGATTTTACTGAGATTTGGTGACATGGTTAGTAACATCCTGTGTCAGTGCAATTTATCTGCTGATATCTGCCAGTTTATTTAAACCCTATGTCATTACAATTATATGTTTTTGTCCTGGTTCACATTGATGCTACTTTCAAATCAATTTCAAAGTAGCAAAGTCAGCACGATTTCAGGTGCTACTTGATAGACATCTGTGTGGCTTCATCAGAGGCGGCTCTAGGCTTTTATGAGGCCTTAAGCAAAACTTAGACATGAGGCCCTCTCACGCCCATAATTGGAAAAATAATTAAACCGATAAAAAAATAATACTACCTTGCAATGTACAGTATACAATTAACTGATAGCACTCCACCCATGGTCAGTCCTCAAAGATTCTAGAATGTTATTGGATCATAACACACCGGTGAGCTCACCCAGATGGTCCCCTCCCCCGCTTCGTAGGCTGTGCTCTGCTCTCCCCTGGGAGTGTCTTGTCAGCAGATTGACATTTGTGAGTGGTACATAGAGATAACATTGACAGCTTGAGGTGGCAGCGCCATCCTTCTTCCCGATGCTGGGCTCTCCCCTCCAGTGGCATAGCATGGGTTGTCAGTGTTAGGGGCAAGGCAAGTAATTGGAGCTCCCTAACCGTGAACTTTTAGCTCTGGTCTGGTCACATGATCCACTGTGTCAATTAGTTTTGGCTGCAGGGGAGAGGAGAGAGCACTTGACAATCACTGGTAAAGCCTGGAGCAGTGACATCACCCACAGTTTCCCATGTCCCATCTGCTGTTGGTGGTTGTATGGTCACATACCTCTGAACCCCTAAACCTTAGGTGCTCCATTATGCAAATCTTGACCAGCCACTGTTGTAGAATGCTTGGGCCTGCACTCTACCTTACTGGTAAAGGAGGCCATCCATCAAAGTTATAAGCCAATAACAACCAATGGAGCCTTACCACTTTCTCTGGCTGGTCTCGATCTGTATATGATTGAGTTCTTGGGGACTCAGGTCTCCTGAATTTTCCACCAGGTAGGTAAGAGGAATGCAGCACATATAGGGCCTTTTTTCATGCCCTGAGATAGTTTGGAAGGCTTAAAGAGTAATTTCACCATTTCACACAAAATGAAAAGCTGAACTAACTCTCAGAAAGGGAGAAGGAGAGGATAGGGGGAGGGGGAGGTTAGCATGGACAGAGGGAGAGGATATAAGAGGGGGGAGAGGAGAAAGGATAGAGAGAGGGAGGGGGGGGGAGAGGATAGCCTGGATAGGAAAGGGAGGAGAGTAGAGAGTGGACAGGGGGAGATAGCCTGGACAGTAGGAGGGGGTGAGGAGAGAGTGGACAGAGGCAGGGGGAGGGGGAGAGTGGATGGGGGGAGGATAGCCTGGACAGTAGGAGGGGGGTAAGTAGAGAGTGGACAGAGGGAGGGGGAGAGGAGAGAGTGAATGGGGGAGGATAGCCTGGATGGTAGGAGGGGGGTGAGGAGAGATGACAGAGGCAGGGGGAGGGGGAGAGGAGAGAGTGGATAGGGGGAGGATAGCCTAGACTGTAGGAGGGGGTGAGTAGAGAGTGGACAGAGGGAGGGGGAGGGGGAGAGTAGAGAGTGGACAGAGGGAGGGGGAGGGGGAGAGGAGAGAGTGGATAGGGGGAGGATAGCCTGGACAGTAGGAGGGGGTGAGGAGAGAGTGGACAGAGGCAGGGGGAGAGGAGAGAGTGGATAGGGGGGAGGATAGCCTGGACAGTAGGAGGGGGGTGAGGAGAGAGAGTGGACAGAGGTAGGGGGGAGGGGGAGAGAGTGGATAGGGGGAGGATAGCCTGGACAGTAGAAGGGGGGTGAGGAGAGAGAGTGGACAGAGGCAGGGGGAGGGGGAGAGGAGAGAGAGTGGACAGAGGCAGGGGGAGGGGGAGAGGAGAGAGTGGATAGGGGGAGGATAGCCTGGACAGTAGGAGGGGGGTGAGTAGAGAGTGGACAGAGGCAGGGGGAGGGGGAGAGGAGAGACTGAATAGGGGGGAGGATAGCCTGGACAGTAGGAGAGGGTGAGTAGAGAGTGGACAGAGGCAGGGGGAGGGGGAGAGGAGAGAGTGGATAGGGGTGATAGCCTGGAGGGTAGGAGGGGGGTGAGGAGAGAGTGGACAGAGGGATGTAGGTAGAGAGGACAGAGGGAGAGAGAGGATGTGGCAAGTGAGGAGAGAAGAGAAAGGGAGTGAAGAAAATAATGGGGGAATGGAAGGGTGGAGATAGGAGGGTTAGAGGGCAGAGGGAGTGGGGGCAGAAGGGGGGGTAGAAGGAGGAGTAGAAGGAGGAGGGGGCTAACATGTGGTAATTGGGATATGTGGAAACAGTGTACATATCAGGGTGTTCAGGGCTCCTCCTCACACTGCAAAGCCATCCAGACATGTTATACTGAGAGTGGGACTGATACGCTATGCTTCCCCCTCCAGCCTTACACTAAGTTAGTTGCTCGTCCTCCACATACACATGAGTAGTCCCACTCCCACAGACTCCCCTCCACAATGGGGCACACAGACACGGCTATCCTGCCCAGCCTCCGCCTCTATTACAAACAAGCTCCACTCACCGAGCATGTATTTCTTCCAGGGCTGCTCCCGAGTCCTGCCTCCCGCCATGCATTGGGGCCACTGTCGCCGACTTTAGGTGAAGGGCTAGAGGTTGAGCCTGCTATTGGATGCAGGCAGCTGAGGCAGCCTTAGCCACGCCCACCACACTTCCACTATGCTTGTCCGCCGCCGCGGATCGCGGCGCTGGCTCAGCTAAGCTATTAGCTCACTATGTGCAGAGCGCCCGCCGCCAGCCAGTCTCAACACAGCACCTGATGCAAATTAGGCAATCACTCGATGGCGAGGTCCTTCTGTGGGTGAGGCCTAAGGCAATCACCTAATTTGCCTAATTAAAGAGCCGTCCCTGGGCTTCATACACAGATGTCTGTAGAAGTCTTACCTGAAATTGGCAAACGTAGTGCAGTTATTACTTTTGCAAATAGGTGCGGCGCCGCAAAATCGGTGTCACACCGATTGTAACAGTGCCATTGCCTCCAATAGGCTGTGACTTGTCATGCGATTTGATCTCTCAAATCGCATGACAAATCGATCCAATGTGAACCTAGGCTCAAACAGTTTTGTGTCTGCACCAGATTTTGCACTAGTTTTAGTAGATCAACCCCATTTAGTGGAGCGTTTGTTAGTTTGAAAAGTTACAGATTTTACTGCTCCTCCACCACTGCTCCCCATTGAAATCAATGGGGCAGCGCGACTATACCGCTGAAAAAAAAAACGCAGCTATTGCGGCCGATTTTAACCCTTTCTCGGCCGCTAGCGGGGGTTAAAAGCGGCCTGCTAGCGGCCGAAATGCGCCGCAAATCCGACGATAAAAAACCGCTAAAAATAGTGACGTTTTACAGCCGACTCTATGGGCGGCTCGGTGTGAAAGCCTTCTTATGTAATTTTCAGCTATGTGCATCTTTTCTCTTCCTTCAACACACCAGCCATAGCAAGACATAGGGGTTGATTTAGTAAAACTGGAGAGTGCAAAATCTGGTGCACCTCTGCATAGAAACCAATCAGCTTCCATGTTTTATTGGCAAAGCTTAGCTGAACAAGCTGAAATTAGACGCTGCTTGCCTACCATGCACAACTGCACCAAATTGTGCACTTTCCAGTTTTAGTAAATCAACCCTAGAATCTGCATGTGAATTGTACCTGGTTCAGGATCATGTCCAACTGAGTTTTCCAAAGCTGAACTTTCATACTCAAACTCAGGAAATACTGTTTACAAGAATACAGCATTTACAAGCATATCATAGGGACAGATGATTTGGGTTATAGAATTGGAAAAGATTTGCAGAGTAATTCATTTGTTATAATGTTGTATTTTAATTATATAATATAGCATCTCGTTCACACCAGTGCGGCTTTGAAATCATGCTACCTCAGCGTGATTTCAAAGACGCAGATCATTGCGATTTGGATGTGTGAATTCATTGCGACTTCATTTAACAAAAGTCAATGCAGTATTATTGCATAGATGTTACCCGGAGATATCAGACAGGTGCTGGCGATGCGGAGAAGAAAAGGGGACATTAATACATATCTTCTGGACATGTTCTAGAGTAAGGGATTTCTGGAAAGAAGTAAGGAAAATCTCTCAAAAATTTTGCCAACATGATCTACCAGAAGACCCGTCCTTTTTTCTATTACAGGATACGAGAAGCTCTACTAAAATATATAAGAGAACGGTTCTATGTCACCTCTTGAACGCAGCTAAGTCTTGTATTCCACTTAGGTGGAAGCAGACAAAACCACCATCAGTGGGAATGTGGCTTAAAAAGGTAGAGCAATTAAACTATATGGAGGATCTTGTATGGTCATCTCGACAGAAAAGAGGGAGATATCTGGAAACATGGTCCCCATGGAATCTTTATATTAACTCAGAGGAGGGGAGAAATCTTATAGATATAAACCTGGATAATTGAAAATAGAGAGGAAAGTTGGGGATGCTTATGGAGGAGGGTTGGAGGGGGGAAAGGGGGGGGTGGGGGGGGGGTGGGGGGGAGGGAGAGGGGTAGGTTTCGGGGGTTAAGATAATTTTTTTTTTCTCTTTTTTTGGGGGGAGGGGGCAGGCTGGGGGTTACTGATTGGGTAATTTTTTGTTGGGGGAAATAAATATAGGAGTAAGACAAGGTTCAACACCCTATGAATATATAAAGAGGGAACCCTAGGGCAGAGCGGGAGAGAAGCCCTGGCCTGGGGTAAAGGTAGGCGGTATCCCATCTTATTATTTGTGTTATTTAAGAAAGCAGAAAATGACAGTGGAGCCGACGGTACCTACTGTATGGGGTTATATGTTTGGGAAATGACCTAATTGATTAGCGGAGGTGTATTCATAGATTTGAATAATATATGAGTTGTGAAGATGGTAAATTGTATGCCTTGCTTTTCCTAGAAATAAATAAAGATTTAAATTGGAAAAAAAAAGTCAATGCAAGTCGCAATGAAATCACAGAAAAGTGCAGTGGTAGTGCAGGAGCCTTTTTAAAAGTCACTGCGACTTGAGTCACAACAATTTGAATGGTTCCATGGCTGCAAATAGAGGGACTTGTCATGTGATTTTGAATGGTCAAATTGTCTGACAAATCACATTGTTGTAAATGAGGGCTAATATCTCTATTAATGAAAATGTTGCAGTTTATAAAGTTCTACTGTACATATTCTGTATTTGTTAATGTATTTATCTAAAAACATATACCTATGTGATTATCATATATCTATGTGATTCTTTACTATGTGATCATCATAATTAATTTATGGTGTAAGCAGTATTTTTTTATTTTACTTGGCTGCAATGATTAAAATATCTTAAATATAATGCTATTAATATTCAAAATTGCTTTCATTTTTGCACATGATGATGTTCATGGAGGAGCTCAGAGTCGCCCAATTAGTAATTAGTCCCAATATGAAGTCCTTCTTGAAAGATACTGTGTATATACTGTATCTTTTCTATTGCACTGATTGATAATCCTTTTAAAGTGTGTGAGCTTAAAGCGGAACAGAAAGTTCTACTCATCCTTAAGTTTAACGCTCCCACTTCCACGTTTCTTGCCTAGGTGAGAAGAGCCAAAGCTCGCCCCCCCACTACCTTCAACCTTCTGGGACACATCACACATCCCAGGAGGCTGCAGGACTAGTCTGCGAGTGCAACGCGTCTCATTAATACGTAGTGGGGAGCCATCCTGTGAAACTGTAGGAAGTCACGTCCGGCTTCCCACAGTCAAGATGGCGGTGCCAGGAACCCAAAACAACCAGCCCGGGTAAAGACAGCGCTGGATTCTTGGACTGGTAAGTGTCTGTTTTTCAAAAGTCAGCAGCTACAGTATTTCTTGCTGCTGACTTAATTTTTTAATACATTACGAAGTTCCTCTTTAAGGCTACTTTCACACTGAAGTGCCATGCTGTTAGTGCTAAAGTGCTGCTTGTTTTTGTGGCGCTTTCAAAGCACCACAAAACGTCCAGTTTTGTGGCGCTTTCAAAGCACTTTTGAAGTGCTGCCCATACAGTGCAATGGGTAGGGGCATTTTGGGAGTTCTAAATACAACTCTCCCAAGCCGCCCCAAAGATGCTGCTTGCACAACTTTTTCTAACATCCCGCAAGCTTACCGCTTGAGTGTGAAAGCACTCATTGCACAGAATGTGAGGCAGTTTTCAGGCACTTTTTAGAGACTATTTCAAGTGCTAAAACGCCTGAAAACTGCCTCAGTGTGAAAGGGGTTTAACTTGTGAATTACGCGCTCTATGTTTTTCTCAAACTCCTTAGTAAACAATGCAAAATAAAAATGTATCTTCTGGTAATTACGTCTTAAGAATCCTTTACTCACAGGACCGAGAGTTTCAGTTAACAAGAAATCATTACACTGCTTATTTTTTTGTTTGCTAACAGGGTTATAAAACAATTTGAAGATTAAGAGGTTAGTTTTGGGAAAGAACTAAAAACATAAAAATAAAAAAAACAATAACTTTCATTTACAATAATGACTTTTTAAAATGCCACTAGCAAAGAAAGGGGGAAAAAAAGACAGACTTTCATATCTTTACAGACAGACATCAATAAACTGTCCTGAGGCTGTCCAGGAAGAGTGAGTTAGTTATTATTGTTTGAGATATTGCTAGGATGTTGCTTTTGTCTAATTTTCAGAGCTCGGATGTGTACATGTCAATAGAGTGGAAATAACCTCTTCACATCCTTTTATACATTATATAACATTTAAAGGTGATCTATGAAAGCTATTTGATATTGATAATGTAAAGATGATTATTAATTACTGGAGATTGAATACTATGTGGATCATAATGTATGTCTCTCATGGTTAGATTACTTCATTGTGAACTGTTTTAGTGACGGTAACTCCCCCTTTCCAAGTCATTACACAATTTGTAGAAACACAATTTTCCTGACAGACTCCATGGCAGCCTACGTATGGTTAATCCCGCCTCTCCTACCTCATAGGACCCCACTCCCATAAATCTTTGCTCCCAGCTAGGTACCGTGTTCCTTTTTTGTCCTCCTCCTTAGGACTAAAGGGGTAGTTCTTACCTTAAGGAGTAGTTGATCCAGTCCTGGCGTTTCCCCTTGCGCTGGCGGTGAAAGGATGGCGGTATTGGAGTCCAGTTGCCCAGCTATTAGCAGGGTGGACACGGGTGATGTTGCGGTGCCCTGAAGAGCTTACTATCCAGTCATTGACTGGCAAGCGGCAGTTTGGCCAATCGTCCTCGCTATTGGCAGGAGGCCTCCCATTTGATACCCGGTCGTGTTCGCCTGTGATGTGCGCTTGGAGGGTCAGGTTGGATTGTATTTCGTGCTGGATGGGTATCGTATATCGTATTTTTTGTATATCTCCATGGCAGCCTGTGTTTATATTTGTGCCCGTTTGTCTGTGTATGTCCTTCCTGTATGGCGGCTGGAGCGCATCTGCGTTCCAGTCCGCCGCTGCTTGTCTCTACTGCGCGTGCGCACGGCCTCGAGCCAGATCGAGGCTTGGCTCGCGCATGCGCGGTCCGGACGGAGCAGCGGTGGCCGCGCATGTGCGCGGACGTCGTAAGGCGGCGCACGACGACGCTTGGAGTGCCGTGACGTCATCCAGGGCGGCAGATTTAAATAGCTGTCAGATACAGCTATGCCCTGGCTTCCATAGGAATCTGCAGACGCCGGTTTTTGTTCCTGATAGCAACATTGGTGGAAGGTAGGCTGGGCCCTCTTTTTTATGCAGCAATGATTTGTTCTTGTTTCTGCTGTTCTTGGGTGCTTATGACTTATATCTTACCTGCAGTCTCTGCTGTTCCTGTTGCCATGGATGTGTCATTGCCGCCTAGTGGTCAGCCCTTATGCCGCAGGTAGGATGGAATATTCTTTCCTCTGCCTGTTTTGCATGGGTTGTCAGGGTTATTGGGGAATTATAAAGTATTTTGTTTCCTGTTTTTTTCCTCAGCCCTTCTAGGTCCGATCATCATTCAGTAGCACGTGAAGAAAAATCTAGGTCACAGCGTGACCAATCAAAATCAAGGTCTTCCTCTAGACATCACACGGACAGGTCAAGGTCCGGATCTAAACATGATTCCCACCGCCATTCCGGTCGCACGGAGAAAAAAGCCTGCTGGGGGTGTAGGGCTCATGTCCCGGAGGACAAATCTCTCTGTGAAACATGCTACTCCAGAGCTGTGAAAGAGAGAGGTGCAGGTGACCAGCAGGTGGAAGCACTGGTCAGGAGGGTTGTGCAAGAATCTCTGAGCAGGACGGATTCAGCCCACATAGCCATTTCCCCTTCAGCACCAGCCTCAACCGCGGACGTAGTCGAACTTGAAGTTCCAGGTCCCTCTCATGACAATCTCTAGTCAAATGGATCCTCAGATGATGAGGTTGAGGTGGATGAATATGGAGCGGGGTTCGACTTCTCCCAGGTCCCTCATCTGGTCAGGGCAGTTAAAGATGCGCTAAAATGGGAAGACCCAATAGAGATGCCCTCTAAACAAAAAAAGTATTTCAAGCATCTGAAAAAAGAACGCCCGAATTTCCCTTTCTTGAGTGTACTCATTGAAATCATATCTGATGAATGGGGGAAGGTTGAAAGAAAGAACTCTTTAATCTCCAAAGTGGCGAAAATGTACCCATTCAGGAGCAAGGAGGTGAAATACCTGGATTCAGCCCCCCTCATTGATGCGGCGCTGATGAGATTAGTGAGACATGTCACGCTTCCACTGGAAGACACAGTGTCATTCAGAGATGGTCTGGAAAGAAAGATCGACACTGATCTTAAACGAATATATATCACTGCAGGGATGGCCTGCAAACCGGCCCTAGCTCTTGCGGCTTTGTCAAAAGCCATGGAATCC
Organism: Lithobates sylvaticus; assembly: GCA_028564925.1. Classification (NCBI taxonomy): domain Eukaryota; kingdom Metazoa; phylum Chordata; class Amphibia; order Anura; family Ranidae; genus Lithobates; species Lithobates sylvaticus. The sequence goes on from CM053034.1 coordinate 125,689,946, forward strand.
TGGACAGATGACGTGGGTGCAACCCTTGGAAGTATATCCGAAGACGTGGTCAGGAATTCCCCAGTGCATGAATTAAGGATGGCATCGGCTTTTCTGGGTGAGGCATCCCTGGACATTATCCGGTTAGTATCGCGTGTCATGCTATCCTCGGTCACAGCTAAACGTGCCCTATGGTTACGTCCATGGGTAGCAGATCCTGCCTCCAAACAGGCATGGTGCAAAATTCCCTTTGAGGGTTCTTCCCTCTTTGGGAACAAGCTGGACTCGGCCATCACACGCGCTACTGGGGGTAAGTCGGGTTTCCTACCCCAGGATCGTCGTCTCTTGAGTCAGAGAAGAACTCAACCTAGACAGGATCAGGAGCGTGCTAGGGACACACGTCGATACAGACCTGGTAGGGAATTCAGGAAAAACTGGAGAAGAAACCAACCTTCAGGACAGAAGTCCACAAAGGCCACATCTTCTGGGGGTCGTGATGCGACTAAGTCCTTTTGATATGGAGCCTGTCCAGGTGGAGCAGGTAGGAGCACGATTACTCCTCTTCCAGCACATCTGGGCAGCCTCGGTCCAAGATTATTGGACAATCAAAACCATCTCTACAGGTCACACCTGGACTTTCACCAACCCACCTACACACCGCTTTATTCCCACAGTTCTACCACAATCAGAAGAGAAAAGAGAGATTCTCTTATCCTATACAGACTCCCTGATATCTCAAGGGGCCGTCATTCCGGTACCAGTGGAAGAAAAATTTCAGGGAGTATATTCCCCCCTCTTCATGGTCCTCAAAAAGAACGGGTCATGGAGGCCAGTCATCGACCTAACATATTTGAACTCCTTCATCCAGAAGGAAAGGTTCAAGATGGAGACTCTCTTGACCATAAGTCAAACAATTCAGCCAGGCGATTGGATGGTCTCAGTAGACCTGAAGGACGCGTATTTTCATGTGCCAATCGCGAAAAAATTTCAGCAATACCTCAGGTTCGCAGTGGAGCAGAGACATCTCCAGTTCACCTGTCTTCCTTTCGGGCTGACAACATCACCTCGAGTGTTCTCAAAAGTATTACTGGCAGTGGTAGCCCTAATCAGGGTCAAAGGTGTCCGGTTACACCACTACCTGGACGATCTACTCCTGCTCTCGCAGGACAAAGATCAGCTTCTTTTACATCGGGACCAAGTCATCTCGGTCTTGACGGAGTTCGGCTGGTTGTTGAACAGGGAGAAGAGTCAGTTGGATCCAACCCAGTCCCTGATATTCCTAGGGGCACAGTTCGACACGGTAAAGAGTACCATTTCCTTACCCATGGAGAAGATCCCAGTAATCCAAGACAGAATCCGTCTTGCCTTGTCATGTCCTCGCCTCAGGGCATCACATTGCCTCAGGGTTATCGGCACCATGGTGGCTACAGCTCCCATGGTAAAATGGGCACAGTGGAAGATGCGGCCCTTCCAAAAGGGTTTTCTTCAACAATGGATCCCAGAGTCACAAGATCACTTTATCAGAATGACCCCGTCCATGAGGGAGAGTCTTCCATGGTGGCTTCATCAGGAGAATCTCCTCAAGTGCCATTCCATTGCACCAATCTCCTGGATCACAGTGACGACGGACGCCAGCAACAGCGGCTGGGGAGCCCTCTGTCTGTCAGAAGTAGCCCAGGGGAAATGGGACTTCCCATCTCAAGGTATAGTGTCAAATGTCTTGGAACTCTGGGCTGCCTTTCAAGCTCTTCAAGCCTTCCGTCACCTGATATCAGGAGCTTCGGTTCTGTTGAGATTGGACAACACGACTGCGGTAGCTAGGGATGGGCCCGGTGCTCGATGCAAACCCATGTTCGCATCGAGCACCGGGCGTTCGCTCGCTCGGCGAGCCCAGAACTACAGGACGCCTGTAGCCAATTACAGCTCAGGGGCTTTAGTACACGCCCCACCATTTAAAAGGCCGCCACGCCGTCGGCGCCGGTCACATGAGTTCCGGCTTTAGGAGAGATCAGGCTGATTCTGTGTCTATGCTAGATTCATTCATATAGAAAGATTTGCTCTACTTTGCTAAACCATTGACTATTTATTTGCTAAACCATTGCTACCTGTCATTGATCGTCCATTGCTGCTGGTTAGTGTGTTTTTAGCTGCTGCTGGGGATTAGTCTGGTCCGTGTTTTACTGTTAGTACAGTATTTCAGTAGTACCAACCGCAGTGCTGTTAGCACAGCATTGCACCCCAAAAGCACCCATAGGACTTCTAGTGTGTTAGTGGCAGCAAACAGAGCTCCTATATTTTCTTCCCAGAAGCACCCATAGGACTTCAATTGTGTGTTAGTGGCATCACACAGAGCTCCCATATTTTCTTCCCAGAAGCACCCATAGGACTTCTAGTGTGTTAGTGGCATCACACAGAGCTCCCATATTTTCTTCCCAGAAGCACCCGAAACGCGTCGGAGCACTACGCACATTTTTGTTGTTTGTATCAACATCTATGTCACAGTTTTGCTTTTCCTATTTTCTTCCCAGAAGCACCCATAGGACTTCTAGTGTATTAGTGGCATCACACAGAGCTCCTATATTTTCTTCCCAGAAGAACCCATAGGACTTCTAGTGTGTTAGTGGCATCACACAGAGCTCCCATATTTTCTTCCCAGAAGCACCCATAGGACTTCAATTGTGTGTTAGTGGCATCACACAGAGCTCCTATATTTTCTTCCCAGAAGCACCCATAGGACTTCTAGTGTGTTAGTGGCATCACACAGAGCTCCTATATTTTCTTCCCAGAAGCACCCATAGGACTTCAATTGTGTGTTAGTGCCATCACACAGAGCTCCTATATTTTCTTCCCAGAAGCACCCATAGGACTTCAATTGTGTGTTAGTGCCATCACACAGAGCTCCTATATTTTCTTCTCAGCAGCACCCACAGGACTTCTAGTGTGTTAGTGGCATCACACAGAGCTCCCATATTTTCTTCCCAGAAGCACCCATAGGACTTCTAGTGTGTTAGTGGCATCACACAGAGCTCCTATATTTTCTTCTCAGCAGCACCCACAGGAATTCTAGTGTGTTAGTGGCATCACACAGAGCTCTTATATTTTCTTCCCAGAGGCACCCATAGGACTTCTAGTGTGTTAGTGGCATCACACAGAGCTCCCATATTTTCTTCCCAGAAGCACCCATAGGACTTCAATTGTGTGTTAGTGGCATCACACAGAGCTCCTATATTTTCTTCCCAGAAGCACCCATAGGACTTCAATTGTGTGTTAGTGGCATCACACAGAGCTCCTATATTTTCTTCCCAGAAGCACCCATAGGACTTCTAGTGTGTTAGTGGCATCACACAGAGCTCCTATATTTTCTTCCCAGAAGCACCCATAGGACTTCTAGTGTGTTAGTGGCATCACACAGAGCTCCTATATTTTCTTCTCAGCAGCACCCACAGGAATTCTAATGTGTTAGTGGCATCACACAGAGCTCCTATATTTTCTTCCCAGAAGCACCCATAGGACTTTTAGTGTGTTAGTGGCATCACACAGAGCTCCCATATTTTCTTCCCAGAAGCACCCATAGGACTTCAATTGTGTGTTAGTGGCATCACACAGAGCTCCTATATTTTCTTCCCAGAAGCACCCATAGGACTTCTAGTGTGTTAGTGGCATCACACAGAGCTCCTATATTTTCTTCCCAGAAGCACCCATAGGACTTCAATTGTGTGTTAGTGGCATCACACAGAGCTCCCATATTTTCTTCCCAGAAGCACCCATAGGACTTCAATTGTGTGTTAGTGGCATCACACAGAGCTCCTATATTTTCGTCCCAGAAGCACCCATTGGACTTCTAGTGTGTTAGTTGCATCACACAGAGCTCCTATATTTTCTTCCCAGAAGCACCCATAAGACTTCAATTGTGTGTTAGTGGCATCACACAGAGCTCCTATATTTTCTTCCCAGAAGCACCCATAGGACTTCAATTGTGTGTTAGTGGCATCACACAGAGCTCCTATATTTTCTTCTCAGCAGCACCCACAGGACTTCTAGTGTGTTAGTGGCATCACACAGAGCTCCCATATTTTCTTCCCAGAAGCACCCACAGGACTTCTAGTGTGTTAGTGGCATCACACAGAGCTCCCATATTTTCTTCCCAGAAGCACCCATAGGACTTCAATTGTGTGTTAGTGGCATCACACAGAGCTCCTATATTTTCTTCCCAGAAGCACCCATAGGACTTCAATTGTGTGTTAGTGGCATCACACAGAGCTCCTATATTTTCTTCCCAGAAGCACCCATAGGACTTCTAGTGTGTTAGTGGCATCACACAGAGCTCCTATATTTTCTTCCCAGAAACACCCATAGGACTTCTAGTGTGTTAGTGGCAGCACACAGAGCTCCTATATTTTCTTCTCAGCAGCACCCACAGGAATTCTAGTGTGTTAGTGGCATCACACAGAGCTCCTATATTTTCTTCCCAGAAGCACCCATAGGACTTCTAGTGTGTTAGTGGCATCACACAGAGCTCCCATATTTTCTTCCCAGAAGCACCCATAGGACTTCAATTGTGTGTTAGTGGCATCACACAGAGCTCCTATATTTTCTTCCCAGAAGCACCCATAGGACTTCTAGTGTGATAGTGGCATCACACAGAGCTCCTATATTTTCTTCCCAGAAGCACCCATAGGACTTCTAGTGTGTTAGTGGCATCACACAGAGCTCCCATATTTTCTTCCCAGAAGAACCCATAGGACTTCTAGTGTGTTAGTGGCATCACACAGAGCTCCTATATTTTCTTCCCACAAGCACCCATAGGACTTCTAGTGTATTAGTGGCATCACACAGAGCTCCTATATTTTCTTTCCAGAAGAACCCATAGGACTTCTAGTGTGTTAGTGGCATCACACAGAGCTCCCATATTTTCTTCCCAGAAGCACCCATAGGACTTCAATTGTGTGTTAGTGGCATCACACAGAGCTCCTATATTTTCTTCCCAGAAGCACCCATAGGACTTCTAGTGTGTTAGTGGCATCACACAGAGCTCCCATATTTTCTTCCCAGAAGCACCCATAGGACTTCAATTGTGTGTTAGTGGCATCACACAGAGCTCCTATATTTTCTTCCCAGAAGCACCCATAGGACTTCTAGTGTGTTAGTGGCATCACACAGAGCTCCTATATTTTCTTCCCAGAAGCACCCATAGGACTTCAATTGTGTGTTAGTGGCATCACACAGAGCTCCCATATTTTCTTCCCAGAAGCACCCATAGGACTTCAATTGTGTGTTAGTGGCATCACACAGAGCTCCTATATTTTCTTCCCAGAAGCACCCATTGGACTTCTAGTGTGTTAGTTGCATCACACAGAGCTCCTATATTTTCTTCCCAGAAGCACCCATAAGACTTCAATTGTGTGTTAGTGGCATCACACAGAGCTCCTATATTTTCTTCCCAGAAGCACCCATAGGACTTCAATTGTGTGTTAGTGGCATCACACAGAGCTCCTATATTTTCTTCTCAGCAGCACCCACAGGACTTCTAGTGTGTTAGTGGCATCACACAGAGCTCCCATATTTTCTTCCCAGAAGCACCCACAGGACTTCTAGTGTGTTAGTGGCATCACACAGAGCTCCCATATTTTCTTCCCAGAAGCACCCATAGGACTTCAATTGTGTGTTAGTGGCATCACACAGAGCTCCTATATTTTCTTCCCAGAAGCACCCATAGGACTTCAATTGTGTGTTAGTGGCATCACACAGAGCTCCTATATTTTCTTCCCAGAAGCACCCATAGGACTTCTAGTGTGTTAGTGGCATCACACAGAGCTCCTATATTTTCTTCCCAGAAACACCCATAGGACTTCTAGTGTGTTAGTGGCAGCACACAGAGCTCCTATATTTTCTTCTCAGCAGCACCCACAGGAATTCTAGTGTGTTAGTGGCATCACACAGAGCTCCTATATTTTCTTCCCAGAAGCACCCATAGGACTTCTAGTGTGTTAGTGGCATCACACAGAGCTCCCATATTTTCTTCCCAGAAGCACCCATAGGACTTCAATTGTGTGTTAGTGGCATCACACAGAGCTCCTATATTTTCTTCCCAGAAGCACCCATAGGACTTCTAGTGTGATAGTGGCATCACACAGAGCTCCTATATTTTCTTCCCAGAAGCACCCATAGGACTTCTAGTGTGTTAGTGGCATCACACAGAGCTCCCATATTTTCTTCCCAGAAGAACCCATAGGACTTCTAGTGTGTTAGTGGCATCACACAGAGCTCCTATATTTTCTTCCCACAAGCACCCATAGGACTTCTAGTGTATTAGTGGCATCACACAGAGCTCCTATATTTTCTTTCCAGAAGAACCCATAGGACTTCTAGTGTGTTAGTGGCATCACACAGAGCTCCCATATTTTCTTCCCAGAAGCACCCATAGGACTTCAATTGTGTGTTAGTGGCATCACACAGAGCTCCTATATTTTCTTCCCAGAAGCACCCATAGGACTTCTAGTGTGTTAGTGGCATCACACAGAGCTCCTATATTTTCTTACCAGAAGCACCCATAGGACTTCAATTGTGTGTTAGTGGCATCACACAGAGCTCCCATATTTTCTTCCCAGAAGCACCCATAGGACTTCTAGTGTGTTAGTGGCATCACACAGAGCTCCTATATTTTCTTCCCAGAAGCACCCATAGGACTTCTAGTGTGTTAGTGGCATCACACAGAGCTCCTATATTTTCTTCCCAGAAGCACCCACAGGACTTCTAGTGTGTTAGTGGCATCACACAGAGCTCCTATATTTTCTTCCCAGAAGCACCCATAGGACTTCTAGTGTGTTAGTGGCATCACACAGAGCTCCCATATTTTCTTCCCAGAAGCACCCATAGGACTTCTAGTGTTTTAGTGGCATCACACAGAGCTCCCATATTTTCTTCCCAGAAGCACCCATAGGACTTCTAGTGTGTTAGTGGCATCACACAGAGCTCCCATATTTTCTTCCCAGAAGCACCCATAGGACTTCTAGTGTGTTAGTGGCATCACACAGAGCTCCCATATTTTCTTCCCAGAAGCACCCATAGGACTTCTAGTGTGTTAGTGGCATCACACAGAGCTCCTATATTTTCTTCTCAGCAGCACCCACAGGAATTCTAGTGTGTTAGTGGCATCACACAGAGCTCCTATATTTTCTCCCCAGAAGCACCCATAGGACTTCTAGTGTGTTAGTGGCATCACAAAGAGCTCCCATATTTTCTTCCCAGAAGCACCCATAGGACTTCAATTGTGTGTTAGTGGCATCACACAGAGCTCCTATATTTTCTTCCCAGAAGCACCCATAGGACTTCTAGTGTGTTAGTGGCATCACACAGAGCTCCTATATTTTCTTCCCAGAAGCACCCATAGGACTTCAATTGTGTGTTAGTGCCATCACACAGAGCTCCTATATTTTCTTCCCAGAAGCACCCATAGGACTTCAATTGTGTGTTAGTGCCATCACACAGAGCTCCTATATTTTCTTCTCAGCAGCACCCACAGGACTTCTAGTGTGTTAGTGGCATCACACAGAGCTCCCATATTTTCTTCCCAGAAGCACCCATAGGACTTCTAGTGTGTTAGTGGCATCACACAGAGCTCCTATATTTTCTTCCCAGAAGCACCCATAGGACTTCTAGTGTGTTAGTGGCATCACACAGAGCTCCCATATTTTCTTCCCAGAAGCACCCATAGGACTTCAATTGTGTGTTAGTGGCATCACACAGAGCTCCTATATTTTCTTCCCAGAAGCACCCATAGGACTTCTAGTGTGTTAGTGGCATCACACAGAGCTCCTATATTTTCTTCCCAGAAGCACCCATAGGACTTCTAGTGTGTTAGTGGCATCACACAGAGCTCCTATATTTTCTTCTCAGAAGCACCCACAGGAATTCTAGTGTGTTAGTGGCATCACACAGAGCTCCTATATTTTCTTCCCAGAAGCACCCATAGGACTTCTAGTGTGTTAGTGGCATCACACAGAGCTCCCATATTTTCTTCCCAGAAGCACCCATAGGACTTAAATTGTGTGTTAGTGGCATCACACAGAGCTCCTATATTTTCTTCCCAGAAGCACCCATAGGACTTCTAGTGTGATAGTGGCATCACACAGAGCTCCTATATTTTCTTCCCAGAAGCACCCATAGGACTTCTAGTGTGTTAGTGGCATCACACAGAGCTCCTATATTTTCTTCCCAGAAGCACCCATAGGACTTCTAGTGTATTAGTGGCATCACACAGAGCTCCTATATTTTCTTCCCAGAAGCACCCATAGGACTTCAATTGTGTGTTAGTGGCATCACACAGAGCTCCCATATTTTCTTCCCAGAAGCACCCATAGGACTTCAATTGTGTGTTAGTGGCATCACACAGAGCTCCTATATTTTCTTCCCAGAAGCACCCATAGGACTTCTAGTGTGTTAGTGGCATCACACAGAGCTCCTATATTTTCTTCCCAGAAGCACCCATAGGACTTCAATTGTGTGTTAGTGCCATCACACAGAGCTCCTATATTTTCTTCCCAGAAGCACCCATAGGACTTCAATTGTGTGTTAGTGCCATCACACAGAGCTCCTATATTTTCTTCTCAGCAGCACCCACAGGACTTCTAGTGTGTTAGTGGCATCACACAGAGCTCCCATATTTTCTTCCCAGAAGCACCCATAGGACTTCTAGTGTGTTAGTGGCATCACACAGAGCTCCTATATTTTCTTCTCAGCAGCACCCACAGGAATTCTAGTGTGTTAGTGGCATCACACAGAGCTCTTATATTTTCTTCCCAGAGGCACCCATAGGACTTCTAGTGTGTTAGTGGCATCACACAGAGCTCCCATATTTTCTTCCCAGAAGCACCCATAGGACTTCAATTGTGTGTTAGTGGCATCACACAGAGCTCCTATATTTTCTTCCCAGAAGCACCCATAGGACTTCAATTGTGTGTTAGTGGCATCACACAGAGCTCCTATATTTTCTTCCCAGAAGCACCCATAGGACTTCTAGTGTGTTAGTGGCATCACACAGAGCTCCTATATTTTCTTCCCAGAAGCACCCATAGGACTTCTAGTGTGTTAGTGGCATCACACAGAGCTCCTATATTTTCTTCTCAGCAGCACCCACAGGAATTCTAATGTGTTAGTGGCATCACACAGAGCTCCTATATTTTCTTCCCAGAAGCACCCATAGGACTTCTAGTGTGTTAGTGGCATCACACAGAGCTCCCATATTTTCTTCCCAGAAGCACCCATAGGACTTCAATTGTGTGTTAGTGGCATCACACAGAGCTCCTATATTTTCTTCCCAGAAGCACCCATAGGACTTCTAGTGTGTTAGTGGCATCACACAGAGCTCCTATATTTTCTTCCCAGAAGCACCCATAGGACTTCAATTGTGTGTTAGTGGCATCACACAGAGCTCCCATATTTTCTTCCCAGAAGCACCCATAGGACTTCTAGTGTATTAGTGGCATCACACAGAGCTCCTATATTTTCTTTCCAGAAGAACCCATAGGACTTCTAGTGTGTTAGTGGCATCACACAGAGCTCCCATATTTTCTTCCCAGAAGCACCCATAGGACTTCAATTGTGTGTTAGTGGCATCACACAGAGCTCCTATATTTTCTTCCCAGAAGCACCCATAGGACTTCTAGTGTGTTAGTGGCATCACACAGAGCTCCTATATTTTCTTACCAGAAGCACCCATAGGACTTCAATTGTGTGTTAGTGGCATCACACAGAGCTCCCATATTTTCTTCCCAGAAGCACCCATAGGACTTCTAGTGTGTTAGTGGCATCACACAGAGCGCCTATATTTTCTTCTCAGCAGCACCCACAGGAATTCTAGTGTGTTAGTGGCATCACACAGAGCTCCTATATTTTCTTCCCAGAAGCACCCATAGGACTTCTAGTGTGTTAGTGGCATCACACAGAGCTCCCATATTTTCTTCCCAGAAGCACCCATAGGACTTCAATTGTGTGTTAGTGGCATCACACAGAGCTCCTATATTTTCTTCCCAGAAGCACCCATAGGACTTCTAGTGTGTTAGTGGCATCACACAGAGCTCCTATATTTTCTTCTCAGCAGCACCCACAGGAATTCTAGTGTGTTAGTGGCATCACACAGAACTCCCATATTTTCTTCCCAGAAGCACCCATAGGACTTCAATTGTGTGTTAGTGGCATCACACAGAGCTCCTATATTTTCTTCCCAGAAGCACCCATAGGACTTCTGGTGTGTTAGTGGCATCACACAGAGCTCCTATATTTTCTTCCCAGAAGCACCCATAGGACTTCTAGTGTGTTAGTGGCATCACACAGAGCTCCCATATTTTCTTCCCAGAAGCACCCATAGGACTTCAATTGTGTGTTAGTGGCATCACACAGAGCTCCTATATTTTCTTCCCAGAAGCACCCATAGGACTTCTAGTGTGTTAGTGGCATCACACAGAGCTCCTATATTTTCTTCCCAGAAGCACCCATAGGACTTCAATTGTGTGTTAGTGGCATCACACAGAGCTCCTATATTTTCTTCCCAGAAGCACCCATAGGACTTCAATTGTGTGTTAGTGGCATCACACAGAGCTCCTATATTTTCTTCTCAGCAGCACCCACAGGACTTCTAGTGTGTTAGTGGCATCACACAGAGCTCCCATATTTTCTTCCCAGAAGCACCCACAGGACTTCTAGTGTGTTAGTGGCATCACACAGAGCTCCTATATTTTCTTCTCAGCAGCACCCACAGGAATTCTAGTGTGTTAGTGGCATCACACAGAGCTCCTATATTTTCTTCCCAGAAGCACCCATAGGACTTCTAGTGTGTTAGTGGCATCACACAGAGCTCCTATATTTTCTTCCCAGAAGCACCCATAGGACTTCTAGTGTGTTAGTGGCATCACACAGAGCTCCCATATTTTCTTCCCAGAAGCACCCATAGGACTTCAATTGTGTGTTAGTGGCATCACACAGAGCTCCTATATTTTCTTCCCAGAAGCACCCATAGGACTTATAGTGTGTTAGTGGCATCACACAGAGCTCCTATATTTTCTTCCCAGAAGCACCCATAGGACTTCTAGTGTGTTAGTGGCATCACACAGAGCTCCCATATTGTCTTCCCAGAAGCACCCATAGGACTTCAATTGTGTGTTAGTGGCATCACACAGAGCTCCTATATTTTCTTTCCAGAAGCACCCATAGGACTTCTAGTGTGTTAGTGGCATCACACAGAGCTCCTATATTTTCTTCTCAGCAGCACCCACAGGACTTCTAGTGTGTTAGTGGCATCACACAGAGCTCCTATATTTGCTTTGCAGAAGCACCCATAGGACTTCAATTGTGTGTTAGTGGCATCACACAGAGCTCCTATATTTTCTTCTCAGCAGCACCCACAGGACTTCTAGTGTGTTAGTGGCATCACACAGAGCTCCTATATTTTCTTTGCAGAAGCACCCATAGGACTTCTAGTGTGTTAGTGGCATCACACAGAGCTCTTATATTTTCTTCTCAGCAGCACCCACAGGACTACCGACTACAATGGCTGGAAGACCGCCAAGGGGAGGCAGAGCGTGCAGAGCCAAGAACACAGGGCAGGCAGGCTCTGTTTCTAGGGGACGTGGCCGTGGCGTGGACGTGGTCGTGCATCGTCATCAGCACGTGGCCATGGGACACGCGCGTCTTTGTTTTCGACAGCTGGACATGTGGAGCCGCATCATGCTGAAGGCTTGGTAGAATGGATGACCAAGCCCTCCTCATCCTCCTCATCCTCTCTCACCCAGGCTCAGGGTACTGGCAGAGCAGCTGCCAACGCGTACTCAATGGCATCATCAGCCACCCCTTCCCTAGACCCACCATGTCCTCCTGAGGAGTCCCCCGAACTCTTTGAGCACAGTGTTGGGTACATGCTCCAGGAGGATGCCCAACGATTCGAAGGCTCGGATGATGATACCCAGCTTGAGGAAGTCAGTAGTGTGCGCGCAGAGAGAGGGGATGCTGAAGGACAGCAATCTGGCAGTACTGTTCCACCAGCTGCAGCTTACTGCCAGGTTTGCTCTAGTGGTGAAGAGGGAGGGAATGATGAGGTCACTGACTCCACGTGGGTGCCTGAAGGGAGAGAGGATGAGGAGGAGGACGAGGAGGAGGAGGATGCGGTGTCACATGTCCAACGAGGCAGGATGCCCCCTGGAGGCCAGCTAGAGGCCAGCACAGCAACTGTACAACACCGCAGAGCTCCGCCTGTGCAGGGCGCTGCCTCTGCACGTTATCAGAAAAGTTCTTTGGTGTGGGCCTTTTTTGAGACGAGTGCATCAGATCGCACCACTGCTATTTGCAATATTTGTCTCAAGCGTATCTCGCGTGGCCAAAACATCAGCCGCTTGGGCACCACAAGCATGAGCAGACATATGTTGACCTGCCATGCAGCTCGTTGGCAAGCACACATAAAAGACCCACACCAAAGAACTAAGCGGACCTCTCCTTGCTCCTCATCAGCTGGGATCTCCATCCCCACTACATCTTCAGTCCTCTCTGAAAGCTGCTCTGAGAGGACTGAAGGTGTAGAATTAGGTGTGTCACAACCAAGTACTTGCAGTACACCGACGTCCGATTGTAGCAGGCAAATTTCCCTGCCCCAGCTGCTGGACAGTCGAAAGAAGTACACTCCCAGCCATCCACATGCCCAGCGGTTGAATGCTAGCTTGGCTAAATTGCTAGCACTTCAACTGCTGCCTTTTCAGTTGGTAGACTCGGCCCCCTTCCGTGAGTTTGTTCAATGTGCGGTTCCTCAGTGGCAGGTTCCCAAACGCCACTTTTTCTCACGGAAGGCGATTCCGTCTCTCTACCGGCATGTGGAAGGCAATGTCCATGCCTCGCTGGACAGGGCGGTCAGCGGTAAGGTGCATATTACCGCTGACTCATGGTCCAGCAGGCATGGACAGGGACGTTACCTTTCTTTCACGGCCCATTGGGTCACTCTATTGGCAGCTGGGAGGGATGCAGGACAAGGTGCAGTAGTGTTGGAGGTTGTTCCGCCACCACGCCTCCAAAATGCTACAACTTCTACTGGTTGTGACACACCTCTCTGCTCCACCCCCTCCTCTTCTTCTTCCTCCAGTGCTCTGTCCTCGGAACCAGCGGTGCTCCGTAGGCGTACAAGGGGCTACGCAAGTACACAGGCAAAAAGATGCCATGCCGTGCTTGCGCTGGTGTGTTTGGGGGACAGGAGCCACACTGGGCCAGAGGTTCTGGCAGCTCTGCAGGGGCAGGCCGAGAGGTGGTTGACGCCACGCCAGCTTAAGTCAGGAATGGTCGTTTCTGACAATGGCACCAACCTCCTCTCCGCCCTGCGACAGGGGCAGCTCACCCATGTGCCCTGTATGGCTCACGTCCTCAACCTGGTGGTGCAGCGGTTCTTGGGCAGGTTCCCAGGCTTACAGGATGTCCTGAGGCAGGCCAGGAAAGTCTGTGTGCATTTCCGCCGGTCTTATAATGCCAGTGCTCGGCTGACTGAGCTGCAAAAGGAGCTGAACCTGCCCAAGAACCGCCTAATATGTGACATGCCCACCAGGTGGAACTCAACGTTGGCCATGCTGCAGTGACTGCACACGCAGCAGAGGGCCATCAATGAGTACCTTTGCGACTACGGCACCAGGACAGGGTCAGGGGAGCTTGTTTTTTTTCCCCACGTCAGTGGAGCATGATCAGGGATGCATGCACTGTCCTCTCACCATTTGAGGAGGCCACGAGGATGGTGAGCAGTGACAGTGCATGCATCAGTGACACTGTACCTCTTGTCCACCTGTTGGAGCATACGCTGCGTGGGATAATGGACAGGGCACTTGAGGCAGAACAGAGGCAGGAAGAGAGGACTTCCTTGCCTCTCAAGGCCCCCTTTATCCGGACAGTGTTCCTTCTGTCCCACATATCACACAGGAAGAGGATGAGGATGAGGAGGAGGAGGAGGAGGAGGAGGATTGTGTGAGCATGGAGGTGGAGCCTGGCACTCAGCATCAGCAGCAGCAGCAGCAGTCTTTTAGGGATGATGTACAGTCCCAACAAACCAGTGGACTTGTACGTGGCTGGGAGGAGGTGGCTGGCGATCATGTCATCCTCAGTGACCCAGAAGACTCCGGACCGAATGCCTCAGCTAACCTACGCTGCATGGCCTCCCTGATCCTGCAAAGCCTGCGGAAGGATCCTCGTGTTCTTCGGATCAAGGAGAGGGACCATTACTGGCTGGCCACTCTCCTTGATCCACGGTACAAGGGTAAGGTTGCGGACCTTATCTTGCCGTCGCAGAGGGAGCAGAGGATGAGACATCTCAGGGAGGCCTTGCAGAAAGGTCTGTGCAACGCGTTCCCAGAAACTGGGAGGTTACAAACTCCTGGTCCTGGACGACGAGTTGCTGAGGCTTCGGTCAGTAGCAGAAGGAGCGGTGGGGAAGGTGGACGTCTGACCGATGCGTTCAGACAATTTTTTAGTCCGCAGCCCCAAGGTATGATCGGTTCCAGCAACCATCGCCAGCGTCTGATATACATGGTGCAGGAATACCTTGGGGCAAGGTCAGACTTGGACACCTTTCCCACCGAAAATCCTCTGGCTTACTGGGTCCTGAGGATGGATCACTGGCCAGAGCTTGCACAGTATGCAATTGAGCTACTGGCCTGTCCTGCCTCCAGCGTTCTTTCCGAACACACATTCAGTGCTGCTGGAGGATTTGTCACCGATCATAGGGTGCGCCTGTCCACCGACTCGGTTGATCGACTGACCTTCATCAAAATGAATCAGTCTTGGATCACCACCAGCTACCAGGCACCTGAAGCGGATATAACGGAATAATTTATAATGTCACATCCCTTCAAGACTGCCTATGCTGATGCTGAGTGACTGTCCTGTTATGTTCACTGACTATCCTCTTCCTCCTCCTCAATGATCCATGCCACCACACCAGTGCCTAAGGCACAATTTTTCAGCCCCTGTATAACAGGGGCGTGTACTTACAATTTAAAAAAAAAATGCTTCGCAACACGTGTGACTGCTGTGCTCCAAGTACAGTATCTGTGAGGGGTTGCAGTGTTGTGGCACCAGCACCAATGCCTAAGGCACAATTTTTCAGCCCCTGTTTAACAGGGGCGTGTAATTACAATTTTTTTTAAAAAAATGCTTTGCAACACATGTGACTGCTGTGCTCCAAGTACAGTATCTGTGAGGGGTTGCAGTGTTGTGGCACCAGCACCAGTGCCTAAGGCACAATTTTTCAGCCCCTGTTGGGGCGTGTAATTACAATTTTTAGGCAATGCTTTGCAACAGGTCTCATTGCTGTGCTAAGAGTACAGTGTCTGTGAGGGGTTGCAGTGTTGTGGCACCAGCACCAATGCCTAAGGCACAATTTTTCAGCCCCTGTTTAACAGGGGCGTGTAATTACAATTTTTTAAAAAGATGCTTCGCAACAGGTGTGACTGCTGTGCTCCAAGTACAGTATATGTGAGGGGTTGCAGTGTTGTGGCACCAGTGCCTAAGGCACAATTTTTCAGCCCCTGTTGGGGCGTGTAATTACAATTTTTAGGCAATGCTTTGCAACAGGTCTCATTGCTGTGCTAAGTGTACAGTATCTGTGAGGGGTTGCAGTGTTATGGCACCAGCACAAATGCCTAAGGCACAATTTTTCAGCCCCTGTTACAGGGGCGTGTAATTACAAATCTTGATCTAATAGTTCACAGCAGGGCCCATTCCTGTGCCCACCAAGAGTAACTATGAGGGCCTACAGTCTTGTGGCAACACCGTCCACCACCACCGCCAAAGGCCCAATTTTTCTGCCCTGTTCAACAGGTGCATGCAATTACAAATCTTGATATAACAACTCACAGCAGGGCCCATTCCTGCGCCCACCAAGATTAACTGTGAGGGCTTACAGTCTTGTGGCAACACCGTCCACCACCACCACCACCACCAAAGGCCCAATTTTTCTGCCCTGTTCAACAGGTGCATGCAATTACAAATCTTGATCTAATAACTCACAGCAGGGCCCATTCCTGTGCCCACCAAGAGTAACTGTGAGGGCTTACAGTCTTGTGGCAACACCGTCCACCACCACCACCACCACCACCAAAGGCCCAATTTTTCTGCCCTGTTCAACAGGTGCATGCAATTACAAATCTTGATCTAATAAATCACAGCAGGGCCCATTCCTGCGCCCACCAAGAGTAACTGTGAGGGCTTACAGTCTTGTGGCAACACCGTCCACCACCACCACCACCACCACCAAAGGCCCAATTTTTCTGCCCGGTTCAACAGGTGCATGCAAGTACAAATCTTGATCTATTAACTCACAGCAGGGCCCATTCCTGTGCCCACCAGTCTCGTGGCTACACCAACATCTAATAGGGCAAATTTCTGCAGAGTATATACGGCAGACCCCTACTTTCAAACATCCAACTTACAAACGACTCCTACTTGCAAACGGAAAGAGAAAACAGGAAGTGAGAGGAAATCTACCCCTAGGAAGGGAAATTCTATCCTGTTAGATTTAATTTGGGAAAAAGGTATCTCCTCTCTACTGATGCTTTATCACCAATCCTTGTTTCAATTCAAACCCCACTTTTCCAAAAACATTTGTCATTGGGACGGAAAGTGAGGTGACATGTTCTGAACAGATGTGCAAAGACAGCAAATGTTACAGGGGTGATAACCCCTCCCTATGTTCTCCAAAAAGCTTAAAAATAGATTTTTTTGGGATGGAGCTACACTTCATAATGTACCTGTTCAGATTCTACTTAAGAACAAACCTACAGTCCGTGTCTTGTTTGCACCACCTATATACTGCTGTTCAGAGTATATAGGGTTGTAGGTATAGGGTTTTTTTTGGGTGCGGGGTCCCCCTTCATATCCATACAAGACCCCAAGGGGCTGGGGGGGGGGGGGGGGGGGGGGGTGATGGGGTAGCCATGCCATTTTTCTCAAGGATTTTCAGCCATATGGCGGCCAGGACAAGACATGACATTAAAGCCGCAAGTGGTTTTAAATGGCTTCTTTTTTTCCTTTACAAATGTCATTTTGTGCAAGGACAGTTCTAAACACGGGAAACACATGCCACTTCACAGGCATACTTTAGACACCCCCCAGGTACCATATTTAAAGGAAA
Organism: Lithobates sylvaticus; assembly: GCA_028564925.1. Lineage (NCBI taxonomy): Eukaryota > Metazoa > Chordata > Amphibia > Anura > Ranidae > Lithobates > Lithobates sylvaticus. The sequence goes on from CM053034.1 coordinate 125,707,071, forward strand.
ATTTCACTTTTTTTTTTTTTTTCACTTTATGCATCATTAAAATGACTGCTCCCGAAAAAACGTTAGTTTTTAAAAGTTCTTTTTGCATTGATATATGTCCCCTGGGGCAGGACCCGGGTCCCCAAACCTGTTTTATGACATTAACATGCATATTGGCCGTTGTAATTAGCACTTTTGATTTCGAACGTTCGCGTCCATTATAACGTATAGGGTTCGAAAATTCGCGCAAACTTTCGGTCGGTTCGAAGGTTCTGATGCGAACCGAACCCGGGGGTGTTCGGCTCATCCCTAGCGGTAGCATACATCAAGAGGCAGGGGGGCACACGCAGTCTCGACCTGCTAAAGGAGGTCAGTCCGATTATGGTCTGGGCCCAGGCGAATTTGTCGAATCTAACGGCAGTTTGTCTCCCCGGAATCCAGAATGTCCAGGCGGACTTCCTCTCAAGAGTTTCCCTGGACAACAACGAGTGGTCCCTCCACACAGAAGTGTTCAGTTGGATTCTGTCTCTAGGAGTAACACCGGAGGTGGATCTCTTTGCATCACCCTGCAATGCGAAACTCAAGAAGTATTACACGAGGAATCGTTGTCCCCAAGCTTTCGGAATAGATGCTTTGACGGACCAGTGGAGGTTTCTCAAGGCTAATGCCTTTCCCCCAGTTCCGGTCATTCTCCGTTTTCTATCAAGACTCCGTTGGGAAGAAGCCGAAATAATAGCGGTAATTCCGTACTGGCCCAACAGGCCATGGTTTCCTCTCCTGACGCAGCTCAGTTGTCGGGACCCAGTCCCTCTTCCTTCCAGGCCAGATCTCCTGCTACAAGGAGCATCGCTTCACCCATGTCCATCCCATCTCCATCTGATGGTTTGGTGGTTGAAAGGGAAAGGTTAACAGCTTTGGGGTGTCCGAACACAGCAATCGAGACCCTGATGAGTGCCAGGAGAGAGGGTACTAATAGAGTATACCAAAGAATCTGGTCAAGATTTGTGAGTTTCATCTCCACTGTGGGAGGTTCGTTCAAAGATCCAAAAATATCGGACGTTCTGGGTTTCCTTCAGACAGGCCTGGAGTTGCCCTTGGCCGTTAGCTCTCTTAGAGTTCAAGTCTCCGCGATTCCTGCATTCACAGGCGTTGCCTGGGCAAAACATCCTCTCGTCAGGCAATTCTTCAAGGGAGCAACAAGACTTAGACCTCAAAGGAGGCCAAGATTCTCCAAATGGGATCATCCCCTCGTTTTGGACTTCTTTTCAGGAGAAGAATTTCGACAAATGGATCAATTGTCCATCAAAGACCTTTTTCTCAAGACAGTATTTCTGGTGGCCATAACATCTGCCAAAAGAGTATCTGAGATCAGCTCTCTGGGTTTCAAAGAACCCTTTATCACCTTTTTTCCTGATCGAGTGGTCTTGATCCCCATGTTGGGATCAAACCCCAAAGTGACGTTCGTTTTTCATGAGAATCAAGAAATAGTTCTCCCAACATTCCATTCACCTGATAATTCTAGCATCCATCCTCTCGATGTCGGAGAAATCTTAAGACTCTATTTGGAAACGACGGCTCCCTTCCGGAAATCGGATTACCTTTTTATCTACTTCCAGGGGAAGAACAGAGGATTACGTGCTTCTTCCAGATCCATCTCAGCCTGGATTGTCCAGGCTATTCAAAGGGCGTATACGGCTAAGGGTCTGGTCCCTCCAGAGGCAGTGACGGCCCACTCGACTAGGAGTGTTTCAACGTCTTGGGCAGCTTCCTGTCATGTGTCTGCAGAAGTGATTTGCAAAACAGCCTCGTGGTCATCGATAAATACATTTATGACACACTATTGTATTGAGCCAGCGGCTCTTTCCTCAGTTCATTTTGGTTTGAATGTCTTATCTGTTGACGGTGCCAATTAAACCTTTTTTTCTTTAAACCAGCAATATTTCCCACCGGGAGTGTATGGCTAGTTATTTCCCATACGTAGGCTGCCATGGAGTCTGTCAGGAAAATGGAAAATTTATATCAAATACTTACCGTAATTTTCCTTTCCTGATGGACTCCATGTCAGCAGGAGATCCCTCCCGTTGCTGGAGTAGGCTAAGTTATGGAACACGGTACCTAGCTGGGAGCAAAGATTTATGGGAGTGGGGTCCTATGAGGTAGGAGAGGCGGGATTAACCCATACGTAGGCTGCCATGGAGTCCATCAGGAAAGGAAAATTACGGTAAGTATTTGATATAAATTTTCCATTTTAAAGAAATATTAAGGATGGGTTGTTTTTCTACTACTGCAATAAAAATTCCAGCACCAAGCTAAGCAAGAATTTTCACTAAAAACGTCTTTGCTTTTGCTGCATAAAAGTGAGAAAATGTTTACTAAAGGAAAGTGAGCCTTAAAAAATATGCACCTGCCTATAATTTAAAGGGTCTGTTTTATATTTTACTAGTGAGTATTCACTAGTAAAAAAAATAACTTTTCTACAAGAGGAAATGGCAGGATGAGAACTGAAAGCCAAAATTAGGGGCATTGCTTCCCACCAAGGAATCCTGGATTTAAATCAAGGAACTTTCTGTTATAAATGTATGACTATGAATGTGTCATGTATTGCTAACATTATTACAGTAATTAGTGCTAAAAATATGCACTGTTATTGTACTAATGACACTGGCAGGGAAGGAATTAACATCAGGGGCAATCAAGGGGTTAAAAATGTTCCCTCACTGTGTGTTCTAACAGTATAGGGGACTGTGTGACTGGGGAAACATACAGATCCATCTTCCTGCATAGCAGAAAGATAGTATTTGTGTGATCACCCCTGTCAGAACGGAGATTTGCCTTGTTTACACCGGCAGATCCCCATTCTGTCACTGCAGGGAACAATCGTGGGTGGCTGGCGAACATCGAGTCCACCCCACCTGCTGATTATCTCCCAGTGCGTGCGCGCGTGCCCACAAATCGCCGCGTACAAGCCGGTGAGTACAATGAAAATTTTGTGGAAAAAATAAAAACTTCATTTTGCAAAGAATTGTGGGGGAAAAAAATGACAACATCAAAAACCTCACCATGCATCTTACTAAATACCTTGGAATGTCTACTTTCAAAAAGGGGTCATTTGGGGGGTATTTGTACTTTCCTGGCTTGTTCGGGTCGCAAGAAATGAGATAGGCCACCAGTACATCAGGTCGGATATACATTTTTTATGATTCGCACCACAGCTTGTAGACTCTCTAACTTTCACACAGACCAAATAATATCCACTAATTTGGGTTATTTTTACCAAAGATATGTAGCAGTATAAATTGTGGCCAAAAATTATGAAGAAAAATTAATAATTTGCAAAATTCTATCACATAAACTAAGAAAAATTCATTTTTTTCCTAAATTTTTTTCATTTATAGCCCAAAAAATAAAAAACCCAGAGGTGATCAAATACCACCAAAAGGAAGCTGTATTTGTATGAAAAAAAAGACAAAAAATGAATTTGGGTACAGTATTACATGACTGAGTAATTGTCATTCAAAGTGTGACAGCGCTGAAAGCTGAAAATTGGTCTGGGCAGGAGGGGGGTTTAAGTGCCCAGTAGGCAAGTGGTTAAACAGTTTTGTTTCTTATAAATTCACTTTAAAAAGGACTCCAGGTTCAGTAAAAACATGTAATGCTCACAAAACATGCTGCCACCTCAGTAAGAAAACAGGTGCTAACAATGACAATTATTACTTGCACCCCACATCTGTGTATGACTGATAGCAATAGTGAAGACTCAGAACTCTATTCTTTAAAATTTTTGGTAGCCTTGGAACATTGGTGGTGAGACTTGAAGAGCTGGGAGAACCTTTATGTAGCTTGGTTTGGCAGAGCAGCCCTCATTAAAATAATTTTCCTCCCTCAACGTCTCTACCCAATGCAAAATATCCTGATACGTCTACCCCCCCCCCCCCCCCCATCTTCTTTACAGCCCTTAAATGCTCAAGCTCTACCTTTATTTGGCAATCTAAACCTCCAAGAGTTCACTACGCCCGTCTTACTCTACATAGCACAGACGAGGTGTTGGTCTTCCTGATCTCCGGCGTTATCATTTGGCATGCTAACTCACTCATGTCGTGGACTGGCATGTCCATGATCGGACAAAAGGATAGGTTTATCTTGAGCAAGCCCAAATACACCAACCAATCAAAAATTTACCCTGGCTTTGGTGGCAGCATATATCCAAAGAAGCTACAAGACACCCGTTGATAGGACCCGCACTCAAGGCATATCATAAAACCCAATCTGTTGGCTCGACCTCCCCCAATTCTAGTCCTCTTACTCCTTTATGCCTCAATCCAGCCTTCTTACAGGGCATGGCGGCAACCTTTCTGTCATCAGTCTGGCCACATAAGGAAGTATAAGCCTTACACTTTTACAAACAAACATGCATTGTCATTCTGGACTTATGCCCCCCAAAAAAACACCTTTTAATGTCACACGGCACGCCCAATACCTGATCTAGGCCATTAAACACACTGGAGACCCCCTGCAGTAGGAAACAGCCACAGAGACATTGTATCTCTGCTCTCTATTCTTCACTATTCACGATCTCTCAGCCCATTCAAACTCTTCTAGTAAGGTGTGGGAATAGGATCTAAAGGGTCTCTGAATTTAGCCACACAGGAGTGTGGTTACAAGATTTACACACATTTGTATCGGACCCCCTCCCATTTTCAAAATTATTGTCTATCTATCCCCAAAACCTGTTGGACGTGTGAGAAGGAAGAAGGGACAATGCTTCATAGCTTGTGGTCATGTTCCCAGTTAATGCCCTTTTGGAAAAAAGTACACAAAATGACCTCTATGGTCACGACGGAGGTGCTCAAGTTCTCTCCAGCACAATACCTCTTACATCATACTTTAATTCCCAAGTTTATTTGCTGTAAATCTCTGGCGATGTTCATGATGAATGCATCAAGGCATTGGGGTTAATTTACTAAAGGCCAATCCACTTTGCACTACAAGTGCACTGCAAGGACTGTAGATCTGAGGGGAAGATCTGAAATCAGGGGAAGCTCTACTCATTTTATCATCCAATCATGTACAAGCAAAAATACTATTTTATTTTCCTTGCATGTCCCCCACAGAGCTACAGTGACTGCACATCCAATTGCACTTCCAAGTGTACTTGCAGTGCCCTTGTAGTGCAAAGTGGATTTGCCTTTAGTAATAACCCCCCTGCATTCCTTACCATTGGCGTTCTAATAGGGTCCTGACAATTGAGGAATGGTTCCAGGAAATAAATAAAATGGAAGAGATTAAAGAGTTAATTAGCATCTCTTGAGAGAAAGACTAACAAATTTTACCTCCTCTTTGGTACTGCTGGTCTCACTTTAAAATTATTGCAGCATACTATGACTCTTGTCAATAAGCACCGGATACCAGTTTAAGCCCTCTGACTGAAAGGCTTGATTCTGGTTGTCTATGATCTGCTCTGAGACCTGTAGTTGATGTGCCTTCTGGTTGTCTGAGTATGCATTAATGGTAATTAATATTAGTTGTACTGACCCTATCTGATGTCTTGATCTGCTCTGAGACCTGTAGTTGATGTGATGTGCCTTCTGGGATGGTTGGGCAACAGGTATTGGCAGGTGCTGTGTAGGTGATTTTTGTCACCTTACCTAAGCATTGTCAGGTATCAGTCACCAACAGCCATAGTTGCACATGAACATTGGAAATGTATAGAATTGGTTGCATAAAGTTATTAGTGATGATATCATACCTTAGAAACCATCACTGGGTATAAAGCAGTACGTGTCAAACCAACAGGACCAATGATTGTTACAGTAGCGGATCTATCGTATAAGACTCCGCAATGCCTAAGGGTTGATGAAAAAAGATTATGTATTAAAGGAAAGGAAAAAAAAAAAAAAAGAGGGGGGGGAGGGGGGGGGGGTTTTGTGAGGAACAGGGATATTATTTGAAAATTTGGATGCATGATTGCATGCGCATAAATGTATGTGTGCATGCATATATTTGTACATACATGAGAGAGGATCATACCTGGCGGACTGTAGGGTTTGTAATGGTTTGGGGGTGTCCCTGGCGGACTGTAGGGTTTGTAATGGTTTGGGGGTGTCCCTCTGTGAGTACTGGTTTGTGAGTAAGAGCAGTCTGTGGACGTCAGGTAAAGTGACCTGATTCCTAGAGGGGTTGTTAAAACAGACCAAATTACGTCCGACGTCGGTCACGTTCGCCACTCTCTCCTATGTACGCCGCCCCATAACAAATATGCGTCGGTCACGTTCGCCACTCTCTCCTATGTACGCCGCCCCATAACAAATATGCGGCGGCGTAATAGGAACGGCAAGCTCGTTAGCATCTGCGGCCGGGGGATACATTTCTACTACCCACCCCCTGCCGCCCACTACCTATCGATTACACGATTGGCCAAATCTAGGACGGGGGCGGACCCCCGCGCCGCTGCCTCGGGGGGCGTCTCCCTCTCCTATCTCCCCATTGGTTCCCAGCCCCTTTAAAGCAGGCATCACTCAGTAAGCTTTTCTATGCTGCCATCATCTGACAGGACCACGTAGCACCACTCAGCCACTAAGGTAAGCCACTACTTGAGCCCCCACCAGCCATTTCCAACGTTATAGGATTAATTTGCAACACCCTTATCTTCAAATTCCTTTCTACCTATAGGAAGCCTCCCCTGGCGGACCTCTACCCTGGCTTCAATATACCAGTTTAAGGTATAATCTCCTCTGTCACTACCTACTCCCACCACATACTACTGTAAAATATATACATATCAAGTTCTTACGTTTGTGTTGGTCTGTTTTAACAACCCCTCTAGGAATCAGGTCACTTTACCTGACGTCCACAGACTGCTCTTACTCACAAACCAGTACTCACAGAGGGACACCCCCAAACCATTACAAACCCTACAGTCCGCCAGGTATGATCCTCTCTCATGTATGTACAAATATATGCATGCACACATACATTTATGCGCATGCAATCATGCATCCAAATTTTCAAATAATATCCCTGTTCCTCACAAAACCCCCCCCCCCCCCCCCCTCCCCCCCCCTCTTTTTTTTTTTTTTTTTTTTCCTTTAATACATAATCTTTTTTCATCAACCCTTAGGCATTGCGGAGTCTTATACGATAGATCCGCTACTGTAACAATCATTGGTCCTGTTGGTTTGACACGTACTGCTTTATACCCAGTGATGGTTTCTAAGGTATGATATCATCACTAATAACTTTATGCAACCAATTCTATACATTTCCAATGTTCATGTGCAACTATGGCTGTTGGTGACTGATACCTGACAATGCTTAGGTAAGGTGACAAAAATCACCTACACAGCACCTGCCAATACCTGTTGCCCAACCATCCCAGACGATATCTCTATGATGCTGTCTCAATACCTCGCATCACATCTACGTGTTTTTTCTTTCTCACTTCCTACAGCCACCACGCTAAATCCGGGTTTCTGGGCTACCTCTGGCAGGTACGGAGAACATATAGGACGCCCTTTGTTGCCGAACCGGTCCTCTTTGGAGGGTCTGTATGTGCATGCTGAACCTTTTCCACTCTAGGAGGGGGCTGTTTGATGGACACCTAGCCATAGGCCCAGGAATGCTAGCAGGACGCCAAAGCAGCCACATTATCCTGGTTTTTCTCTACCAGGTTTCAAAATTTCCCAAAGGAACTCTCTTCCTTTCTGGGTTTTAATAAATGGATGCCCCCATAGGAGCTCAAGACATCAGATAGGGTCAGTACAACTAATATTAATTACCATTAATGCAAAGATTAATATGCTATCTCCCACCAATACTATGACTGTGAGTGCATTTCATTCTGCATATATTTCATTGTAATTTTTCTTTCTAGATCACAAATACATAAATGTGCCTACCCTAAAAGTTTTCTCCCTGAAGAAGAGTCAAAAAAATCTCGAAACGCGTCGGAGCACTACGCACATTTTTGTTGTTTGTATCAACATCTATGTCACAGTTTTGGTTTTCCTATGTTGTTTTTTTGCATCCTCTGTATTTTTACATGTATGTGGTATGTCTATATATCTTTGTGGATTTGCTAATCCTACCTCTAAAAAAACCCCCCGCTTATTTTGATGTCAAATAAATATCTATTTAAACTCTAAAATATATGTAAGCGTTCTCTCCCTTTCAAAAATCCCCAAGAGGAATAAATTCTGTACCATATGATCTGCTCTGAGACCTGTAGTTGATGTGCCTTCTGGGTTAGTGCAGGAGCTAGAAAGATGGATGCATACGTGTCCCCTACCCCACTCCTTTGCCCTCTCCGCTCACCCTCTATCTCCCTCCCATACATCTTCTTTTTTCTCCCTAACCCCCCTTTTCCCTCTTTTGTTTTTTATCTTTTCTCTTTTTTTCTTTTCTCACAGTGTTGACTAGCTTATTGACTCATTCGTAGTAATTTTTGTTTCTAACAGGGTACGAATACTTCTCGGATCTATTTATGTTCTGATGCACATATATTTACATTTACGATGTTCTCAATTTGACATTCACTATTTTGCCCCCAGCAATGCTGTTCATATTGGGTTGTCCCTCATTGTGAACATTATATGTGTTCTTTTATTTGGTTCTATGTATATTGCCCATGTGGGACTAACTTTGCTTTTTTCCTATTGTCTTATACTTCAATAAAGCTTTAGTGGGAAAAAAAATTGTGAATAAGACTACATGCCTAGGAGAGGGGGGTTTTGGTTTAACAGAGTAGAGAGTGGACTATAAGAAGATGATGAATGAAGGAGAGCTGAGGTTAAGAAAGAAAGCTAGCTGTGATATGACTCTAAGACAGGCAGCATGATGTACTATGACCTGTGCTATGGTATGATTCACCCCCCTCTGATTTTATCCCTTTAACTTATTATTTTAACTGCAGATATCATTATGTATTTTTTAAATATAATAAGAAATGTGCTTATTAATATCACCAGAGCTCTCAATATTATCCAACTTTGTAATAACGTCACATTCTCAACCATGATTCTCTCCACAGACACTAAGAAGGCATTTGACAGGGTAAGTTGGGGATTCATGAAGGGTGTACTTCGACATATATGGATCGGAAAAAATGCACTGAAGTGGATGGAAGCATTGTATGATTACCCAATGGCAGCGGTTAAAGCCAATGGTGTGTTATCTACTAACTTTACATTGGCAAATGGCACTCACCAGGGTTGCCCTTTCTCACCACTTCTTTTTATACTTACTTACTCTAGAGCCGCTACTGAGACAAATCAGATGTAACCCAACTATACATCTCATAAAATAGCTTCTTTTGCAGACAATCTATTTTTTTTTTTTTTATTACCAATCCGGAAATATCTTTACTTAACCTAGTTAGAGAGCTGGATCGCTACTCACAATTAAGGATGAGCAGAACACCCCCCGGTTCGGTTCACACCAGAACAGCTGAACAGGCAAATAATTCAGAAGAACACGCGAACACCGTTAAAGTCTATGGGACATGAACATAAAAATCAAAAGTGCTAATTTTAAAGGCTTATATGCAAGTTATCGTCATAAAAAGTGTTTGGGGACCCGGGTCCTGCCCCAGGGGACATGTGTCAATGCAAAAAGAAGTTTTAAAAACAGCCGTTTTTTCGGGAGCAGTGATTTTAATAATGCTTCAAGTGAAACAGTAAAAATGAAATATTTATTTAAATGTTGTGCCTGGGGGGGTGTCTATAGCATGCCCGTAAAGTGGCACAGTTTTCCCGTGTTTAGAACAGTACCACAGCAAAATAACATTTCTAAAGGAAAAAAGTAATTTAAAACTGATAACGGCTGTAATGAATTGTCGGGTCTCGGCAATATAGATAAAACTCATTGAAAAAAATGGCATGGGTTCTCCCCCAGTCCATTACCAGGCCCTTTGGGTCTGGTATGAATATTAAGGGGAACCCCGAACCAAAAAAAACCTGCATGAGCCTTCCCTGCAAAATCCATATCAAGCCCTTCAGGTCTGATATAGAAATTAAGGGGAACCCTGCGCCTATTTTTTTTAAAAATAGCGCTCTCTCACCCCCCACTTTTCCTGCAGCCTGCCAGGTTGCGTGCTCAGATAAGGGTCTGGTATGTTTTTTTTGGGGGGACCCCTATGCCATTTTCATTTTTTGATGTATAGGAATGGGGTGAAGGCATTTTCAAAGTTTAGCCAAGCTTTAGTATGAGCGTGAATGTTCCAGTCTATTATTCTTGTCAGCTGGCAGGCCCAGTGATATTTGGCAATGTCTGAAAAGCCTATGCCACATTTTAACTTGGGTAGAGTCCGCCTCTAATAACTTAGTCTAGGGAGTGATTTACCCCACACAAATTCCGTACAACTTAATAATATAATAACCATTACCATATTAACATGCAAACAAAATAAGTGAACATTGCAAACATATCCATTACCCAATAGAGCAATCTTTTAGTGCAACTTAGCACTACTTGAAACTTATCAGTGTAACATTACGGGTAGGTGGGTGACACACGTGTTCCCGTCTATGAACGTATATGTGTTAGGCTGGAGCGGAGGGAGTGGCATGAGGGTAAGTCCTTGGCTTTCCAGGAGGAAGCTGTTGCTTCTATTAGCTGGGCAGCCAGTGGGGTGTATGATTATCAATAAGAGGGGTCAATCGATACCATGAGGAGTATGTATAGTCTCCCTGATTATTGTAGTGATTACATATGTGTCTCTTGATCCTTGTTATAGTTTAAATATAGTTGTATCCGTATTCAGGAAATACATGTTTTAAAAATCTGGTAAGGGCCTTCCTTAGGGTATCAGCTGGGATGTGTCAAAGAGGTAACGTGTCCCTTGAACCCCGGGTGTAGGGATGAGCTGAACACCCCCCCCGTTCGGCTCGCACCAGAACCCGCGAACGGACCTAAAGTCCGTGCGAGCTTTCGAACCCTATTAGTTATAATGGATGCGAACGTTCGAAATCAAAAGTGCTAATTTTAAAGGCTAATATGCATGTTATTGTCATAAAAAGTGTTTGGGGACCTGGGTCCTGCCCCAGGGGACATGTATCAATGCAAATTTTTTTTTTTTTTAAATCGGCCGTTTTTTCAGGAGCAGTGATTTTAATAATGCTTAAATTGAAACAATAAAAGTGTAATATTCCTTTAAATTTCGTACCTGGGGGTGTCTATAGTATGCATGTAAAGGGGCGCATGTTTCCTGTGCTTTTGTCCATGCAAAAAGTGTAATTTTTGCAGGAAAGAAAGCTATTTAAAATCACTTGCGGCTAATGTTAAATGACGGCTCCCGTAACACAGAGAACAGTCATTCATTGAAAGTCATTCATAAAAAAAAAGTCATTCATAATAAAAAAAAAAAAAGCATGGGGGTCCCCCCAAATTCAATAACCAGGCCCTTCGGGTCTGGGACGGATATTAAAAAAAAAATGGCGTAGGGTCCCCCTCAAAATCCATACCAGACCCTTGAGGTCTGGGATGGATTTTAAGGGGAATCCCAGCCAAAAAAAATGGCGTGGGGTCCCCTCAAAATCCATACCAGACCCTTATCCGAGCACGCAACCTGGCAGGCCGCAGGGAAAGAGGGGGGGACGAGAGTGGCCCCCCCTCCCGCCTGAACTGTACCAGGCCACATGCCCTCAACATTGGGAGGATGCTTTGGGGGTCTGAGACCCCCAAAGCACCTTGTCCCCATGTTGATGAGGACAAGGGCCTCGTCCCCACAACCGTGCCCGGTGGTTGTGGGGGTCTGCGGGCGGGGGGCTTATCGGAATCTGGAAGCCCCCTTTAACAAGGGGACCCCCAGATCCCGCCCCCCCCCTGTGTGAAATGGTAAGGGTACCCCTACCATTTCACCAAAAAGTGTCAAAAATTGTAAAAATGACAGGAGACGGTCTTTGACAATTCCTTTATTAAAATCTTCTTTCTTCTTTCTTCATCCTTCGGTTTCTTCATCTTCTCCTTCTGTCATCTTCTTCCATCTTCTTCCATTTTCTTCTTCCTCCGATCCGCTTCTTCTTGCGCTGGTCTTCTCGTCCTTCTCGTCCGGCATCTTCTTCCATGGCGTCGGCATCTGTTCTTCTGTCGGGCCGCTCCTCGCAATGGGAGGCTCCCGCTGTGTAAGGCTTCGCTCCGTCTGACAGGTCTTTTATAACGGAGGGCACCTGGTGACCCCGCCCCCCTCTGACGTCATGGGGAAAGCCATAGGGAATTCCCCATGATGTCCCCGTGCTTCAGAGGGGGCGGGGTCACCAGGTGACCCTCCATTATAAAAGACCTGTCAGAGGCAGCGAAGCCTCACATAGCGGGAGCCTCCCATTGCGAGGAGTGGCCCAAGAAGAGACACCGACGCCATGCAAGAAGATGCCGGATGAGAAGGACGAGAAGGCCAGCGCAAGAAGAAGCGGATCGGAGGAAGAAGAAAATGGAAGAAGATGGAAAAAGATGACGGAAGGAGAAGATGAAGAAACCGAAGGATGAAGAAAGAAGAAAGAAGATTTTAATAAAGGAATTGTCAAAGACCGTCTCCTGTCATTTTTACAATTTTTGACACTTTTTTGGTGAAATGGTAGGGGTACTTTTGTACCCCCTTACCATTTCACACAGGGGGGGGCGGGATCTGGGGGTCCCCTTGTTAAAGGGGGCTTCCAGATTCCGATAAGCCCCCCGCCCGCAGACCCCCACAACCACCGGGCACGGTTGTAGGGACGAGGCCCTTGTCCTCATCAACATGGGGACAAAGTGCTTTGGGGGTCTCAGACCCCCAAAGCATCCTCCCAATGTTGAGGGCATGTGGCCTGGTACGATTCAGGCTTTTCCTGCGGCCTGCCAGGTTGCGTGCTCGGATAAGGGTCTGGTATGGATTTTGAGGGGGACCCCACGCCATTTTTTTTGGCTAGGGTTCCCCTTAAAATCCATCCCAGACCTCAAGGATCTGGTATGGATTTTGAGGGGGACCCTACGCTATTTTTTTTTTGGCTGGGGTCCCCCTTAATATCCATCCCAGACCTGAAGGGCCTGGTTATGGAATTTGGGGGGACCCCCACGCTTTAAAAAAAAAAAAAATCAATGAATGACAGTTCTCTGTGTTACGGGAGCCATCAATTCATTAGCCGCGAGTGCTTTTAAATAGCTTTTTTCCTGCAAAAATTACACTTTTTGCAGGGACAGTTCTAAGCACAGGAAACCTGCCCCCCTTCACAGGCAACCTATAGACACCCCCCAGATGTGATACTGCAATGCTGTACTAACAGCACGCACACACAAATCCCCAGAAAGAGAGCACATATTGTCAGCAGTCAGCAACACACTGACACGCTGACACTGAAACACAATATGCGAGGCCGCCGCTGCGCTATAATTGGCTGTAGCCAATTATGGCGCTCCTCGCTGCCGGAGCTGTGATTGGCCAAGCATGCGGGGTCACAGTGCATGCTTGGCCAATCATCAGTCAGCATTGCACTGCGACTGGCGCAATGCATTGCGGGCCGCTCGCATCACACAAATTTGATGCGAGCGGCCCAAATAGTTCTGGGCTCGCCAATTCGAACACGGGTTCGAAACGAACACCGGGCCCATCCCTACCCGGGTGGTAAAAGTATGTGAAGTGTGGCCTGTTAACCACTGTAGAAGTAAACCTCAACATCATAAATGACGAGCCAATAGGGATTTGTAGTACATAGGAGGTTTCTGCTCCCATGATAGATGAATTCTGTGGTCCAACAAGCTTTAAGGGGTGAGAACATAGGATTAGTTCTCTGGGAAATTAGTTTGTTTCTGTAAATGGCCATATAGCCAAAAGGATGCCCAACATTAGTGTTGGGGGCCAATCCGTACTAGCGAATCTCTACCCACTACAATGTTACGTACTTAATCCCTTTTGGAACGCCTAGTATTAGAAAAAGGTATATCTTGGTCACATATTGGGCATATATTAGACAAGAAAATACCTCAGACAGGTCTGACAGACTGGGATTTCTGGTAAAGTTCATGTTATCTGGTGGTTGTCTCCCTGATGCAGCGCTGAGGATGACCAGCAGGGGCAGCTTCCCCTAAGACTCATGCTAGGCTTATGCGAATTATGAAAGGTTAGTGTTATAGGATTTATAGCAAATGGTTAACAGAACAAGCGTGGAAAGAGGAGTTTTGCTCTGAATGCTCGTACACTGTGTTATCATATGCAGATAGAGCAACCAGCAGGGGGCAGCTATTGACGTTCTGTCAGTGGTGACAAATTACCTGTGCAGGGTGTCAGGGCCCCCGCTAGTCATTGCCTGAACTTGGGCATCCTAGGGGAGCTGGGTGATCCCAAGTCTGTCAGACAACGTAACCTCAAATGCAAAAAAATAAATAAATGAGGGGGAGGTTTGGGGAAGTCTTGCACAGGGGGATCCTGGGGCTATGTCCTGGATTTTCCTGGCGATTGTATCCGGAATAGTATAGATCATGTCAAGTGGAGCAGGGTAGCCCAAATCTGCAGAATGGGATATTCACTTTGGCTGGGAGAGAAAGGGAGACTGGAGATATTGTGTGAAGCGCCAGCTGCAGATAAGGTCAAGATGTAGTCTTCCGGGGCTGGAGTGGGTTACTGGATCAATGGACTGGGAGAGGGGATCATTGCAGAGTCAGGTGGTTTAGACTCAAATGCATGACACCGGCTGCGTGTGGGCAGTTGGGCTGGGTGTACAATGTCAAGTAATTGAGGATGCTGCTGGGGTAATGGGTGGAACAGGTGGGGCAGTACAGCTAGAGAAAAAAAAAACAACTACTTAACTGAGTATGGAGGTCTCCAGTGTAGTGGCTCAGCGATCATGGCAAGCCCTTCGGTTTTGATGAGCTTTTGTAGGGCTGGAGCCTGGGTGTGGACCCAAAGCGGATTGCTGAGAGTGGAATTTTGAAGGGAAACCCTGCCTGGGGTAGCAATGTTCCTATGTTTCCATGGGATTGAATCTGGATGGAGTAAGCCTTGTGGAAGGAGGGCGTAATTCTGCATACCTGTCAGGGAAATACCGTACTCCGGCACCGGGTTCCAAGAATGCGCACGCGTGGTAGAACGGCTCGGCAAACAGTACAGGTACGCGGGGCAGCGGGTGCGCATGCGCGGGTTCACGGCGCTCGGGTATCTGCTGTAGCTCACCCAGTGCGGCTCACTGCTATGCGCAGCGCTGACAGAAGACGAGTGCGCAAGCGCACTCGTCCGGGTACCCCACCTGACCATTTACCTGGCCTATAAAAGGCCTTCTCTTTCCTCTCACTATTGCTGGTTTGTTGTCTCTACTTCCTGAGTCCCTGGCTCCAGTCCTTGTATCCTGTACCTTGTATCCAGTACCTTGTATCCTGTATCTGCCTGATTACCTGTGCCTGACCCGGAACCCTCCTGACCACCGCTGCTGTTACCTGTGTTTGACCCCTGGCTTGCCTCTTGGATATCCTTCTGCCTGATCATCTGTGCTTGACCCTCGGCCTGCCTACTGGACATTCTCTGAGTTACTTACCTGTGTTTGACCCCTGGCTTGCCTCTTGGATATCCTTCTGCCTGATCATCTGTGCTTGACCCTCGGCCTGCCTACTGGACATTCTCTGAGTTACTTACCTGTGTTTGACCCCTGGCTTGCCTCTTGGATATCTTTCTGCCTGATCACCTGTGCTTGACCCTCGGCCTGCCTACTGGACATTCTCTGAGTTACTTGCCTGTGTTTGATCCCTGGCTTGCCTTCTGGACACTCTCTTGTTGCTACTGGTGTTTGACCCTCTGGCTTGCCTTCTGGATCCCCTTTGGTTGACCTCCCTGTGCTTGACCCTCGGCCTGGCTTCCTGGACTTCCAGTTCACGTATGCACCTCAGGATCTCCCTCCAGTGTGTGTTCCGGTACCTCTACAGCCTCTGCCTCATCACGGTCCTGCCAGGTGTCTACTTCCAGTGCAGCTTCAGCCTCACCTGGTCTACGTCGCTACTGCACACCACCTGCAACCCACCTGCTGGCAACCCATGCATCTTTGTGCCCGGTGTCCTCTGTACCCATTCCAGAGGCATCGTGCACCTAGTCGCAAGGGGAGCAGCTCTCAGCATTTCGGCCCGGGTGAGTACTTGTGACAATACCATTCAGGTACCTCTATGAACGGGATGCCTAAAGTGTCACAAAAATTACGGAGATCTTCTGGCACTTTGAGAATTGCGTTGCGGCCTTGAGAGGAGGCTGACAGGCAGAAGGGAAATTTCCAACTGTATGGTATTCCCTTCGTGCGGAGGACTTCTAGGAGGGGACTGAGTTCTCTCCATCGTTGAAGGGTGATGTTGGAGAGATCCTGGAACAGGTGTACATCCGTGCAGTTGTATGAGAGCGTTTTTTTTTTTGCGGGCCTGCCTTAAGATCTCTTCCTTAAGTTGGTAGTCAGTAATGCAGCAGACTACATCTCTGGTTGGATCTGACTCTCTGCCTCTTGGGTGAAGGGCATGATGGATGTGTTCCATACTGATCAGTGTGGTGAGGGGTCTGTCCAATAGATTATTGAAGAGGCTACCACGTCAGCTTGCAGTTGATCTGCGTCTACTGTTTCTGGGAGGCCACGCAATCTTAGGTTGTGTCGTCTACCACGGTTGTCCAGATCTTCCATATGATGGTTCAGATCATGGTGCTGCAGGGTGTGAGTATCCAGGACATGGTGTGCATGGCAAATTGCTGTGGATTAATGTGCCATCACCTTAAAAAGAAAGGTATTGACACGATAGGGAGCTATGGGTAGCTGCTCACCCCGGGTTTGGATAGAAAAAGAAAAGGTTCTCCCTGTAGGGTGGGGTTTTTAGGCAGCGATAAGTCTGATACAGGTTATCAAGCAAGTATGTTTAGTGAGAGACCAATTCCATCCAGATCAAATTTTAGAAAGTTTATTCAAATTTAAAAGTAGAGTGACACATAAAAAGATATAAAACACAAGCCCATACAGCATAAAAAAAAATTACAAGTACAGTACACAAAATATAATAGGCTAACAGATAACACCTGACCCCTCAACTGATAGTGTCAGAAGTGGTGGTTTTGTAGGATGTGACCAAAAAAGGACTGACGCGTTTCGACCTGTTGTTTGTATCGGTCTTCCTCGGAGTATTTTTGGTCTATTGGGACAAAAAAGACAATGTAACAACAACTACTCTATTAAGTATTTCTATGTGTTGCACTTGTGTCCATATGTATTTTTATCATCAATATAGTTACCAGTATATGTGTAGTGTCTGGAATAGTCTTCTGTATGGGTACTCATAAAAATCCCATCGTCCTTCCCGGTGGCTTCCAAGTTTGGCTCCCACTGGTGGATCAAGGCACAGCAGGTTATCCAGGCCGTATGTGGCTTACGAAGAGTCACACTTGAAACTGACCTGCCGGAGAGGAAGCCCAGGACGGCCCCCCAGGGGGTACGGCGGGAAGGGGGAGGGAGAGAGAGGGCCAGCGATGGAACACCCGCAGCTACGGACTCCTGGAATATACCAAGAAATCATTCATAGGCACAATTACGAAAGCAAAATATAGAAAAAGGGGGGCTTCCATATTCTAGGGAGAAGTCCCTAGTTTCGATGTATGGAAGTACTATTGTGTTTAAAAGATGGTATCACTAGTATCATATTCCTGGGGATCAGAGTTAACTTCATATATAAGGTAACGCCCTTTCTCTAACAAATTATATATTTGTGGTTAAATGTTAAATTTATGAAAAGTCAAATCATAAAATAGAAGGAAGTCTCAAAAGTGGGGAAGGATGTGAAGTGCAACGTGCATGGGGCAATGGTGACGGGAATGCATGATGGGAAGGGAAAAGGAAGAGGGGAGGGAAGGAGGGGGGGGGGGGAAGGGGGGGGGGGGGAAGAAAAAAGAGGGGAGGGGGGTGGAAAGGGGGGGGAGGGGGGGGGGGGTGGAAAAAGGGGGGGGGAGAGGGGAGGGGAGGGTTGGAAGAAGAAGGGGGAAGACAAAGTGATGGGGGGAAAAGAGAGGGGAGACTAGAAAGAGGACGGGGGAGGGAATGGGGAAGAAAGAGGGGAAGGGGCCGGACGGAGGGTGAGGAACAGAGAAAAGGGGGAAAAGGAAAAAAGAAGAAAGGGAACAAGAAGAATGATGGGAACTATATATGTATGGCGCGCTTCATACACATAAAGGAATGAATGAAAAGAGAAGGTGAAAGGAAAGAAAATGAGAGAGAATTGTGAAGGGAAGAGAGATGGCTGTGAGAGTGGGGGTGACAGGGGGGTGTGATGTAAAAAAGGAGGGGATGGAGAAAAGGAGGTGTTGGGCTACTTGAAGGGAGAAGGAGGGGAAGGGAGGGAGTGAGGGAAATAAGAGAAGAACTGATGTGGTGGGGGGAGGGGGGGAGAGGGGGGGAGAGAGAGGAAAAAGGAAAGGGGGGAGAAGAGGGGAAAGGGGAGGGAAGGGGGAGAAAGGGAGGCTTGGGGAAAAAGAGAAAGGGGGATTGGGTATAAAGTGAGGGAAGTGGGGAGAGGGGAAACTGATAATGTTGGGGAAACAATGTGGTAAACTAAAAGGTGTGAGGCACAGGGAAATACAATGAAAAATTGAATTGTGCAATGTGATAAAAGATTATATTCAAAGTGAAGGGGATAGTGGAGGGAGGTGAAAAGAGGAAGAGGGGAAAAGAGGGGCAGAAAAACAGCGGAGAGAGGAAAAAGGGAGGGGGAGGGGAAAGGCAGGAAGGGAAGAGAAAGGAAAAGGGAGAACAGGGAGGTAGGAGTGAGGAAATGGAATGCAGTGTAAGTGAAGTTTGGGAAGTGGGGTTGTGATGATGGAAGGGAAGGGAAGGCGGGTGAGGGGAAGTGGAGGGGGGAGGGAAAGAAGGGGGTGAAGGGGGGGGGAGGAGGGTTGAATAGGGAAAAAGGAAAAGGGGAAAGGATATGCTGGGGGACGGGGGGGGGGGTAAGGGAATGGGGGGGGGTAGAGGGGGAGGGGGGAGGAGAGAGAAAGGGAAAGGGGGGGGGGTTGCTGTTGGGATCGTGTGGGACTACTAGGAAGACAGTGAGATGGGGAAACAGGGATGTGTGGCAAGGGGATGGTTGACATTACCTTCAAGTATTGGATAGGATCACATGGGCCGCAGGGTGGAAATCCGTGGGGCTCTTAGCCTGAACGCAGCAGCCTTGGGGAGATCAGGTTGAAATCTCCAGAGTGGTCTATGGGATGAAAGAGGGGAAGAGAGAAGGGAGGGGGGGGCTTTGTTAGGCCCCTCTTAAAACTCATGTGTGGAAAACATGATCCCTTAGATAGGAGAGGAGTACTCACTGAAATTCCAAAGGAGTGCCTGGAGCGTGCTGAGCCTTCTGCAGAGGTGGAATGCCATTGTCCACCCTGCATGGCTTATAAATGCGCGCTCCCGAGAGTGATTGGTCCGATGCCGCGGGGGGCCATACCGACCCCACCCCCTCCCCCCAGCAGCCGCACCCACGGGAGCCTCCGACGGCGCCCCCGAGGCCAGTCATGGCGGCCAATCGGTCCGCCTCGTGTGCCCTCTCCCGGCGTTCTCCAGAGGCGTGCCCCGCATTTGCGTCATTCACGTCGCAAGATGCGTGACGTCATAGGCGTGCGCGCACGTACGGGGCACCGCACATGCGCACAACGTCCGTGAATGCCGGAGGACGCCGCCAGCAAAGGGCCAACCCCCCTAAAACGCCCAGGACCAGCCTCGACGCCTGTGGGGGGAGGATAAGGGAGGGACAAAATTAAAAGGCCACTCCCTCACCTTTGCTGGGAAGGCACAACGGTCGGAAACCGCATAGAGCCCTGACCCATACAGCGGGAGTCGATGGCGCCACCTAGGGAGGGAAAGGAAGATTGGTCAAAGAGTTGTTAATCATACATAAATTCAAATAGGACTGATCTGGGGCAAAAAAGTCATGATTTACATGAAACTGTTATGTGACATGTCATTCATTAAAAATAACTTGTTAATGTCTCTCATTTGATCTACAATGTAGTAACAGTCCCACTATGTTACCGCGGGATATTTTTTTTTTTTTTTTTTTTACGTAGATCAAGTAATAAAGGTATTCTATTTAAAAATGCCTTCTTTTATATAGCAAGCTCTAATGTATATATATGGAGTTGAATCACATGCTTGATTGTATTCTCAGGAGGGGGGGCAGTGAGTGTGGGATGTTTCAAAGAACCCCCACAAGGTATTAGTGAAGAAACAATATACGTCAGATCTTAAGATATCATATATATGTGTCTATAACCATAACGGGGGGGGGGGGGGGAGACGAAGCAGGAGTGAAAAGCAGGGTGGTATAGAGGTGTAAGAGACCTCATTGGGTCTTGCCAGACACGAAGCCCTTAAGGAAGGGAGCGTATGAGATGGATTCGTTCAGTCCTGGAGGCAAATTGGCCTGCAGTCTGTGAATCCATCTCTGTTCGTGCTGCAATAATGTCTTATTCCAATCACCGCCTCGGCCGGGGATATGTACCCGGTCGAGAGCGGTGAAGGATATATTGGGCATTTTATAGTTGTGTTGAACAACAACATGCCTGCCTAAGGCTAGGTAATGATTTCCAATTTGCATGGAATATATGTGTTTTGACATCCTGCAATGAAACTCCTGCTTCGTCTTCCCCACATAGAAGGCCCCACATTCACAAGACATAATATAAACAATGCCTCTGGTTTGGCAATTGACGTAATGTGAAGGTTTAAAAGTCGTCCCATTGGGGAGACTGCAAGTCCTCTCCCGTCTGATATACTGGCAAAAAGAGCAATGCCCACATGGAAAAGAGCCAAAGACATTGCAGTGTCTTAGGCGATTTTGTTCATTTTTATACTCGCTCTGTACAAGTTTGTCCTTGAGGGAAGTGGCCCTTTTAAAAGTGATTGAGGGTTGTTCGGACAGAAAGTTGTTTACTTTGGGGTCATCCAGGAGGATGCTCCAATGTCTCTTTATAATGTTACGGATGTGCTTGTGTTGTTGGGAATAACGGAGTATAATCCGAGTGGGCTCGTTTTTAGAATTCTTTACTTCACTGGTCTTTTTGGACAGTAGTTTGGAACGTGTTTCCAAAGTGGTTCTATTATAGGCTTTCCGTAAACATGAACTAGCCACGTGCAAGTAGTCTCTCTTGTAAGTGCCCTGCTTCAGTTTTAAAGGAAGAATCCTCAGAGCAATTGCGGCGTAACCGCAAATATTGCCCGTATGGTATAGAATTCTTGAGGATGTCAGGGTGGGAACTTGAGGCATGTAAAATCGTATTGCCTGCTGTGCTTTTTCGAAATAGTGTCGTTGAAATTGTGTTTTGGGGGTTGCGCATCAACTGCACATCGAGGAAGGTAATGGTGTCTGGGTCATGAGTCATGGTGAATTTCAGATTGAAAGTATTCACATTGATGCAAGTGAAGAACTCCTGTAGTAGTGCCTCGGGTCCCTCCCAGACGACGAGGATGTCATCAATGTAGCGCAGCCACAGCTTGATGTGGCTGGTATACATGAGGAGGTCCTCGTCATCCAGGAGGGATTTCTCCCACTCCCCCAGGTACAAGTTGGCGTAGGCCGGAGCACAGCAAGTGCCCATGGCCACGCCTTGCACCTGGAGGTAGTGTGAGTTATTGAAGACAAAGTAGTTCTGAGTTAGGATATACTCCAAGCTCTCTATAATAAATGCATTGAGGTCGTCATCATATTTCTGGCTTAGTGTCAGGACGTCCCGTACAGCCTCGATCCCCTTGGTGTGGGGGATCGAGCTGTACAGGGCCTCCACATCGATCGCCACTAGTCGAGATTCGACAGACAGTGGCATATCTGAGACCATCTCAAGTAGGTGGATGGTATCTTTGAGGAAAGAGGGTAAACAGATCACCAATGGTTGTAGGAATGAGTCAATGAATTTACTCAAATTTTCAGATATGTTTCCGTTGCCGGAAACTATTGGTCGACCAGGAGGTTTAGTTTGTTGTTTATGTATTTTTGGTAGGCTATAAAAAGTAGCTATGCGGAGATGTTTCACTCGAATATATTCATATTGGTCTTTGGATATAGTTCCTCTCAAAAATGAGCCGTGTACCATATCATAAAAGTGATCATGGGAGGCATGTATTAAAGCCATAGGTACCCTCTTATACCACTCACCATTATTGAGAATGGTTTGGCACATATCGACGTAGGCCTGGTTGTCCATCAGGACCACGTTGCCGCCCTTGTCAGATGGCTTAATTGTAATATTTGTATTTGCACAGAGTTCTCTCATTGCATCAATTTCATCTATGCCCAGATTGTTTGAAGGGGTCCTTTTTAAAGTTATTTTGTTCAGATCTCGAAGTACTTGGTTGACAAACGTCTCTATGTTAGGGTTTAAGTTTAGGGGTGGGAATCTTGAAGATGATTTTTTAAACATAATGGATGAGGTTTTTTGTGACCTGTCGGCGTCCTCTAGGAGCGCTTCTAGGTCAATCTGATCAATAAGGTCTACGGTGTTGTTTTCCTGGTATAGGAGAGTAAGATCCCGTAAGGCCTTGAATTCTTTCATGCTAAAGGTTGACCAATCGGTATCGTCGATATCAATGGTCTTTGCATGCAGGCTCTTGAGAAGGAGCCTGCGTGCAAAGAGCTGTATATCGACGGTAACCCCGAATATATCACAGCTTTGCTCAGGGCAGAAAGTTAGTCCTCGTGATAGGATGTTTCTCTCAGCTAGAGACAAAGGGTGTGATGATAAATTGATTACGCTAAGGGACTTAGTTGTGTCCGGATGATGTATGCATCTAAATTTCCCACTCCCTTGTTTAGTTGGGGAGAGAGTGGTCCCCGTGTCGGGTTTAAAGTAGCTCCAGGAGCCTGTTTAAGGCGTTCCAAAGTGGAAGTCATTTGTTTGGTGTTGCTGGAGCTGTTGGAGGATGCAGAGTCTGAGTTATCTGCGTCTACACTTGACGACTCTCCCTTTGTTTTTGCCGTGTGTCTATTATCGGGGTTTAAAGCCTCCTGGTTTCTTTTTATTTCTATGTCAATGGTTTGTTTTTTCCTCTCCTGTTCCGGGGACCCTTTGTTGTTCCTATTTCTTTTAAATTTCCCCCTCCCTTTATGGGGGATATTAGTGTTTTGTCCTGAATTGGGGAAATTTTTGGTTTTTATAACATTAGGATTACTTTGCGTTTGTGACTTAGGGACTGAATATCTTTTATTCTGGGGGTTGGCATTCCACTTGTATGCCCGTCCCTCAGAGAAGGATATTTTGTCCCTCCAGAACTTAACCTCCTTTTTATGTAGGATACCCCTATTAAATGTACTCAGGTCCTCTTGGAGTTTGGCCTGAGATTCCACATATAGGGGGTGCTGTACAAAAGACCCAAGTAAAGTTTCTAACGTATTGATTTCAATGTCCAATAGTGAGATCTGTCTGTTATATTCATTTGTTAGTATAATCATCATTTGTTGGGAACAGCGATTTAGATTCTCTTCCCATTCTTTCTTACATTCATTACTTATTAAATCTATATTTGGAAAGATTTGTACACGCAAACCTAATGGATTAATTTCCTCCTTACTGTAACGGTTAAAAGACTTTATATGCCAAAAAAGAGCAGATTTCTTCTCTAAGGTTTTGTTTAATTTATCCATTAGAGAGGAAATTTGGGTTTCAACCTGATCCTTTTTCTCAAAGTCACTTTCGTAACTTGACATAAGATTGATCCATTGGTTGCCCTGAAAATTACTCATATTGATGCTGTTTAAACAGTATGGGTATCACAGTTATATCAAAACGATTTAAGAATATCAATTCATATGATCAAAAGACATATATAAAACATTAGGCTTGTGTTTTAGCTCAAAGGTGTCAAAAAACGGGAGAGAGGGTGTTTAACCACCCAATTGTATACGAAAAAAAGAAAGGTATTGACACGATAGGGAGCTATGGGTAGCTGCTCACCCCGGGTTTGGATAGAAAAAGAAAAGGTTCTCCCTGTAGGGTGGGGTTTTTAGGCAGCGATAAGTCTGATACAGGTTATCAAGCAAGTATGTTTAGTGAGAGACCAATTCCATCCAGATCAAATTTTGGAAAATTTATTCAAATTTTAAAGTAGAGTGACACATAAAAAGATATAAAACACAAGCCCATACAGCATAAAAAAAAATTACAAGTACAGTACACAAAATATAATAGGCTAACAGATAACACCTGACCCCTCAACTGATAGTGTCAGAAGTGGTGGTTTTGTAGGATGTGACCAAAAAAGAACTGACGCGTTTCGACCTGTTGTTTGTATCGGTCTTCCTCGGAGTATTTTTGGTCTATTGGGACAAAAAAGACAATGTAACAACAACTACTCTATTAAGTATTTCTATGTGTTGCACTTGTGTCCATATGTATTTTTATCATCAATATAGTTACCAGTATATGTGTAGTGTCTGGAATAGTCTTCTGTATGGGTACTCATAAAAATCCCATCGTCCTTCCCGGTGGCTTCCAAGTTTGGCTCCCACTGGTGGATCAAGGCACAGCAGGTTATCCAGGCCGTATGTGGCTTACGAAGAGTCACACTTGAAACTGACCTGCCGGAGAGGAAGCCCAGGACGGCCCCCCAGGGGGTACGGTGGGAAGGGGGAGGGAGAGAGAGGGCCAGCGATGGAACACCCGCAGCTACGGACTCCTGGAATATACCAAGAAATCATTCATAGGCACAATTACGAAAGCAAAATATAGAAAAAGGGGGGCTTCCATATTCTAGGGAGAAGTCCCTAGTTTCGATGTATGGAAGTACTATTGTGTTTAAAAGATGGTATCACTAGTATCATATTCCTGGGGATCAGAGTTAACTTCATATATAAGGTAACGCCCTTTCTCTAACAAATTATATATTTGTGGTTAAATGTTAAATTTATGAAAAGTCAAATCATAAAATAGAAGGAAGTCTCAAAAGTGGGGAAGGATGTGAAGTGCAACGTGCATGGGGCAATGGTGACGGGAATGCATGATGGGAAGGGAAAAGGAAGAGGGGAGGGAAGGAGGGGGGGGGGGAGGGGAAGGGGGGGGGGAGAAAAAAAAGAAAAAAAGAGGGGGAGGGGGGTGGAAAGGGGGGGGGTGGAAAAAGGGGGGGAGGAGAGGGGGGGGAGGGTTGGAAGAAGAAGGGGGAAGACAAAGTGATGGGGGGAAAAGAGAGGGGAGACTAGAAAGAGGACGGGGGAGGGAATGGGGAAGAAAGAGGGGAAGGGGCCGGACGGAGGGTGAGGAACAGAGAAAAGGGGGAAAAGGAAAAAAGAAGAAAGGGAACAAGAAGAATGATGGGAACTATATATGTATGGCGCGCTTCATACACATAAAGGAATGAATGAAAAGAGAAGGTGAAAGGAAAGAAAATGAGAGAGAATTGTGAAGGGAAGAGAGATGGCTGTGAGAGTGGGGGTGACAGGGGGGGTGTGATGGAAAAAAGGAGGGGATGGAGAAAAGGAGGTGTTGGTCTACTTGAAGGGAGAAGGAGGGGAAGGGAGGGAGTGAGGGAAATAAGAGAAGAACTGATGTGGTGGGGGGGGGGGGAGGGGGGGGGGGAGAGGGGGGAGAGAGAGGAAAAAGGAAAGGGGGGAGAAGAGGGGAAAGGGGGAGGGAAGGGGGAGAAAGGGAGGCTTGGGGAAAAAGAGAAAGGGGGATTGGGTATAAAGTGAGGGAAGTGGGGAGAGGGGAAACTGATAATGTTGGGGAAACAATGTGGTAAACTAAAAGGTGTGAGGCACAGGGAAATACAATGAAAAATTGAATTGTGCAATGTGATAAAAGATTATATTCAAAGTGAAGGGGATAGTGGAGGGAGGTTAAAAGAGGAAGAGGGGAAAAGAGGGGCAGAAAAACAGCGGAGAGAGGAAAAAGGGAGGGGGAGGGGAAAGGCAGGAAGGGAAGAGAAAGGAAAAGGGAGAACAGGAGGTAGGAGTGAGGAAATGGAATGCAGTGTAAGTGAAGTTTGGGAAGTGGGGTTGTGATGATGGAAGGGAAGGGAAGGCGGGTGAGGGGAAGTGGAGGGGGGGGAGGGAAAGAAGGGGGTGAAGGGGGGGAGGAGGGTTGAATAGGGAAAAAGGAAAAGGGGAAAGGATATGCTGGGGGACGGGGGGGGGGGGGTAAGGGAATGGGGGGGGGGGAGAAGAGGAGAGAGAAAAGGGGGGGGGGGGGGTTGCTGTTGGGATCGTGTGGGACTACTAGGAAGACAGTGAGATGGGGAAACAGGGATGTGTGGCAAGGGGATGGTTGACATTACCTTCAAGTATTAGATAGGATCACATGGGCCGCAGGGTGGAAATCCGTGGGGCTCTTAGCCTGAACGCAGCAGCCTTGGGGAGATCAGGTTGAAATCTCCAGAGTGGTCTATGGGATGAAAGAGGGGAAGAGAGAAGGGAGGGGGGGGGGCTTTGTTAGGCCCCTCTTAAAACTCATGTGTGGAAAACATGATCCCTTAGATAGGAGAGGAGTACTCACTGAAATTCCAAAGGAGTGCCTGGAGCGTGCTGAGCCTTCTGCAGAGGTGGAATGCCATTGTCCACCCTGCATGGCTTATAAATGCGCGCTCCCGAGAGTGATTGGTCCGATGCCGCGGGGGGCCATACCGACCCCACCCCCTCCCCCCAGCAGCCGCACCCACGGGAGCCTCCGACGGCGCCCCCGAGGCCAGTCATGGCGGCCAATCGGTCCGCCTCGTGTGTCCTCTCCCGGCGTTCTCCAGAGGCGTGCCCCGCATTTGCGTCATTCACGTCGCAAGATGCGTGACGTCATAGGCGTGCGCGCACGTACGGGGCCCCGCACATGCGCACAACGTCCGTGAATGCCGGAGGACGCCGCCAGCAAAGGGCCAACCCCCCTAAAACGCCCAGGACCAGCCTCGACGCCTGTGGGGGGAGGATAAGGGAGGGACAAAATTAAAAGGCCACTCCCTCACCTTTGCTGGGAAGGCACAACGGTCGGAAACCGCATAGAGCCCTGACCCATACAGCGGGAGTCGATGGCGCCACCTAGGGAGGGAAAGGAAGATTGGTCAAAGAGTTGTTAATCATACATAAATTCAAATAGGACTGATCTGGGGCAAAAAAGTCATGATTTACATGAAACTGTTATGTGACATGTCATTCATTAAAAATAACTTGTTAATGTCTCTCATTTGATCTACAATGTAGTAACAGTCCCACTATGTTACCGCGGGATATTTTTTTTTTTTTTTTTTTTTTTACGTAGATCAAGTAATAAAGGTATTCTATTTAAAAATGCCTTCTTTTATATAGCAAGCTCTAATGTATATATATGGAGTTGAATCACATGCTTGATTGTATTCTCAGGAGGGGGGGCAGTGAGTGTGGGATGTTTCAAAGAACCCCCACAAGGTATTAGTGAAGAAACAATATACGTCAGATCTTAAGATATCATATATATTTGATCTGGATGGAATTGGTCTCTCACTAAACATACTTGCTTGATAACCTGTATCAGACTTATCGCTGCCTAAAAACCCCACCCTACAGGGAGAACCTTTTCTTTTTCTATCCAAACCCGGGGTGAGCAGCTACCCATAGCTCCCTATCGTGTCAATACCTTTCTTTTTTTCGTATACAATTGGGTGGTTAAACACCCTCTCTCCCGTTTTTTGACACCTTTGAGCTAAAACACAAGCCTAATGTTTTATATATGTCTTTTGATCATATGAATTGATATTCTTAAATCGTTTTGATATAACTGTGATACCCATACTGTTTAAACAGCATCAATATGAGTAATTTTCAGGGCAACCAATGGATCAATCTTATGTCAAGTTACGAAAGTGACTTTGAGAAAAAGGATCAGGTTGAAACCCAAATTTCCTCTCTAATGGATAAATTAAACAAAACCTTAGAGAAGAAATCTGCTCTTTTTTGGCATATAAAGTCTTTTAACCGTTACAGTAAGGAGGAAATTAATCCATTAGGTTTGCGTGTACAAATCTTTCCAAATATAGATTTAATAAGTAATGAATGTAAGAAAGAATGGGAAGAGAATCTAAATCGCTGTTCCCAACAAATGATGATTATACTAACAAATGAATATAACAGACAGATCTCACTATTGGACATTGAAATCAATACGTTAGAAACTTTACTTGGGTCTTTTGTACAGCACCCCCTATATGTGGAATCTCAGGCCAAACTCCAAGAGGACCTGAGTACATTTAATAGGGGTATCCTACATAAAAAGGAGGTTAAGTTCTGGAGGGACAAAATATCCTTCTCTGAGGGACGGGCATACAAGTGGAATGCCAACCCCCAGAATAAAAGATATTCAGTCCCTAAGTCACAAACGCAAAGTAATCCTAATGTTATAAAAACCAAAAATGTCCCCAATTCAGGACAAAACACTAATATCCCCCATAAAGGGAGGGGGAAATTTAAAAGAAATAGGAACAACAAAGGGTCCCCGGAACAGGAGAGGAAAAAACGAACCATTGACATAGAAATAAAAAGAAACCAGGAGGCTTTAAACCCCGATAATAGACACACGGCAAAAACAAAGGGAGAGTCGTCAAGTGTAGACGCAGATAACTCAGACTCTGCATCCTCCAACAGCTCCAGCAACACCAAACAAATGACTTCCACTTTGGAACGCCTTAAACAGGCTCCTGGAGCTACTTTAAACCCGACACGGGGACCACTCTCTCCCCAACTAAACAAGGGAGTGGGAAATTTAGATGCATACATCATCCGGACACAACTAAGTCCCTTAGCGTAATCAATTTATCATCACACCCTTTGTCTCTAGCTGAGAGAAACATCCTATCACGAGGACTAACTTTCTGCCCTGAGCAAAGCTGTGATATATTCGGGGTTACCGTCGATATACAGCTCTTTGCACGCAGGCTCCTTCTCAAGAGCCTGCATGCAAAGACCATTGATATCGACGATACCGATTGGTCAACCTTTAGCATGAAAGAATTCAAGGCCTTACGGGATCTTACTCTCCTATACCAGGAAAACAACACCGTAGACCTTATTGATCAGATTGACCTAGAAGCGCTCCTAGAGGACGCCGACAGGTCACAAAAAACCTCATCCATTATGTTTAAAAAATCATCTTCAAGATTCCCACCCCTAAACTTAAACCCTAACATAGAGATGTTTGTCAACCAAGTACTTCGAGATCTGAACAAAATAACTTTAAAAAGGACCCCTTCAAACAATCTGGGCATAGATGAAATTGATGCAATGAGAGAACTCTGTGCAAATACAAATATTACAATTAAGCCATCTGACAAGGGCGGCAACGTGGTCCTGATGGACAACCAGGACTACGTCGATATGTGCCAAACCATTCTCAATAATGGTGAGTGGTATAAGAGGGTACCTATGGCTTTAATACATGCCTCCCATGATCACTTTTATGATATGGTACACGGCTCATTTTTAAGAGGAACTATATCCAAAGACCAATATGAATATATTCGAGTGAAACATCCCCGCATAGCTACTTTTTATAGCCTACCAAAAATACATAAACAACAAACTAAACCTCCTGGTCGACCAATAGTTTCCGGCAACGGAAACATATCTGAAAATTTGAGTAAATTCATTGACTCATTCCTACAACCATTGGTGATCTGTTTACCCTCTTTCCTCAAAGATACCATCCACCTACTTGAGATGGTCTCAGATATGCCACTGTCTGTCGAATCTCGACTAGTGGCGATCGATGTGGAGGCCCTGTACAGCTCGATCCCCCACACCAAGGGGATCGAGGCTGTACGGGACGTCCTGACACTAAGCCAGAAATATGATGACGACCTCAATGCATTTATTATAGAGAGCTTGGAGTATATCCTAACTCAGAACTACTTTGTCTTCAATAACTCCCACTACCTCCAGGTGCAAGGCGTGGCCATGGGCACTTGCTGTGCTCCGGCCTACGCCAACTTGTACCTGGGGGAGTGGGAGAAATCCCTCCTGGATGACGAGGACCTCCTCATGTATACCAGCCACATCAAGCTGTGGCTGCGCTACATTGATGACATCCTCGTCGTCTGGGAGGGACCCGAGGCACTACTACAGGAGTTCTTCACTTGCATCAATGTGAATACTTTCAATCTGAAATTCACCATGACTCATGACCCAGACACCATTACCTTCCTCGATGTGCAGTTGATGCGCAACCCCCAAAACACAATTTCAACGACACTATTTCGAAAAAGCACAGCAGGCAATACGATTTTACATGCCTCAAGTTCCCACCCTGACATCCTCAAGAATTCTATACCATACGGGCAATATTTGCGGTTACGCCGCAATTGCTCTGAGGATTCTTCCTTTAAAACTGAAGCAGGGCACTTACAAGAGAGACTACTTGCACGTGGCTATAGCCGTTCATGTTTACGGAAAGCCTATAATAGAACCACTTTGGAAACACGTTCCAAACTACTGTCCAAAAAGACCAGTGAAGTAAAGAATTCTAAAAACGAGCCCACTCGGATTATACTCCGTTATTCCCAACAACACAAGCACATCCGTAACATTATAAAGAGACATTGGAGCATCCTCCTGGATGACCCCAAAGTAAACAACTTTCTGTCAGAACAACCCTCAATCACTTTTAAAAGGGCCACTTCCCTCAAGGACAAACTTGTACAGAGCGAGTATAAAAATGAACAAAATCGCCTAAGACACTGCAATGTCTTTGGCTCTTTTCCATGTGGGCATTGCTCTTTTTGCCAGTATATCAGACGGGAGAGGACTTGCAGTCTCCCCAATGGGACGACTTTTAAACCTTCACATTACGTCAATTGCCAAACCAGAGGCATTGTTTATATTATGTCTTGTGAATGTGGGGCCTTCTATGTGGGGAAGACGAAGCAGGAGTTTCATTGCAGGATGTCAAAACACATATATTCCATGCAAATTGGAAATCATTACCTAGCCTTAGGCAGGCATGTTGTTGTTCAACACAACTATAAAATGCCCAATATATCCTTCACCGCTCTCGACCGGGTACATATCCCCGGCCGAGGCGGTGATTGGAATAAGACATTATTGCAGCACGAACAGAGATGGATTCACAGACTGCAGGCCAATTTGCCTCCAGGACTGAACGAATCCATCTCATACGCTCCCTTCCTTAAGGGCTTCGTGTCTGGCAAGACCCAATGAGGTCTCTTACACCTCTATACCACCCTGCTTTTCACTCCTGCTTCGTCTTCCCCCCCCCCCCCCCCCCCCCCCCCCCCCCCGTTATGGTTATAGACACATATATATGATATCTTAAGATCTGACGTATATTGTTTCTTCACTAATACCTTGTGGGGGTTCTTTGAAACATCCCACACTCACTGCCCCCCCTCCTGAGAATACAATCAAGCATGTGATTCAACTCCATATATATACATTAGAGCTTGCTATATAAAAGAAGGCATTTTTAAATAGAATACCTTTATTACTTGATCTACGTAAAAAAAAAAAAAAAAAAAAAAAATATCCCGCGGTAACATAGTGGGACTGTTACTACATTGTAGATCAAATGAGAGACATTAACAAGTTATTTTTAATGAATGACATGTCACATAACAGTTTCATGTAAATCATGACTTTTTTGCCCCAGATCAGTCCTATTTGAATTTATGTATGATTAACAACTCTTTGACCAATCTTCCTTTCCCTCCCTAGGTGGCGCCATCGACTCCCGCTGTATGGGTCAGGGCTCTATGCGGTTTCCGACCGTTGTGCCTTCCCAGCAAAGGTGAGGGAGTGGCCTTTTAATTTTGTCCCTCCCTTATCCTCCCCCCACAGGCGTCGAGGCTGGTCCTGGGCGTTTTAGGGGGGTTGGCCCTTTGCTGGCGGCGTCCTCCGGCATTCACGGACGTTGTGCGCATGTGCGGGGCCCCGTACGTGCGCGCACGCCTATGACGTCACGCATCTTGCGACGTGAATGACGCAAATGCGGGGCACGCCTCTGGAGAACGCCGGGAGAGGACACACGAGGCGGACCGATTGGCCGCCATGACTGGCCTCGGGGGCGCCGTCGGAGGCTCCCGTGGGTGAGGCTGCTGGGGGGAGGGGGTGGGGTCGGTATGGCCCCCCGCGGCATCGGACCAATCACTCTCGGGAGCGCGCATTTATAAGCCATGCAGGGTGGACAATGGCATTCCACCTCTGCAGAAGGCTCAGCACGCTCCAGGCACTCCTTTGGAATTTCAGTGAGTACTCCTCTCCTATCTAAGGGATCATGTTTTCCACACATGAGTTTTAAGAGGGGCCTAACAAAGCCCCCCCCCTCCCTTCTCTCTTCCCCTCTTTCATCCCATAGACCACTCTGGAGATTTCAACCTGATCTCCCCAAGGCTGCTGCGTTCAGGCTAAGAGCCCCGCCCCACGGATTTCCACCCTGCGGCCCATGTGATCCTATCCAATACTTGAAGGTAATGTCAACCATCCCCTTGCCACACATCCCTGTTTCCCCATCTCACTGTCTTCCTAGTAGTCCCACACGATCCCAACAGCAACCCCCCCCTTCCCTTTTCTCTTCCTCCCCACCCCCCCCCATTCCCTTACCCCCCCCGTCCCCCAGCATATCCTTTCCCCTTTTCCTTTTTCCCTATTCAACCCTCCTCCCCCCCCTTCACCCCCTTCTTTCCCTCCCCCCTCCACTTCCCCTCACCCGCCTTCCCTTCCCTTCCATCATCACAACCCCACTTCCCAAACTTCACTTACACTGCATTCCATTTCCTCACTCCTACCTCCTGTTCTCCCTTTTCCTTTCTCTTCCCTTCCTGCCTTTCCCCTCCCCCTCCCTTTTTCCTCTCTCCGCTGTTTTTCTGCCCCTCTTTTCCCCTCTTCCTCTTTTCACCTCCCTCCACTATCCCCTTCACTTTGAATATAATCTTTTATCACATTGCACAATTCAATTTTTCATTGTATTTCCCTGTGCCTCACACCTTTTAGTTTACCACATTGTTTCCCCAACATTATCAGTTTCCCCTCTCCCCACTTCCCTCACTTTATACCCAATCCCCCTTTCTCTTTTTCCCCAAGCCTCCCTTTCTCCCCCTTCCCTCCCCTTTCCCCTCTTCTCCCCCCTTTCCTTTTTCCTCTCTCTCCCCCCTCTCCCCCCCCTCCCCCCACCACATCAGTTCTTCTCTTATTTCCCTCACTCCCTCCCTTCCCCTCCTTCTCCCTTCAAGTAGCCCAACACCTCCTTTTCTCCATCCCCTCCTTTTTTCCATCACACCCCCCCTGTCACCCCCACTCTCACAGCCATCTCTCTTCCCTTCACAATTCTCTCTCATTTTCTTTCCTTTCACCTTCTCTTTTCATTCATTCCTTTATGTGTATGAAGCGCGCCATACATATATAGTTCCCATCATTCTTCTTGTTCCCTTTCTTCTTTTTTCCTTTTCCCCCTTTTCTCTGTTCCTCACCCTCCGTCCGGCCCCTTCCCCTCTTTCTTCCCCATTCCCTCCCCCGTCCTCTTTCTAGTCTCCCCTCTCTTTTCCCCCCATCACTTTGTCTTCCCCCTTCTTCTTCCAACCCTCCCCTCCCCTCTCCTCCCCCCCCCTTTTTCCACCCCCCTCTCCCCCCCCCCCTTTCCACCCCCCTCCCCTCTTTTTTTTCTTTTTTTTCTTCCCCCCCCTTCCCCTCCCCCCCTCCTTCCCTCCCCTCTTCCTTTTCCCTTCCCATCATGCATTCCCGTCACCATTACCCCATGCACGTTGCACTTCACATCCTTCCCCACTTTTGAGACTTCCTTCTATTTTATGATTTGACTTTTCATAAATTTAACATTTAACCACAAATATTTTATGATTTGACTTTTCATAAATTTAACATTTAACCACAAATATATAATTTGTTAGAGAAAGGGCGTTACCTTATATATGAAGTTAACTCTGATCCCCAGGAATATGATACTAGTGATACCATCTTTTAAACACAATAGTACTTCCATACATCGAAACTAGGGACTTCTCCCTAGAATATGGAAGTAAACAAATTTTTTTCCAGGGCATGGTGTGCATGGCAAATTGCTGTGGATTAATGTGCCATCACCTTTTCCACTTCTTGGACCCTTTCTGCGATGGATTGTATGTCAATCCTGGAGGTCGGTGATTGCGGTCGTTAGGGTATCTTTGATGTCCGCCACAACGGAGCGAAGGTCGCTCAAGCTGGGGTGCTGATGTGGGGTAAGCACAATCTCTCCATTAGCGGGAGAAGTACGTGAGGCGGCTGTCACTCCTGATGCTGGGCCTGTAGGCGGATGTGTGCCCTGAGAGGATGCCATGCTGCCCTTCTGTGTTCGGAACATTTCCAGGATATTCTGGTTCAATCTACCCATCAGGTCGCGGGGAAAGCAGACTCGTGCTGCGGAGGAGCTGCGGGACAAAGTGCCCATGGTTTGCGGTGTGTAGAAGGAAGAAATACCTCAGTTGAATTCAGCTTGATTCCTCTGCTAGTGGGAGCTCACAAGCTAAGCGGCCATCTTCCACCGAGGTCAAGCCATGTCCCCGTAACTTCATCTTTTACAAAAGATTTGGGTTATGTATTGTGTTTTTTTTGCATTAAATGAAAAAAAGTGTATTTTTTTCCCAAAACATTGCATTTGAAAACCCACTGTGCAAATACCATGTGATATAAAAGAATTGCAAAACCCACCAATTTATTTTCTATGACCTCTGCTTTAAAAAAAAGTATATAATGTTTGGGGGTTGTAAGTAATTTTTGTAGCAAAAAATGCTGACTGTTACAAAAACAAAAATTGACAGAAAAGGCCTGGACTGGAAGTAGTTAAGCATTAAAGAATCTCTACTAGTACATGATCTCCCCTTGCCTGATACCAGAACTGCCTATTAAGCCAGAAAATGGGCATTTTTTTTAGAATTTTACAGATTTGGTTCCCATTGATTTAAATGGGGTTCAGGTTTGGCATCCAAACTACTTTGACTTGAATCAAGGGCAGTTCAGCTCATCCCTACTCTGCACAATATACACTGTACTGTACATTATGCACTTCTGACCATTGTAATTGTATTGTCTCAACAGTTGCTGGTTTGTAAGCAGCCTCTCACTATTTTAATGAATTTCTTTTTTAACTTAGCTCTCTATCTATATTTTGTGTGGAAGAGTTTTGTTGTTTAACAATGATGATGCTGGGGTTTGTACATGTCTGAGACTCTTGCTTGTGGTACAGCAATTAAAGCATATTTTATTGGTACAATGAGGGTGGGGCTTTTTTGACCATGCCCTTTTAAGCCCCTCCCATTGTTAATGCAATTCGGCCACACCCACAGTTTGCCACAGTGCATTACTACTCCCTTCAGGGTGCCAAAAGGTGCCCCAGTTCTTTTTCAATCCTAGTAACACTCCTTCCAGACCCTTAAAGAGGAAGTAAACCCTGATGGGTTTTACTTCCTCTTTTGCTCCCTGTATAGCCTGCAAATGAAAAGCATAATGGGCTTGTATGCATCGCATACTAGCCCATTATGTACCACTTACCTGCAAAAGAATCCAGCGATGTCCCCTGTGTGGGCAGCGTCCATCTTCTTGCCCTCTTCCTTCGGGGCAGCGGACTCCGGCTCTGTGATTTGATGGAGCCGCGTGACGTCACGCATGGGAGCCGCGACCTGTGGCATATGCTAAGGAAGAAACGGCCTTTATTTTTGTTTCTTCCCTGCGCATGCGCCGTAGCAATTTCTGCCAGACTACAAGTGAAATATATCCTAAACGTTGCACGTTTAGGAGATATTTCCACTACCTATAGGTAAGCCTTATTCTAGGCTTACCTATAGGTAAAAGTCCAAAAAGTGGGTTTACAACCACTTTAACCACATGCCGACCGCGCTATAGTCGAAAGAGGTCGGGTTTCCCTAAGTGGACGTCCTACGGACGTCCTCTGAGAAACTTGCTCCCGCGCGCCCCCTGGTGCGCGCACTCGGGTACATCCGTAAACAGCCGCTGATAGTGTTTACCACGTGTTCGCGGAGCGATCAAATGTACACAAACCGGCGTCACGTCATGACGCCGGTCCTCCCTCCCCTCTCTGTACCGATCAGTACAGAGAAGGGAGAAGCGTAGAGGGGGAGAGACAGGACCAGCGCTGTGGGCTGGATGTGTAGTGCCCACAGCGCTGGTCAATACACTGCCACCACTGTGCAATACTCTGCCACCACTGTGCAATACTCTGCCACCACTGTGCAATGCTCTGCCACCACTGTGCAATGCTCTGCAACCACTGTGCAATGCTCTGCAACCACTGTGCAATGCTCTGCCACCACTGTGCAATGCTCTGCCACCACTGTGCAATGCTCTGCAACCACTGTGCAATGCTCTGCCACCACTGTGCAATGCTCTGCCACCACTGCAATGCTCTGCAACCACTGTGCAATGCTCTACCAATACTGTGCAACACTGTAATACTCTGCCAATACTCTGCCAATACTCGCCAATACTCTGCCAATACTCGCCAATACTCTGACAATACTCTGCCAATACTCGCCAATACTCGCCAATACTCTGCCAATACTCTGCCAATACTCGCCAATACTCTGCAATAATTTTTAATAGAAACAAAGAATTTTTTTATTATTTTTTACCGAATTTTCAGTATTTTTCGATTTATAGCGCAAAAAAAAAAAACCCAGCGGTGATTAAATACCACCAAAAGAAAGCTCTATTTGTGTGAAAAAAAGGACACAAAATTCATTTGGGTACAGTGTTGCATGACGGAGTAATTGTCATTCAAAGTGTGAGAGCACCGAAAGCTGAAAATTGGTCTGGTTAGGAAGGGGGTTTAACTGCCCAGTGGTCAAGTGGTTAAAGAGGTATTACACACCGAAATGTAATATATTGTAGCTTACTAATCATTAGATGTGGTGGCATACTTTTTCCCCCCTGAAAATCCATACTAGAACCTTATCCAGGCATGCAGATTGGTTGGCCAGAAAAGGGGGGGGGGGTCAGTGAGCCTAAACCCCTCTTCTAAGCCCACATAACCTCAACATTGGGAGTGAACCTTGGGGGGTTCCTCTCTCCCACAAGGGACCTTGTTCCATTGGGGACAAAGGCTTGGCATGTTTGGTATCTATTTACTCAATAAACTTTTGTCAGGGGTTCACTTGGGACTGTTATTTACCACCAGGGCCAATTCTAAGCAGGGTGCGTGGGGTGCTCTGCACCCAGGCGCCACAGAGGTGGGGGCGCCGAAGCTCCAGAGTGCTGCTCCCCTCCCTCCTCCTTGTCTGTGTCCAGAGGCGAAGGTGGATCGCATGTAGCGGTTGCTGCGGTTCCCCATCCCGCCGGCAACTGACAAGAGCGCATACCGCTCCCGCTGTCCCCGGAATCCGTGCTGTCTGAGTACTGCTGTGGAGCCTAGTACCGGAACACATTCCGGTACTAGACTCCACTAATCTTTCTGTCCGTTGCACGTGGAGCAGTCTCCTGTCCGCCCCCTCTGCGTGTCGGCTCTTCTCTTCTGGGTTGGCCGGAGCTGCTGCCAATCATCCAGTGCACTCCCAGAAATGCTGTTTGAGTGCCGCCCTCCTAGTAACCAAAGATGCCACGTATGCCCCGCCCCCTGCAACGTGCACGGTGCTTCTGCTCCCAGCACACCCTAGCTACAGGGATTTATTGGACAGGTACTGATCTATGAGGACACCTGCTTCGGGGGGGGGGGGTGATGGGGGAACACTTGCTGTGGGGGGGGGGCTCTGATGGGGAACACCTGCTGTGGGGGGGCTCTGATGGGGGAACACCTGCTGTGCGGGGGGGGGCTCTGATGGGGGAACACCTGCTGTGGGGGGGGGGGGCTCTGATGGGGGAACACCTGCTGTTGGGGGGGCTCTGATTGGGGACACCTGCTGTGGGGGGGGGGGCTCTGATTGGGGACACCTGCTGTGGGGGGGGCTCTGATGGGGGACACCTGCTGTGGGGGGGCTCTGATGGGGGACACCTGCTGTGGGGGGGCTCTGATGGGGGACACCTGCTGGAGGGGGGCTCTGATGGGGGACACCTGCTGGGGGGAATCTGATGGGGGACACCTGCTGGAGGGGGGCTCTGATGGGGGACACCTGCTAGAGGGGGGCTCTGATGGGGGACACTTGCTGGAGGGGGGCTCTGATGGGGGACACTTGCTGGAGGGGGGCTCTGTTGGGGGACACCTGCTGTGGGGAGCTTTGATGGGGGACACCTGCTGTGGGGAGCTTTGATGGGGGACACCTGCTGCGGGGGGAGTTTTGATGGGGGACACCTGCTGCGGGGGGAGCTCTGATGGGGGACACCTGCTGGAGGGGGGCTCTGATGGGGAACACCTGCTGGGGGGGCTCTGATGGGGGACACCTGCTGGGGGGGCTCTGATGGCGGACACCTGCTGGAGGGGGGCTCTGATGGGGGACACATGCTGGAGGGGGGCTCTGATGGGGGACACCTGCTGGGGGGGCTCTGATGGGGGACACCTGCTGGAAGGGGGCTCTGATGGGGGACACCTGCTGGGGGGGCTCTGATGGGGTACACCTGCTGGAGGGGGCTCTGATGGAGGACACCTGCTGGGGGGGCTCTGATGGGGGACACCTGCTGGAGGGGGGGCTCTCTGATGGGGGACACCTGCTGTGGGGGGGCTCTGATGGGGGACACCTGCTGGAGGGGGGCTCTGATGGGGGACACCTGCTGGAGGGGGGCTCTGATGGGGGACACCTGCTGGGGGGGCTCTGATGGGGGACACCTGCTGTGGGGGGGCTCTAATGAGGGACACCTGCTGGGGGGGGCTCTGATGGGGCACACCTGCTGTGGGAGGGGCTGTGATGGGGGACACCTGCTGTGGGGGGGGCTGTGATGGGGGGACACCTGCTGTGGGGGGGGCTCTGATGGGGGACACCTGCTGTGGGGGGGCTCTGATGGGGGACACCTGCTGTGGGGGGCTCTGATGGGGGACACCTGCTGTGGGGGGGCTCTGATGGGGACACCTGCTGGTGGGGGGCTCTGATGGGGGAAACCTGCTGGGGTGGCTCTGATGGGGGACACTTGCTGTGGGGGGGCTCTAATGGGGGACACCTGCTGGAGGGGGGCTCTGATGGGGGGGGGGGGGGGGGGGGACACCTGCTGGGGGGGCTCTGATGGGGGACACCTTCTGTGGGGGGGCTCTAATGAGGGACACCTGCTGGGGGGGGGGGCTCTGATGGGGCACACCTGCTGTGGGAGGGGCTGTGATGGGGGACACTTGCTGTGGGGGGGGCTGTGATGGGGGAACCTGCTGTGGGGGGGCTCTGATGGGGGGACACCTGCTGTGGGGGGGGCTCTGATGGGGGACACCTGCTGTGGGGGGCTCTGATGGGGGACACCTGATGGAGGGGGGCTCTGATGGGGGAAACCTGCTGGGGTGGCTCTGATGGGGGACACTTGCTGTGGGGGGGCTCTAATGGGGGACACCTGCTGGGGGGGGCTCTGATGGGGGACACCTGCTGGGGGGCTCTGATGGGGCACACCTGCTGTGGGGGGAGCTCTGATGGGGACACATGCTGGGGGGGCTCTTATGGGGGACACCTGCTGTGGGGGGGGGGCTGTGATGGGGGACACCTGCTGTGAGGGGGGCTCTGATGTGGGACACCTGCTGTGGGGGGGGCTCTGATGGGGGACACCTGCTGGAGGGGGACACCTGCTGGGGGGGGCTCTGATGGGATGATGGGAGACACCTGCTGGGGGGGCTTTTGATGGGGGACACCTGCTGGGGGGCTCTGATGGGCACTTTGATATAAGCTGCGCATGCCGCAGGTCACTCTCTCTCCCCAGAATGTCCCTCATTCTCAACTTTAAAAGTTGGGAGCCGATCAGGGAAGGAGAGACTGTGCCACCGCCGTCCCTGTTATTAATGGGAAGAGGGCTCTCTGTGTTTACTGCCCACCCCCCTCCCTCCCTCCTCCTGTCAGAGGAGGAGAGCGAAGCAGCCAGAGATCGGAGCACCCGTGTCTGAGTGGAGAGAGAGCAGCTGCGGGCTCTTAGACCCCCCTCCCTCTCCTCCCCGCACTGCTGTACTAGTGAGCGGCGCTTGCCAGGTCAGCTGCCCGCTATGTTTCTTCTCCCTCCTTCATATTGGCCAGGGAAGAAATACAATAAAAAGGGAGCAGAGAAGAGGATTGTGGGACAAGTAGTCCCGAGGACTGGTGGCCCCATTGTGACCCGGAAACTGCCACCCACACAGCATGCTCAGCTGAATAAGAGAGGAGGGGAGAGAGAGAGAGCGCCAGGAGCCCGGGAAAGCTTTCGGGGAAGTGCACCCAGGACTCCAGGGAGAGGACAGTGCTGAGGGGACGCCATCAGAAAGAGAACCCTGCTGCCCTGTGCCACCAGAGGGAAAGCCACACAGCCTGGCGCCAACCCTGGTGAAGAAAGGACTGAAGTCATTGCCAGAATACAGATCTGAGCACTACCCAGCGGAGTCACCACAGGCAACCCAGAGTGAGCTGACTCCTGATCAGAAGAGCTGATGTTGCTGTACCGCCGGGTCTGGTGAGAGCGCTGGTCGGTCATTATCTACTGCCATCCTTAGGAACTGTAGTCTCTGGCCATCTCCTGTATTATGTCTGCAGTCTCTGATCATCTCCTGTACCATGTCTGCAGTCTCTGATCATCTCCTGTATTATGTCTGCAGTCTCTGATCATCTCCTGTACCATGTCTGCAGTCTCTGATCATCTCCTGTATTATGTCTTCAGTCTCTGATCATCTCCTGTATTATGTCTGCAGTCTCTGACCATCTCCTGTATTATATCTGCAGTCTCTGATCATCTCCTGTACTATGTCTGCAGCAGGGCCGGACTGGCCTACCGGGATACCGGGATATTTCCCGGTAGGCTGCCTGCCCTGGGGCCGCTTTGCAGCTGCAGTGCTCCCCTGAATCCCCTTTCTTCTGCTCCTGTGATCACGGAGCTGGCCGGGTCTGTGCTCTGCGGCCGCGCACCACGCTGTAACACGGTCCCGCCCCCCTAGACTGGCTCATGTGATAGTAGAAAACCAGTGTTCCACCTATCAAACAAGCCGGTCTATGGGGGCGGGACCGTGTTACAGCGCAGTGCGCGGCCGCAGAACACAGACCCGGCCAGCTCCGAGATCACAGGAGGAGAGATGCCTGTGAGTACAGCCCTATATGTGTGCCTGGATAGGGGGATTGGCAGGGGGGCGACATAAAGAGCAAATGAGCTTTCTATATTCCTCCATGCAGCCGCTGAATGCTTGGAGGAGGGAGAGGAGGAGAATCAAGCATTCAGCGGCTGCATGGAGGAATATAGAAAGCTAATTTCCTCTATATGCAGCCCCACTGCTTCTCCTCCTATCCAACTTCTTTTACTGCCCCCCTTCTCCTTGTGCTCCCCCCAGTGCTCTCCTCCCCCACCACACTCTCTAGCCCCCCCCCACAGTTCTCTCAATCCTTGTTGTTTCTGCCTCCCCTGCTCTCTAGCGCTCCCCATCCCTCTCCAGCCCCCCCTGCTTCCCACCCACCACAGTGCTCTCCAGCCCCCCCTGCTTCCCACCCACCACAGTGCTCTCTTGCCCCCCCCCCGTGCTCCCCACCCCCCACAGTGCTCTCCAGCTCTGCCCATCAGTCTCCAGCTCCCACCCCAGTGCTCTCCACCCCCCACAGTGCTGTTCAGCCCCCCCGTGCTCCCCACCCTGTTCTTTCTGCCCCCAGTGCTCTCCAGCCCCCCCCCCCCACAGTGCTGTCCAGCCCCCACGTGCTCCCCACCCCTGTTCTTTCTGCCCCCGGTGCTCTCCAGCTCCCACCCCAGTGCTCCCCACCCCCCACAGTGCTCTCTAGCCCCCCGTGCTCCCCACCCCCCACAGTGCTGTCCACCCCCCCATGCTTCCC
The DNA here is from genome assembly GCA_028564925.1 of Lithobates sylvaticus. Taxonomy (NCBI): domain Eukaryota; kingdom Metazoa; phylum Chordata; class Amphibia; order Anura; family Ranidae; genus Lithobates; species Lithobates sylvaticus. Next base: position 125,748,851 of record CM053034.1, read on the forward strand.
ACCCCTGTTCTTTCTGCCCCTGGTGCTCTCCAGCCCCCCACCCCAGTGCTGTCCACCCCTGTTCTTTCTGCCCCCGGTGCTCTCCATCCCCCCCACAGTGCTGTCCAGCCCCCCGTGCTCCCCACCCCTGTTCTTTCTGCCCCCGGTGCTCTCCAGCTCCCCCACAGTGCTCTCCAGCCCCCCATGCTCCCCCACCCCCCACAGTGCTGTCCAGCCCCCCCGTGCTTCCCACCCCTGTTCTTTCTGCCCCCGGTGCTCTCCAGCCCCCACCCCAGTGCTCTCCACCCCTGTTCTTCTTGCCCCCGGGGCTCTCCAGCCCCCACCCCAGTGCTCTCCAGCCCCCCCACAGTGCTGTCCAGCCCCCCCCGTGCTCCCCACCCCTGTTCTTTCTGCCCCCGGTGCTCTCCAGCTCCCACCCCAGTGCTCCCCACCCCCCACAGTGCTCTCCAGCCCCCCCGTGCTCCCCACCCCCCACAGTGCTCTCCAGCCCCCCGTGCTTCCCACCCCTGTTCTTTCTGCCCCGGTGCTCTCCAGCCCCCACCCCAGTGCTCTCCACCCCTGTTCTTTTTGGCTCCCCCACCAGTGCTCTCTTAAGCTCCCCCCCAGCACTCTCTCTCTCTCTCTCTCTCTCTCTATATATATATATATATATATATATATATATATATATATATATATAAGCCCTATGTGATTTCATATCTGTCTTATCTATATATAATACACTCTTCAAATGTGCTTTAAAATGTATGGTTTTTCCCTTTCATGAACCAGGAAATAATGACGTTATGCTGTTGCGCTGGTATAATAATGCTGTGGGGCTGGTATGAAATTTTTTCCAGAGCTGGATTTTATTCCCAGTCCGGCCCTGGTCTGCAGTCTCTGATCATCTCCTGTACTATGTCTGCAGTCTCTGATCATCTCCTGTACTATGTCTGCTGTCTCTGATCATCTCCTGTACTATGTCTGCAGTCTCTGACCATCTCCTGTATTATATCTGCAGTCTCTGATCATCTCCTGTACTATGTCTGCAGTCTCTGACCATCTCCTGTATTATATCTGCAGTCTCTGATCATCTCCTGTACTATGTCTGCAGTCTCTGATCATCTCCTGTACTATGTCTGCAGTCTCTGATCATCTCCTCTACTATGTCTGCAGTCTCTGACCTTCTCCTCTACTATGTCTGCAGTCTCTGACCATCTCCTGTACTATGTCTGCAGTCTCTGACCATCTCCTGTACTATGTCTGCAGTATGTCTGGGGGCTCTTTCTAACATACTCTCTAACAGAAGCCCTCTCTGTGTGCATAAGAGAGACCCCCCTCCAGGTCCCATTAGTGTACTCATTTTCTTTATTGTTAAAAGATCATGGGAGGATCCCAGGGTAATGAAGACTTCTTAGAGGAGCATCTCTGTGTTTGAGTCGTAGCCATAGAAACATTTGTAAAGGGGAGGCGTTAGTAAGATGACCACGCCCATGTGGGGGGCGCCAGAAATATTTCTGCACCCAGGCGTCTGTGACCCTAGGATCGGCCCTGTTCACCACATTTAGTATAAATGAAAGAAAGAACTCCAACCTTTTAGGACGTCCATCGTGGGCGGATCTAGGGGAGTGCTGGGGTGGGCTACACCCCCAGATTTCAGTTGTAACCCCCCAGGCAGCACATGGATGTTGTCCATCAGGAGAAGCTGTCTGCATTTCTGTATGTGTCTGTGACAGTCTCACAGAGCCCAGCCAGCACACTCCCACTCCCCTTCCCTGCATGGACAGGAGAGGAGCAAAAGATGTACTCTGCGGCTCTGCCTCCTCAAGCCCTCTCCTCATGTCTGCCCTGCCCACACTTAATTTCCTGACCAGTGCTGTGGCTGGGAAGATGTGTGGGTGGGAAATTTGAAGCACTGCAGACTGCAGCTGGCATTTACATGGTGGCTGCAAGATTGATTTCTCTGCCTGAACCACCAGACCAACCTGGGGTGAGTGAGTGAGTGAGCCCTGCACTGTGACTGAACTCTCCTCATCTTCCTCCCATCTCTCCCCCATCTGTCCCCCTCCCCGTCTCTGTTAATGTCCAGTTATCACTCACAGACAACTTTAGTAACATTGGGGGTTGGCTGACAATCTGCTAGTTGGATAAACTGATGGGGTTTTTACTCACAAGTTTGTGATTTCTCTGTTTTAACCCCTTCTTGCCCAACCCTGGCTTCCCTTTAGGGGCTTGTTTACATGTGTTTTGGTCTCTGAAGAGCAATCTGCGCTCTTCAGAGAGCATTTGGCAGGCAGTGATGAGGTGTTGTATCACCTCCTCACCACCTGCTTTAACCCCTAGAACCCCACACTAGTGCACTACAACTGAGTGTGTTGCACGCAGTTGTGGGTTGCTTGCAGAGCAGCTCCACTCATTGAATGGGACATGGTAAGCAGGTACTGTGCCCACAGAAAGCAACCGAGGGCATAACTTTTGCCACAGACAGGAAACAAACTATCACAGTGGCAGCATGTGTACATCCCAGCCTTCTGTTGCCAACCATCTGTAAATTTACGGATGGTTTGTAAAAAAACAGGCACTTTTCTCCTGTCCATAAATTTCCATGAACTGGAGAAAAGTGCCTCTAAAAAATCTCCTAGTAGTCATCAGCTCTGAACTGTAAACACAGTTTCAGAGCCAGCCTATTAGAGAACTGCCAGGCTTGGCCTCAGTTTGGGCAGCAGGGCAGGTCCAGGTGTGTGCCTGCACAGTGAGATCATGACACATATTTGGCATGGTTTTTATTTACACGCCCCACCACACCAGTTTAGGCTGAGCCCGGCAATTCACTTAAATAGTCCCAAATTGTGTAAATAGCTGAAAAGATGCTATTTCAAAACTTTCAAATTGCTTCATGCATCACCATCAAGCTCATAAGATAAATGGCTGCTTACCAGACCTCAAAGATCAATAGGCATTTGTACAGCACTCAGCTGAAGGGCATCAATCTGTGTCGTGGTTCACAGGTAGGGGTAGAGATAAAATAGGAGGAGCTTGTGGTGGCATGGCTGCCTGCAGTGCGTGCCCAGGTTGGACTGCAGGCGGCTGTGCCACCATGAGATTTTGTGCTAAATTCAAGCAATCTGTAAGTGCGATTCTTTTTTAATAAATAGAAGTTTTTAAAGGATAATGCACGGTCAATGCTTGGTCCCTAACAAAGCCACATGTTCTCAACCTGGGGGAGGGGGCATCCTTTGGGGCAGGAGGGCTCCCCCCAAAGCACCTTGTCCCCATGTTGATGGGGACAAGAGCCCCTTTCCCTACAACCCTGGCTGGTGGTTGTGGAGATCAGTGCGTGGGGGGCATATCACAATCTGGAAGTTCCCTTTAACAAGGGGGTCCACAGATCCCGCCTCCCCCCTTGTGAATGAGTAGGAGTACATAGTACCCCTACTCATTCACCAAAAAAGTGATATATTTTTTTATAAAAAGGCAGAGACAGTTTTTGACAAGTCCTTTATGTTAAAAAAAAATGTCCCCTGGTGTAGATCCATCGTCAACCACAATGACCGCCGATATTGCTGAAAAGTTTGCACCTGACGCTGGCTCCCACTGTCTGACAGCTCCGCTGACTTCCGCCGCTAAACAAACAAAGGAGCAGGGCCAGCCGGTGATGTCACCTGGTGGCCCTGCCCCATTGTGACATTATCGACCCAGCATGCAAGCTGCATCCTGTGTTTCATCCCACCGACACTGACACAGTAGTGAAAAACATACCCAAAGCCACATCTCCTGGCTGCTGTACTTGCATTATGGTCTTCTCCTTCCCCCAATCTTCCTGCAATATATGATAATGTCAATTATTATCCTGTTCCTCTTCCACATTCTCCTTCTCAGCCATACTGATCGCTGATAGCAAGATAATGGCAAGTTATACCAGTGTTTCTCAACTCCAGTCCTTAAGGTGCCCCAACAGGTCATGTTTTCAGACTTTCCATTTTTTTTATACAAATTTGATTTTATCAGTTTCACTGCCTTAGTAATTACCACAGTCGTTTCAACTGTGCCTTGAGGACTGGAGTTGAGAAACACTGAGTTATGTCATCCAAACCTTTCTCTCTATCCACTGATCTTTAAAATCAGCATAAAGCCTCTTTCACAAAGCACAAATGTTCCAGTTGCAGCAAGACTCCAACTGATTCATTTTGGCTGGATGTACAGGTAAATGTTGACAGTCATTAAGCCTGTTTAATGACAGGCTGATAGCAGCTGTAATTGTCCATGGGTGTTCTGATGTAATAGTACAGCCAACAATTACTGTGGTTAGAGACAGATTATAGCTCCTGGGTGCAAGCTGGTTCATTAGTGGACAGTTGTGGCCACTGTCAGTCTGTCATTGCTGTGTACAAGCTATGTGACCACACTGTCCACATCAGCATTGACATCCAGCCACAGGAATCCACTGGATTCTTGCTGCAGCTGGAACATTTTTATTGTGTATTTGTGGCGTGGTGTCAGCAGTATATTTTTTGGTGATTCATTTACATCTTATTTCCATTCATCCACATCTTAGGTCACCACATTGTGGCTGGAGTTAATTCTCCCAACAGATCACATAGCCAGTTCCATTGCAAAGTGTTCCTTATTTTCAAAAGTGATTTTTTTTCTTTCTTATGACAGATTGTAAATGTATTGTTTGATCTGTCCTTAGATGGTAAGAAAACCATTTATTATGCATGCCAAAAATGCTGAGACAAGAGCTTGTAGCTTTCATTATGCTTAGGAAAGGATGGGAAGGAGACAAGCGTGTAAATTCAGATTTAACAGTCCAGTTGTCTACAAAATATATGCTTTCATTTATAGCCAAGGATTACAATTTAATTTTTCTTATACCTGGTACTATATTTTGCATGGGAGTAATACTTTATGAGTTTGGTGACATATTTTAGTTAATCATTTATGTACTGCCATATGTTTTTTAGAGTAAAGTGGTGGATGTTTATGAATGGCACAGGAGAAATCATGCCCGGGCTAAATCTTAATAGGGTGGCTCAGTTCAGAGACACAGCAACTCTCCACCATGTGACCATTGTAATGTCACTCACAGTGATAACAGATGTAAACATTGTAGTGTTTATATGTGAGAGCCTGCCTCTTCCTTTTACATATGAGGAAGGGGATGATGGATGAATGAATGAATCATTCATCAGCCTCAAATCAACAGCGGCAGAAGATTCGGGGTAGGAAGGGGGTTAAGTGTGGAATTGTCTTTTAACCCTTTCACCTCATCCCCCTCTCCAGTACATCCAGAGTGTAGGCAGGTTGCCTCCAGTTTGTTAGTTAGGCAGTGGCTGACCCAGGTTGGGTAAGGGGTTAATATTCTGCACTTAGGTTCCTGGGCTTTTTGGACCATGCCTATCCCCCTTGTTATATAAACAAGGGGGAAGGCCAGGTTTGGGGGCCACCGTTCATTTTGCAAGACAAGACGAGGCTGTGACTGGCATGGAGCACTGAGAGGGACTGCTGTGCCCAGCAGTCCACCAGAGGACATAGAGAGACCGAGATCTGCCAGTGTTGGAGAAACACCAATCATGGACTACTATCTTTTTGAGGTATGCCTGAGCAGGCTAGTCGAAACTAGTTAAGGCAGTGGTCATCAACCCTGTCCTCAGGGCCTACTAACAGGCCAGGTTTTATGTATTACCTTGGGGAGATGCAGACTAGAATACTGCAATCACTGAGCAGCAAATTATATCACCTGTGATGTATTTCAGTTATCTTGCAACGGACCACTGTGTTAGGGGATATTCCATTACAAATGTTCATGTTAAACTGTATAACTCAAATTTTCTAGTAAAGTAGCATCAACTTTTCTAAGCCTAGTCATATAAAAAGGTGCATGAATGTTGCTGGCGTATAGAACTAGGATCAATAAAGCATATGTGGGGTATTAAGCAAAGCCATTACAGAAGGGGGAGTCATGCAGTTGGTATTGGTAACCAGAACTAGTGCAAGGTACAATGCAGTCAGTCATGAAGTGTGGTACCTGATGTAGATGATGGGTCCTCCGGTAGCGAGGGAGTCGGTGATCAGGCTCGCTCCCCAGCTGTTAGTTTCCTGGAGCAACCGTGACTTAGCCCGCATTACAGAGGCCCATAGCCTGGCAGCAGCGGTGTGACTTTAGGGGTCACAATTGCAACCCAGCCCCATGCCTCAGTGAGCCTGTGTGGCTTCCATGTCATATTTGGTTCTACTGTGCTGTCCTAGCTGAGCTCTCCTAGGTAGTGCAGTAGTGACCACACAGAACCGATCATTCAGCTGCAGCTGACAGTGACATGAGCAGCTGAAAGATCTGTCAAGGAGAGGACCCCAAAATTCTGCCCCACCTAGTACTTGGTTGCTAGGACCCCTAGAGTCTTAACAACCAATGACATCACCTATGCTTCAATAATTTTCTTTTAAAAAGGGGATGATTATATCTCACTCTGACCTTCCCTATATATGGATAGCTCTTATCCTGGCTTGTGCAGTTGTGGATGGTTACAGGTAAACATACAATTGAGGCTTTATGTGATCATCTTCACTATTTGGATGGGGCTAGATCTGTCTCCCATTTTTCTAAAACAAATTTTCAATATTTTTTCAGAGCTAATTGAGGCTTTATTGCTGTGTGGCTATGGGCATTTTCTAAATGCTTCTTTAAAATACTTTTTGATATATTCTTCAAGTAAAAGATTTTCTAGGTAGGTCTATTTCATTATATGCCCTTCCCTATCATATTCATCTATCCTTATCTCGGCTGTCAATAAACTTTAAATAACCCTAATATATCCAATAGATGGATTCCGAGACTTATTTGGTCTTGGCTGCTATCTCCCTCTCGATGACACACTTTATGAATCTCACGCATTCAGCATTTTAGTGGACTGCGAGACACCCCATTTGGACACACAGGTCAGCATTGGAGTTCATAGCTCCACCCACTCACTTTTTATATGATGTCCATTCTATACCAATTTATTTGCATGTGTTATTATATGTGTTCAGTATTTGATTCTATCTTTCTTGTTTCGGTGAATATTGTATGACATTTGTTCAGTTCTCCTGAGGAAGCCCTAATTAGGGTGAAACATGTTGAGATACACTAAACATTGCTAATTTTCATCTCTATTCAGTGATGTATTGTTTTTAATATTGTTATAGACATACTATGTCAAATTTTGTTGTATCATAATATATTTCAATACATTTATTTTTATATTCAATTATATGTTTTCTCCGCCCAATTCTTGGTTTACCAAATTTTGACAATGACATCACCTGTTTGCCCCACCTCCCAGGTTCCATGAGAGCACAGAACTTCTTTAATCACACTTGCTCCTCCTCCTGGTTCCCTTGCTGCTACATCCATGCTGCTTGAGGTAGGGGGGCACACTGATGTAAGGGGGCACACTTATTTAAGTAGCGGGCATGATGATGTAAGGGGGCACATTAATGTAAGGAGAGGGGCACACCAATGTAAGTTGCTACTACTTTTCTGGTGGTGTACATAGCACACAAAACAGTGCAACCGTAGTGCAGTTGCTCCTACTTTTCTGTTGGTGTACACAGCACACAAAACAGTGCAACCGTAGTGCAGTTGCTCCTATTTTTCTGGTGGTGTACACATTACTTAATACACTACAACCATAGTGCAGTTGCTACTACTTTTCATCAATCATGATGAACGCCGTCTGCTGCTCACACAGCTGACTGACACACCCCTTCCCCCGCCTCAAAAAAAGGGAGCAGGGTCAATGACATCAAAGGGGCAAGGACAAATGTTATGTGGAAGCTCCCACCTCAGTGCATTCATGGCCACAAGTATGAAGAACCAATCACTGCACTCTCTGGAGGAGGCACATTCTTTTGTGCATTGTAACATCACAGCCTGGATGATTTCAACTGCAAACAACATTCTGAAATGTGTGGCCACTTCTATCCTGAATATGAGTCAGAAACTCATATTTAGCATATATGCAGTAGACATGTGCACTGCTGAAAAATGTATTCATTTTCATTTTCGTTTTACTCTCTTTTTTTCAGTTTTTCGAGTCATTCGTTATGATCGAAATGTGAAAATTAGAAAATCCGAAATTCGTAAATTTGAAAATCCTAAAATTCGAAATTTATAAATTCGAACAAAACGTAAATTTTAAATCCGGAAATTTCTAAAATTCGTAAATCTTAAATTCATTAATTTGAAAATTTGGAAATGTGCAAATTCGGAATCCAGAAATTCAAAATTGTAATTTCCTTTCAAATCTGGCTGTTAGTGAACGTAACGAATACAAATTTATCTGAAGTTACGAATTATCCGAAATAACGAATGTCGCATCTAAACAAATGGAACAAATGGAACAGAACAAATTAATAATTAATTAATAATAACAAAAATGTTTTATTATTATTGTTATTTATTATTATTAATTCATTACGTTCCATTTGTTTAGATACGGCATTCGTTATTTAGGAGAATTTGTAACTTCAGATAATTTCTTATTTGTTACATTCACTAACAGCCAAATTTGAAAGGAAATTCCAATACCTGTAATTTAATAGTTAGTTTGTTAGCTATTATTTCAGATTTTCGCATTTTCGAATTTCTGGATTTTTGCATTTTCAAATTTCCCAATTTTCGGATTTCCAAATTTTCTGATTTTCTAACATTGAAATGTTCAAATTTTCTAAATTCGAAATGTGAAAATTCAAAAATTTGTAAATTCGTAAACAACGAAATTTACAAAAATTTCAAATATTCAGAGAAATGTATTAAACGTGATATTCCCGAATTTACGAATTTGTCGAAATTCATTAAAAAACGCATTTGGAACGAAACAAATTGCACATGTCTAGTTTGCAGTGCCACATACTGTAAACTGCTGCAGGCTGTGTACATAAGGGATAGAGACCTGTCTGTTAGGCCCCTTTCACACCAGGGCGGGGAGCCGCGGTGACGGTAAAGCAGCGCTATATTTAGCGCTGCTTTACCGTCGTTTTCACCGCGGTTTTCGGCCGCTCGCGGTGCGGTTTTAACCCCCGCGAGCTGCCGAAAAGGGGTTAAACACCCCCCGCAGAGCGCCGCCGTAGCGGCGCTTTGCGGCGGTATTGCCGCGGTTTCACCGCGGTGTCCCATTCTATTCAATGGGAAGGAGCGGTATAGGAGCGGTGAACACACCGCTCCTATCCCGCTCCAAAGATGCTGCTAGCAGGACTTTTTTTGTCATCCTGCTAGCGCACCGCTCCAGTGTGAAAGCCCGCCGGCTTTCACACTGGAGTTAAAGGGGCAGGATTTTTTCATGCGGTGAACAGGCGCTATTTTTAGCGCTGCACCGCATGAAAAACGCTTAGGTGTGAAAGGGGCCTTAGGAACTACTGCAGAAGGAAACCCCTGTGAGAAGATTATTGCAAAGTTGAAAGGACATAGGCCAATCTAGTTGCTAAGGCACTGCTAGAATTGCTGAACACTTAACACTTAAAGGACCTGAGTATAAAGATGCAGATTAAAATAATATTTATCTGATGGTACCTCCATAGGTTTCTCTAACTCCCCCTGTTCCTGTGGCACAATTGAATGTATAGCATTTACTGAAATGACATACTGGAAGTGTTAAGTAGCTTTACCAGCATGCTGTATTCTGATTAGTGTTTCTCTACAGGAGGAACTGTAAATTTGAGTTTTGACTGAAACCATTTTCTTTGTATATTACAATAATTAAAAAAAAGGATTAAAATGTAACTACTGTTTGTTCTCTATGCAAGGCTTCTGTGACAGTTTTGTTTTATGTGTTTGTAACCCTTGTGCCAGTAACCACAGACAGTTGATTGCGACACATTTGCATTCATTTTTAATAGATATACAGGCGGTCCCCGGGTTACAAACAAGTTAGGGACTGTAGGTTTGTTCTTAAGTTGAATCTGTTTGTAAGTTGGAACAGGTACATTTTTTAAGTGTAGCTCTAACCAAAAAAACTATTTTTAAGCTTTTTGGATAGCATAGGGAAAGGTTAACCCCCTTGTAACATTTGTTTTGCTGTCTGTGCCCCTGCTCAGATGATTTCACCTCACTTTCTGTCCCAATGACAATTGGCTTTTGAAAATGTTGGGTTGTTGTGGAAACAAGGATTGGTGATAAAACATTAGGGAAGGTACCTTTTTCCCATAATAACTCTTACAGGAGTGAATTTCCCTTCCGAGGGGTAGATTTCCTCTCACTTCCTGTTGTCTCCCTCCGTTTGTAAGTAAGAGTTGTTTGTAAGTTGGATGTTTGTAACTAGGGGGCCACCTGTATTTTAGTATATTTTACTTTATAATTTAAGTCATTTACTTTCACAGATACTGTCACCATGGCCTGTCACCAGGCAAAAGACATCCCCCAACACCCTTATACTTAAAGGGGTTGTAAACCCTCTTGTTTTTTCACCTTAATGCATCCAGGTGAAAAAACACCTGGCAGTGATCGGCCCCCCAGCCCCCCCCTGTTTTACTTACCTGAGACCTGTATTTCCGTCGGTGGAGACACGCTCTTCCTCTCTCCACGGGGTCCCGGCTCTTGATTGGATAGATTGATAGCAGCGCAGCCATTGGCTCCCGCTGCTGTCAATCAAATCAAATGACGCAGGTGCCAGGGGGCGGGCCAGCACCTGGCATTTGTGTCTATGGACGCAAATGCTGGTGTCACGTACCTGGTGGTGCGAGCCCGAGATTGCAGGGAGAGGCCTCCCTTGCGTCTCCCACTCCTGGTCCCCTGGTGTGGGAACAGGAGAGCCAGGAGTGAGGAGGAGCACGGGTGCCTGGCAGGATCTACAGACCGGTGGGAAGGAAGCAGGTTAGCTGAGCTGGCAGGATCTTGGTAAGCAGGCTCACAGGTAAACTGGATAGCAGAGCTGGCAGGCTCTCTGGAAAGCAGGCTCACAGGTAAACTGGATAGCAGAGCTGGCAGGATCTTTAGAAAGCAGGCTCACAGGTAAACTGGATAGCAGAGCTGGCAGGATCTCTGGAAAGCAGGCTCACAGGTAAACGGGATAGCAGAGCTGGCAGGATCTCTGGAAAGCAGGCTCACAGGTAAACTGGATAGCAGAGCTGGCAGGATCTCTGGAAAGCAGGCTCACAGGTAAACGGGATAGCAGAGCTGACAGGATCTCTGGAAAGCAGGCTCACAGGTAAACCGGATAGCAGAGCTGGCAGGATCTCTGGAAAGCAGGCTCACAGGTAAACTGGATAGCAGGGCTGGCAGGATCTCTGGAAAGCAGGCTCACAGGTAAACGGGATAGCAGAGCTGGCAGGATCTCTGGAAAGCAGGCTCACAGGTAAACTGGATAGCAGAGCTGACAGGATCTCTGGAAAGCAGGCTCACAGGTAAACTGGATAGCAGAGCTGGCAGGATCTCTGGAAAGCAGGCTCACAGGTAAACGGGATAGCAGAGCTGGCAGGATCTCTGGAAAGCAGGCTCACAGGTAAACGGGATAGCAGAGCTGGCAGGATCTCTGGAAAGCAGGCTCACAGGTAAACTGGATAGCAGAGCTGACTGGATCTCTGGAAAGCAGGCTCACAGGTAAACTGGATAGCAGAGCTGGCAGGAACTGAACAACGGCTTGGCAGACAGGCTCACAGGTAAGCTTGGATAGCAGAGCTGACAGGAACTGAACAACGGCTTGGCAGACAGGTTCACAGGTAAGCTTGGATAGCAGAGCTGACAGGAACTGAACAACGGCTTGGCAGACAGGTTCACAGGTAAGCTTGGATAGCAGAGCTGACAGGAACTGAACAACGGCTTGGCAGACAGGTTCACAGGTAAGCTTGGATAGCAGAGCTGACAGGAACTGAACACAGGAAACGGAACCACTGAATGGACTGGAAGCCAACAGGTGATCAGGCTTGTACAGGGGTCAGACTGCAGACTGGATAGAGACTTAGCAAGGAACCAAAGTTCATCAAAGAAGCCAGGTAGAGGATCTGAACTAGAAGCAAGGTACAATGGATCAGGCAGGAGGATGGTCAAAGGAAGCCGGGGTCGGGTACAGGCAGAAAGCTGGATAGTCTATGGCAAGCCGGGTCAAAGGAACAGGTATAACAGGATCAGGTTTCTTTTACTACACCACAACGCTGTAGAGCAGACAGCAAAGACCGTCTGCACTGGTCAGGCTTAAATAGGCCGGCTGGTGCTAACTAGGGCGCGCGCCCGTCTCCCTGTGCGCGGTTGTGCCCGCGCCCGGGCGCGCATGCGCATGCGCAATGGAATCTGAGAGCCGGGACGGCCCGGGTTTAGATTTCTGGCAGGATCTTCATGACATTGCCCCCTCCTAGGGGCAACCTCCGGGTGTCCCTCTGGGCAAATCTCTCAGGATGTGCTCTTTTGAAGGCTTGAACTAGACTCTTAGCGTGGATATTACACTCGGGCTCCCAAGAATTCTCTTCAGGATTATATCCCTTCCATTTGATCAAGAACTGATTCTGATTCCTCCTTTTTCTAACATTTAGTATGGCCTCTACCTCATATTCTTCCTCGCCATCTACCAAGACTGGGTCCGGGGGTACAGTTCTTCTGTTGGAAAAAGGGTTGGGAGTGGAGGGTTTTAACAGAGAAACATGAAAGACTGGACGGACCTTGAGGGAATCAGGAAGTTCCAACTCATAGGCTACTTCGTTAATCTTTCGTTTGACTGGAAAGGGACCTAAGAACTTAGGGCCCAGTTTTTTCGAGGGACAAGCCATCCTCAGATTCAAGGTAGAGAGCCATACTGTGTCACCTGGTACCAGTACCAATTCTCCACACCTCTTTCGGTCAAAGACTGTCTTGTTATGTTCCTGGGTCCGGGCCATGGTGTCCTGCAGGAGTTGGTTATTGGAAGCAAAGAAGTCAATTTTTTTCTGAACTGCGGGCACAGTACATTCAGGAAGAGAATTGGGCAGGAATGAAGGATGAAAGCCATAGTTGGCGAAGAAAGGCGTCTGTTGGGTGGCCGAGTGGATAGCATTGTTATATGCAAACTCGGCAACTGGTAACAGGGAGATCCAATCGTCTTGGGAGAAGGAAGAAAAGCATCGTAGGTATTGTTCCAGGGTCTGATTGGTTCTTTCGGTCTGCCCATTGGTTTGAGGGTGATAAGCGGAAGAAAACGATAGCTCAATGTTGAGGGCCTTGCAGAGTGATTTCCAGAACCGAGAGGTGAATTGTACCCCTCGGTCGGACACTATGTTGGCCGGTACCCCATGGAGTCTGATGACCTCTCGGATGAACACTTCTGGTTTCTGAGGCCGAAGGGGTGCCCTTCATGGGGACAAAGTGTGCCATCTTTGACAGACGATCAACTATCACGAAGATCGTAGTGTGGTCCTCTGCTGGGGGTAGTTCCACAATGAAGTCTATGGACAGCATTTTCCAGGGACGATCTGGGACTGGCAATGGCTTGAGTAGGCCCCAGGCTTTGGTTCTGTAACTTTTGCTCCGAATACACACAGTGCATGTTTCCACAAATTTCCTACAGTCTTCCCTTAACTGAGGCCACCAGAAGGTACGTTGTACCAATTCAGTGGTTTTGGTGACACCGAAGTGTCCAGCAAGCTTATGATCATGGCACAATTCCAGGACGGTTACCCGCAGACCCTCGGGAATGAAAATCTTATCCCCATGCCACAATAGCCCATCCTTGGCCTGCAACCCAGGACCGGGAGTGGGTATGAGGCCACTGGAAGCCCGCCTGAGCTGGGACAGCAGGTCTTCTTGTAGCAGGAGAAAGTTTCCAGGGGCAAGGATAGTGTCTGGAGGGGAACCATCCTGGGATTTGTGATACATACGAGACAGAGCGTCCGGCTTCGCGTTTTTGGAACCCGGACGATATGTCACGTGAAAGGTAAAACGAGAGAAAAATAAGGCCCAACAGGCCTGTCGAGGTTTCAACCTCTTGGCAGTCTTCAAGTACTCTAGATTCTTGTGATCTGTGAAGATCAAGATTGGGTGAGTAGCCCCTTCTAGCAGGTAGCGCCATTCCTCGAGGGCGGTCTTTATGGCCAGTAATTCCCGATCCCCCACATCGTAGTTCTTCTCGGCTGGGGACAGTTTCCGTGAGAAGAATGCCACGGGGTGTAGCAGGGCTTTGATGCCCTGTCTCTGGGACAGGATGGCCCCTACGGCTATCTCCGAGGCATCCACTTCTAGAACAAAGGGTAGAGAAGGGTCTGGATGCTTCAGGATAGGGGCTGAGGTAAAGAGCCCCTTGAGGGCCTCGAAGGCCCCTTGGGCCTCAGGAGACCAATGAAAACAGGTACCTTGTTTGGTGAGTTGAGTAATGGGTGCCACTATGGCCGAGAATCCCTTGATGAATTTGCGATAAAAATTGGCAAAGCCAATGAATCGCTGGATCCCCTTTTTATCTGCGGGAACTGGCCAGTCCAGGATGGCTGAGATTTTCTGGGGGTCCATCCGGAAGCCTCTACTGGAAATGATCAAACCTAGGAAGGGTATGCTTTCTACCTCAAAGAGGCATTTTTCTGCCTTGGCATAGAGGCCATGTTGCCGGAGACGGCCCAAAACACTTTTAACATGTCCACGATGCAGCTCTAGGGAGGAAGAGAAAGTTAGTATGTCATCAAGATAAACAACAGCAAAAACATCAAGGAAGTCCCGAAGCACATCATTTATGAAAGACTGGAAGGTAGCAGGGGCGTTGCAGAGTCCGAACGGCATCACCAGGTACTCGAAGTGCCCAAATCGAGACCGAAATGCCGTCTTCCATTCGTCCCCATCCTTAATACGAATTAAGTTATACGCCCCTCTGAGGTCCAGTTTGGAAAAGATGGAGGCTGTGCCAAGCCTCTGAAACAGTTCAGGTACCAGGGGGAGCGGGGAGCGATTTTTGACTGTGACCTCGTTTAGGGCACGATAGTCCACACAGGGTCTGAGAGAACGGTCCTTCTTCTCTACGAAAAATATTCCTGCACCTGCAGGAGATGTAGACGGGCCGATAAACCCTTTTTTCAGGTTATCATCAATATAGTCCTTTAATTTCCCCTGCTCCACTTCTGTTAACGGAAAAACCCTACCGAAGGGAATCTTGGCCCCGGGAAGGAGTTCAATGGGACAGTCATAGGGCCTGTGGGGTGGCAGCACATCTGCCCTTCGTTTGCTGAACACATCTAGGTATGAATGGTAGACTTCAGGGATGGACTGACGTAGACCTGCCTCGTTTCCGAGGCAGAGCAAAGCAGAGGGTCCTGCGGGGGCCAAGGAGCCGCAGGACCTTTGGCAGTAGGGAGAAGAAAAGGCCACCTCTCCTGTGGACCAGTTGATGACCGGGTTGTGTGCTTGCAGCCAGGGGATCCCTAGAATGACTGGGAACAAGGGAGAAGAAATTATGTCCAGACATAACAGTTCTTGATGTGACTCTGAGATCACTGTATGCAATGGGGCAGTCTCCTGAGTCACTGGGCCAGGTTTAATGGTGGACCCACCCGCCAGGTGGACGGACAGGCCCTGTTCCCTTGGACGGAGAGGAATTCGATGCCGGGCAGCAAAAACAGAGTCCATAAAGCAACTACAGGCACCAGAGTCAATAATAGCGGTGGTCTTTAGGGTCCTTCCTGAGAACTGGAAGGAAACAGAAAGGGCAAGATGAGATGAAACCCCGGTCACAGGATCCACATAACTGGAGAGAATAGTGGGGAACTTACGGAGTTTAGCCGGGCAGTTCTGGACATAGTGACCAGGCTCTCCGCAATACAGGCACAGATTGTTGCTGCGGCGTCTCTGGCGTTCTGCTGGAGTGAGAGAAGGCCGCAGGAGTCCAAGTTGCATGGGTTCAGATGCAGAAGAGGCATGAACAGGTTTAACAGCAGGAGCAGTGCGGAAGTGACTTGGGCCCCTGGGAAGCATCCAGGTAGGTCTTGGGGACCCCAAGGTTCGTTTGGCCCTACGCTCCCGTAGGCGCCGGTCAATTTGGATGCTTAGGTCTATGAGGGAGTTCAGGGTCTGAGGTACCCCCACTCTGGCGAGCTCGTCCTTGAGTGCGTCTGAGAGTCCCATGCGGAATTGGTGACGGAGAGCAGCATCGTTCCAGTCGGTGTCGGCACCCCAACGCCTGAACTCAGCCACATAGTCCTCTGCTGGTCTTCGACCCTGTTGGAGAGAACGTAAGGCGGCCTCCGCAGTGGTTGAGAGTTGGGGGTCCTCATAAAGCTGCGCCATGGCGTCAAAAAAGATGGAAAGACTGGTCAATGCTGCATCCTTTTGTTCCACGAGACGGTGGGCCCAGATTTGGGGATCCCCAGTTAGTAGGGCTACCACAAAACCCACTTTGGTGGTCTCCAGAGAAAAGGTCCTAGGTTGCAGGGCAAAATGGAGTTCACAGGAGTTACGGAAAGTTCTGAAGCTACCACGGGCACCTGTAAATTTCTCTGGAGTGGGTACCTTGGGTTCAGGTGGTAGCATCACTATAGTCTGGGTAGGTGCAGGCCCCGTTGGGGGTATTGCTGGATGAGGAGTTCCTTGGGTACTGGATGGACCAGACAAAGCCAGTACCCGTTCCTCCAGCCGGGTATACCCTTGCTGGAGGTTCTTCACCGCCTCGGTCAGACCCGCCAGGTGTTGGCATAGCCCCTCCATGGCGGGGGCTCCCTGCTCGGGCTCAGACATGGCTGTCTGCTACTGTCACGTACCTGGTGGTGCGAGCCCGAGATTGCAGGGAGAGGCCTCCCTTGCGTCTCCCACTCCTGGTCCCCTGGTGTGGGAACAGGAGAGCCAGGAGTGAGGAGGAGCATGGGTGCCTGGTAGGATCTACAGACCGGTGGGAAGGAAGCAGGTTAGCTGAGCTGGCAGGATCTTGGTAAGCAGGCTCACAGGTAAACTGGATAGCAGAGCTGGCAGGCTCTCTGGAAAGCAGGCTCACAGGTAAACTGGATAGCAGAGCTGGCAGGATCTTTAGAAAGCAGGCTCACAGGTAAACTGGATAGCAAAGCTGGCAGGATCTCTGGAAAGCAGGCTCACAGGTAAACGGGATAGCAGAGCTGGCAGGATCTCTGGAAAGCAGGCTCACAGGTAAACTGGATAGCAGAGCTGGCAGGATCTCTGGAAAGCAGGCTCACAGGTAAACGGGATAGCAGAGCTGGCAGGATCTCTGGAAAGCAGGCTCACAGGTAAACCGGATAGCAGAGCTGGCAGGATCTCTGGAAAGCAGGCTCACAGGTAAACTGGATAGCAGGGCTGGCAGGATCTCTGGAAAGCAGGCTCACAGGTAAACGGGATAGCAGAGCTGGCAGGATCTCTGGAAAGCAGGCTCACAGGTAAACTGGATAGCAGAGCTGACAGGATCTCTGGAAAGCAGGCTCACAGGTAAACTGGATAGCAGAGCTGGCAGGATCTCTGGAAAGCAGGCTCACAGGTAAACGGGATAGCAGAGCTGGCAGGATCTCTGGAAAGCAGGCTCACAGGTAAACGGGATAGCAGAGCTGGCAGGATCTCTGGAAAGCAGGCTCACAGGTAAACGGGATAGCAGAGCTGGCAGGATCTCTGGAAAGCAGGCTCACAGGTAAACTGGATAGCAGAGCTGACTGGATCTCTGGAAAGCAGGCTCACAGGTAAACTGGATAGCAGAGCTGGCAGGAACTGAACAACGGCTTGGCAGACAGGCTCACAGGTAAGCTTGGATAGCAGAGCTGACAGGAACTGAACAACGGCTTGGCAGACAGGTTCACAGGTAAGCTTGGATAGCAGAGCTGACAGGAACTGAACAACGGCTTGGCAGACAGGTTCACAGGTAAGCTTGGATAGCAGAGCTGACAGGAACTGAACAACGGCTTGGCAGACAGGTTCACAGGTAAGCTTGGATAGCAGAGCTGACAGGAACTGAACACAGGAAACGGAACCACTGAATGGACTGGAAGCCAACAGGTGATCAGGCTTGTACAGGGGTCAGACTGCAGACTGGATAGAGACTTAGCAAGGAACCAAAGTTCATCAAAGAAGCCAGGTAGAGGATCTGAACTAGAAGCAAGGTACAATGGATCAGGCAGGAGGATGGTCAAAGGAAGCCGGGGTCGGTAACAGGCAGAAAGCTGGATAGTCTATGGCAAGCCGGGTCAAAGGAACAGGTATAACAGGATCAGGTTTCTTTTACTACACCACAACGCTGTAGAGCAGACAGCAAAGACCGTCTGCACTGGTCAGGCTTAAATAGGCCGACTGGTGCTAACTAGGGCGCGCGCCCGTCTCCCTGTGCGCGGTTGTGCACGTGCCCGCGCCCGGGCGCGCCTGCGCATGCGCAATGGAATCTGAGAGCCGGGACGGCCCGGGTTTAGATTTCTGGCAGGATCTTCATGACAGCTGGACTCGGAAGCGTGCCCACAAGGTAACCCCCACGGGAGAGCGCTTCTTCTAGGGGGTTATCTGATACAGGGAGGAGCCACGAGAGCCGACAGGGGACCCCAGTAGTTGAGGATCGGAGCCACACTGTGCAAAACAAGCTACACAGTGGAGGTAAGTATGACATGTTTGTTATTTTTAAAAAATTTAAAAGAAGGGTTTACAATCACTTTAAATTACCTTCACTGCCTTGCAGCTCCTTGGGAGTTGGCAACTCCCATGGTTGGATTCTTGCATGGGATATTTATCTCCATGATCATAATGATATAGCAGTTTGAAATGACCCATAGCCATTACCTAGGGCATTTTTTAACTTCATATAACTAGAAGAAATAATTTTAATAGCAAATATTTAACCAGCTAGAAGGGAATTGATATATAATGTATCTTAACATTACTACATGATATACAAATGTACAGACCATATAAATAAATATAAGTGAATACTGTCCATGTTATTCTTGAAGAAGCAGACAATATCTGTGAAATGCACTGAACTGAATTCGAAACAATGCAATACATTATTCCATGATTAAGTCAATTGTATGACGAAACATGTCAGATTTTGGCTACTAGGCGAATGAGAGGGGTACACACAGAACGCTGAACATCTTACATCGATCCCTGTAAAGCGGCGGTACAGTTAAGGAGCGGTGAGAGACCACCCATCATTCCTGCATATCCTGGGTTCCGCCGTGACCACCTATGCTTCAGAATTAGCTATTCAAGAGTGCTGTGACTTTTTATATTTGGCGTGTTTATTCATCTTTTGATGTGAGTGTAATGTGAGAGTTTTTTTATGTGTGATTAAAAAGTTTTATGCTGTATCACGCTATGGAAGCAAATCTTTTCTTTGTTGCATGAGAGCATCTATAAGAACAGCCATAGTATCTATAAGAACAGCCATAGCATCTATAAGAACAGCCGTGGCACCAGCCCTTTAATCTGGATTGGAAATTTGGATATCCCATTTAAACCCTGCAAAGGGGCAAAGCCTGTCCAGCCAAACACGAAAGTGTGAGGCATATACAGCTGGTGAGTGTAATCACATAAGGGGAGAGGAGTCACAGCTAGAGCCGCGTGGTGGAGGAGTATAGATGTAATCTGCTTTTTATTCAAGAGACACTGGTCAATGTTTTTTTCACCGTTTTTTCATTGCTTCATTATTTGGATTATGATTTGAAGATTCAACGTATGGACTATGATTTCACTTTGTTACATTATATTACTTTCTCAGGAAGTTTCACAGTGGTGATTGTAACTTTTTTTTTTAGGAAGACACTGTCTGGTAGAACTTGAAACGATTCACTTGATTCCCGTTTTTTGTTTATTTATTTATTTATTTTTTATTTTCAGTGTTGAACAATTATTTAGTCACAGGGTGATCTGTTTCAAAAGATTGTATGTATTTGCCATCACTATTCATCTGTTGATATGAACTATAATAATTTGTGATAATTGATTTTGATACAAGTTATTATTTTTTTATTTTATTACTTTTGTATGCACAAGGCAGGGTTTGCACAGTGAAGTATCATTTAGTAATTCATGTTCACTGGAGTGGATCTATAGTATTTATCATTTCTTAATTCACTGGTGTGGATTTATATTATATTCAGCGCTGCTTATTCTATCATTTAGATAAGGATTATTGTACACGTTTTGTTTTTATAAAGTGGCGGCTTAGTTTAAAGTTTGTGCTCAGCGCAGTGGTGATACACAATAGATAGGGAAAGCGTGAGGGTATCTTTGTTTTAAATACATTATTTATGTTGTACATATACAGAATGTATATCCATAATAATCTTATAATCTTTTAAACCCAATATTAATAACATTTGCATTTTCTTTGTGTATCAAATGTATTATTTTGCTATATAGTATTTTCTCTGGGTACTGCATTTTTTTTCTTTATAGCAATGGTTTGTATTATCATGAAGTTTCCTTAAAGACACTTACGTTTACATGCTGCTTCCATGACAGTGCTGCTCATATCGGCCTTCTTCCCCCTTCTGTTTGCTGTCCCCTTGTGTAATGTCTACCACCCATTCTGCCAGCCAGCTTGTAAGCAGGTGGCTCTAAAGTAGGATCATTTGTGTTAAATATTTTATTGATATTTCTTTGAGTATATGTTCCTGTTGGTATATTATAATAACAAGCTGGTTATTTTGTTAATTGTGATAGCTATGCTGAGATGGTGGGACCTGGAGGGTAAGGGTTAACACTACTGGACAGGTTTTCCTGAGCTTTTCAGGGGAATACTGCACCTTCTGGTTGCACTATTCTAATATAGGGCTCATGGACCCCCAAGAGGTTTGGGGGAAGTTGTCAGAAATTGTCTGAATACAAAATAATATTTTTATAATTTCCCTAGTTTGAAACCAGATTTCAAATAGGCCCCAAAATACAAGGTCATCTGAAAATCCCAGTTGTACAACAATTGTTTTGCAGATGGAGATGTTGCAAATGAATTGTACTGTATACTGAGCAAACAGTGACAAAGCTACAGACAATCTTTGAACAATATGCAATGTTGATCAGTGAACATTTTCTTAAACTAAAACTTTATATGAAAAATACCCTCTCCATTAATTTATGTTCTATGTTTGACAAGACTTGGACCCAGCAAAGATGGGCCAATATTCTATGGGGAGATGCAGATTATCTTTCTTTCTATTGTACAAATTATCAGGACAATAGAACCTTGCGTACACAGCTGGCTATTGTTCCGAGAGGTTTCTGTGAGAATTATTTTTTTTTCAAATTATTTATTTATTTATATGTTCCACAATACACACAGCAGTTAATTAATCCATACATAACATTAACTCTGTCACCTCTAAATTAAACGTAAATAAACCACATATTTCTCTTCTATTCCAGTTGGTGTAAATATATAAAGGTAAAACATATGGTTAGTCATTTCTAAATGTCTATTTGTCTTAAGGTGTATCAGATCCTAAACTATTAAGTGAACATACCCTATCATATCCCCAAAGAAAAAATGAAAAAGAAAAAAAAAAAAGAAGAAAGAAAGATGAAAAAAAAAAAGGGAAAACATTTCTAAAACCAATATATAGCCACCCACCGGGAAGATAAAGGCGCCTACTGATTTCCCCACCTTATATTCGGTCTTCTTAATTTACAAAAAGGGCCTTTCCCTCCACTGAGAATTAAAATGTATTCCACTGAGCCCAAGTTTCCAAATATATCTCATGCTTATTTTGAGCTGAGAGTATCAAGTCCTCCATCTTATTTATCTCCTCCACTCTAGTTAGCCAAGAAGCAATACAGGGAGGCCTTGGGTCTGCCGTGCAATACATGATCTTGCGGCATTAAAAAGAAGGCGCAAGATTAATTTATTATATATCTTTTGTGAGAATTTTAACCAAAAGTCAATATGGAAAAGTTTCTATATTTCAATTCTAAGGCCGCGTACACACGAAGGGACAATCCCGCGGGATTATCCTCTGGACTGAAGTCCAGAGGATAATCCCCTCGTGTGTGGGCGCCGGCGGACTTTTTGGCGCCAAAGTACGGCGGACTAAAGTTTCAGGTTTTGTTTTCAAATTATCCGCTGGACTTGGAAGTCCAGCGGACAATCCCGCCGTTAGTGGGCAAGTCCGCGGGACTTTTGAAATGAACGGACTTGCCGCTCATCGGCAAGTCCGTTCATTTAGCACGTGACTTCAGGTTACGTAGCTAGCGTAGGCAGTTACTGCCGCCGCGCTAGCTCCGTGACCTGGCATGGATTTAAAGGGAATCCCCACGCCGAAAAAACGGCGTGAGGGTTCCCCCCAAATCCATGTCAGACCCTCATCCGAGCACGCAGCCTGGCAGGCCAGGAAAGGGGTGGGGACGAACGAGCGCCCCCCCCCCCCCTCCTGAGCCGTACCAGGCCGCGTGCCCTCAACATGGGGGGTGCCCTGGGGAAAGGGGGGCCGTGCGGCCCCCCCACCCCAAAGCACCTTGTCCCCATGTTGATGAGGACAAGGGCCTCTTCCCGACAACCCTGGCCGTTGGTTGTCGGGGTCTGCGGGCGGGGGCTTATCGGAATCTGGGAACCCCCTTTAATAAGGGGGCCCCCAGATACCGGCCCCCCACCCTATGTGAATGAGTATGGGGTACGATGTACCCCTACCCATTCACCTAAGGTGTAAAATGTAAAGTAAAAAAAAAAACACCCACACTTTTGAAAAAATAGTTTATTGCACTGCTCCGGGGGTCTTCTTCCGTCTTGGGGGTCTTCTCGCCGGACTCCCCCGCCATTTACCAAGCTCTTTTACCGAGCGAGGGGAGTCCGGCTACCTTCTTTGTCGTCGCCGCCGTCTGGGGGTCTCGATCCGCCTTCGGGGGTCTTCTTCCGTCTTGGGGGTCTTCTCGCCGGACTCCCCCGCCATTTACCAAGCTCTTTTACCGAGCGAGGGGAGTCCGGCTACCTTCTTCGTCGTCGCCGCCGTCTGGGGGTCTCGATCCGCCTTCGGGGGTCTTCTTCCATCTTGGGGGTCTTCTCGCCGGACTCCTCCCCTCTCTTCTGCTCTTTTACCTAGCTCTTTCACGAGGGGAGGTGTCCGGCTACCTTCTTCGTCGTCGCCGCCGTCGTCTGGGGGTCTCGATCCGCCTTCGGGGGTCTTCCGGGGGTCTCTTCTGTTCTTGCGGCGGTCGTCGTCTTCCGCGCCGCCGGCGCCTTCTTCTTCTTCTTGTCCTCCTTCTTGTCCTTCTTGTTCTTCTTCTTCTTCCGATGTTGACCCGACGCTCTCTCTGCCCGGAATGCCTGTGCCGCTCTGAGCTCGGACTTATATAGGGACATGGGCGACAGGGTCACATGCACATGTCACATGGTGACCCCGCCCCCTTGTGTTGTCACAGTCCCGGAGGATGCTGGGACTGTGACATCGCAAGGGGGCGGGGTCACCATGTGACATGAACATGTGACCCTGTCGCCCATGTCCCTATATAAGTCCGAGCTCAGAGCGGCACAGGCATTCAGGGCAGAGAGAGCGTCGGGTCAACATCGGAAGAAGAAGAAGAACAAGAAGGACAAGAAGGAGGACAAGAAGAAGAAGAAGGCGCCGGCGGCGCGGAAGACGACGACCGCCGCAAGAACAGAAGAGACCCCCGGAAGACCCCCGAAGGCGGATCGAGACCCCCAGACGACGGCGGCGACGACGAAGAAGGTAGCCGGACACCTCCCCTCGTGAAAGAGCTAGGTAAAAGAGCAGAAGAGAGGGGAGGAGTCCGGCGAGAAGACCCCCAAGACGGAAGAAGACCCCCGAAGGCGGATCGAGACCCCCAGACGGCGGCGACGACGAAGAAGGTAGCCGGACTCCCCTCGCTCGGTAAAAGAGCTTGGTAAATGGCGGGGGAGTCCGGCGAGAAGACCCCCAAGACGGAAGAAGACCCCAAGACGGAAGAAGACCCCCGGAGCAGTGCAATAAACTATTTTTTCAAAAGTGTGGGTGTTTTTTTTTTTTTACTTTACATTTTACACCTTAGGTGAATGGGTAGGGGTACATCGTACCCCATACTCATTCACATAGGGTGGGGGGCCGGTATCTGGGGGCCCCCTTATTAAAGGGGGTTCCCAGATTCCGATAAGCCCCCGCCCGCAGACCCCGACAACCAACGGCCAGGGTTGTCGGGAAGAGGCCCTTGTCCTCATCAACATGGGGACAAGGTGCTTTGGGGTGGGGGGGCCGCACGGCCCCCCTTTCCCCAGGGCACCCCCCATGTTGAGGGCACGCGGCCTGGTACGGCTCAGGAGGGGGGGGGCGCTCGTTCGTCCCCACCCCTTTCCTGGCCTGCCAGGCTGCGTGCTCGGATGAGGGTCTGACATGGATTTGGGGGGAACCCCCACGCCGTTTTTTTTCGGCGTGGGGATTCCCTTTAAATCCATGCCAGCTTGCGGAGCTAGCGCGGCGGCATTTACTGCCTACGCTAGCTACGTAACCTGAAGTTACGTTCGAAATGAACGGACTGCTCCGTGTGTGGGCAAGTCCGTTCATTTTCAAAAGTCCCGCGGACTTTTGGCCGGCGGATTATCCGCTGGAGAAGTCCGTGCGTGTGTGGGCAAGTCCACACCCTCGGAAAGTCCAGCGGACCTAGCCGGAAAGTCCAGCGGATTGTCCGCTGGACTTAGGTCCGCCGGCAAAAGTCCGTACGTGTGTACGAGGCATAAGAGAAAAAAAAAATTCAAAACAGTGAGGAAGTTAGTACAACTGTTAACTTAAAAAATATGTGCACAATTTATGTTTATAGGTTATTGCAACCTTTATAGTAAGAAAGTTGTGCATTTCATCATTTGATCTAGTAACATAGATCTATTGACACTATTGAGACTCATTTAGCTTTGTGCAAAAAGGTACAAAAAGGAAAATCACAGTTTCCATATATAAAAAATACTATACGAAAAGACGTGATTAGTACACAAAATATCATATTATCTAAAACGGGTCATAATATTATTATATGTTTGTTTATTTGTAATTACTGTTATTAAAAATATATGTGCGTGTTATAAAGTAACCATATTCAAATAGTAGTTTAAAGTGCACACAATATTTTTATGTATTTTAATTGCTATGTCTGAAATTACACTTCTGTGTATAAAAAAATTCCCATTTAATGCTGCTACACCCAAAGAGTTGAAGTTGCCAGGCCCTCAAAGGCATTTTATGATTTCAGGACGCATCCTCTGCAACCTGAGCCCACCCGATTTGTAAAGCCTATTAGAGCCTATGGCTCTTATCGGGTGCTTAAAAAAAACCCTGGTTGCTGTGTCTGGTGCACCAAAAGGGGCTGGACACCTAAATAGGGGTGGCAGCGACAGCCGTGGATAGATTTATGCTATGCATGAATCTATCCACTGCATATAGGGGGTGGAGAGGAGAGAGGAGACAGCGCCCGGACGCCCCTAATGGACAGGCCGCCGCTGAATGAGATATCTAGTCTCAGGGAGTACCACCCGGTGACCAATGGAACTAATGCTTGTATAAACACATAATTGATCCACCAATAGAAAAAAATGTTGCGCCTTCTGTGCCAGGTTTCTGGAGTTTAACCGCTTGCCGACCAGCCGTCGTCATTATACTGCGGCAGGTTAGCACGTTCCCATGAACCGTTGTAGCTGTACTTCGGCCCTTTAAGCGGTGATAGCAGACGTGTGCCGATGTGAGTGGCCAGCGGTCGTGATGACCGTCGGCCATGCACAGTTAGAACACACATGAGGGAACACAGTTAACCTCTTGATTGCCCCCTAGTGTTAACTCCTTCCCTGCCAGTGACATTTACACAGTAATCAGTGCATTTTTATAGCACTGATCGCTGTATAATTGTCAATGGTCCAAAAAATGTGTCAAAAGTGTCCGCCATAATGTCTCGATAAAAATCTCTGATCACCTCCATTACTAGTAAAAAAAAAATAATAAAAATGCCATAAATCTTTCCCCTATTTTGTAGACGCTATAACCTTTGCGCAAACCAATATACGCTTATTGCAATTTTTATTACCAAAAATATGTAGAAGAATATCGGCCTAAACTGACGAAAAAATTTGCTCTTTTTTAAAACAAATTGGGGATATTTACGCTATTTTTTTGTTTATAGTGCAAAAAATAAAAACTGCAAAGATGATAAAATACCACCAAAAGAAAGCTCTATTTGTGGGAAAAAAAGAACGTCAATTTTGTTTGGGTGCAGCATCACATGACCGCGCAGTTGTTAGTTAAAGCAACGCAGTGCCGTATTGCAAAAAATGGCCTGGTCATTGAGCAGCCAAATCTTCCGGGGCTAAAGTTGTTAATGAGTGTATTATTTCCACTCTATAATAATAGCAAGTCAGGTGATGGAGACACACATCAGATCACACGCCCATCATTTACGAGGAATCATCACTCATCTGATTTAAGATCCAGACACATATCATCTGACACACTTCACTGAAGCCAGGACACACAGCTCTAACATAGTAAGATGCCATTCTGGGAAGACCACTCCATTCATTGGTCAGTCGCTGTTTAAAGGGTCTGGTTGGCAGCCATGGTAAGGCAATCAATCCACAGCATTCCACTCTTTTGCTTCAGAGGGTAAATACAACATATTCTTCTATGATTGTTGTTTAGGTCAATTGCAATAATCCTTGCCGTAACTTAGTATTTCTACCATGATAACATAACCACTAGAGCTAGATAATTTTTTTAAATAGATTTTTGTTATTATTTTTCTCTTCTTTGGTGCAGTTTTACGTCTTTCAATGCTTATGGTTTCTGCAGGAGAATAACAGTTGGATTCTGTAAAATGCAGATTATTCTCTGCTAGGTAGTTATCAATGGTTATGCAGTCTACGAGTGGAAATTAATTATTGCATGGAATCCAAAATATACTCTGCTGTAACAGATCATTTTAGAACTCCATTGCAAATATCTTAAAAGTGTCTATGCATATCCCAATCTGACTATTATTTTATGGTGTTTGTAAAGTGACTTCTGTCAATTTATTTTTGATAGTCCCAGTCCATACTTACACCAGATCTTATCATGTTATTCAAAACATTCCTGCATGGCAAAATAACTCAAGAAAAAAAAAATGAATTAAGTCAGTTAAGTTATTTTGTATTGGCGTCACTGTTCATCGATCGATTAAACGATCAATATAGCAGACATTCTTTGACAAAGTAAAAATGTATCCATCACTCTGCCACTCAGCACCCTTTTGTGGAGTCAGAATATGTGCTTGAGATGTCTTGGAAAACTGCATCTGTGTTACTGTCAGCTACTTTAGTAAAAGAACTTTGCTGTCCTGTTTAATTGCCTGGTCTGACGTTACTGAGAGTGCATGCATGGCATATCAAAGAACGAGCCTTATTCAAAGGGACAAAAGAAGTTAGCTGAGATACAGTACAGAGGTCTGATGAGCAGAAAAACTGTCCCAAAGCGGCTATATTGCCTTTGCTATTAACTGCCGTACTTTTGTCTAGAGCTTTATGCAGCCAATCAGCCAGTTGTGGGTGACATGGCATGGGAGACAGAAACTCTAGCAGTAAAAGGGTTTGATTCTTGGCCCTTTTTGCTGGCTACTGGTTTCCTGCATATTGGAAACATCCTTGCGGTGCAGAGTACCTAGGGACTCACAAGAGCTGTAGAGAGGTCTCAGGAAAAGAGCAAACATGGGTTCATGAGAACTGTGCTTCCTGTATCCAATACAGATCATGGTCACTGGGAGTGAGGTGATGGGAATGCAGAGTTTGTGGAGACTGGTACTGGCTCAGAAATGCTGCACACCTGGGGATAGGTGAAGTCTAACAAAAGTTGTGTCCCTAGTGCATATGTGATAACAAAGGGTTAACAAGTGTGCTTTCAGAAGAGTCTTGCTCTTAATCAATAGCGCTGCCTTAATACTGATTTCACATGCAGCAGCCTTGGCCTGTAATGCAGGCATTAGTGAGCACTGTATTGTGATTGCAGCGGGATCTGGATGGTTAACCAAACGTGGAGTAGAGTGTGCTCACTTCTAAGTTGGTGTGCTGTCATAACACTGCATTAGCGAGCGGTACTAGCAAGTCCCCAATTGGGTGTGTTAAGCCTCGCCCACAAGCCATACTCATACTGTTCTCAGATGCTAAACGACAAGTAAAAAAGGCGCAATACACAAAAAATATATATACCTCATATAATGATACCCAATAGTCCAGGGATGATAAAGATATACGTATATGTATGTATACATACATATACCTTCAATGGTTAAGGTGTCGTAGGGTCAGTCAGGGCAGCCTCCCAGAGAACCAGAGAGCGGGTTCCAATAAGCTAGAGAGAAAACAAGGAAAGAGGGGCGCCTCTGAATATATATCAAAAAACTATTTTATTACAACAGCATTATCCACTCACATGGGGGAACAAGATGTCACGTTCAGATCCTGCATGCTGGGCTTAGAAGGCTGTAGAACTGCAGGTCACAGCAAATCCATTTTAGCTTGCCTCTCATCAGGATAGACTGGAACGACAGAGCATGGTGCTGGCTCCTTCAGAAGTCCAGGTACAGGTGGGTAAACACAGTCTGAGGGAGGGAACAGTAGGTCCGTTTATTCAGACAGGGGTTCCGGTGATGATGTGGGGAGGGTGAAGCGCAACTGCTGGGGATTAGCCTTGCTGTGTGTCCATGCCATCAGTCTCACCTTTGAGGTGTAAAGGGACACTGCCGTGTTTGCAGGGTGAGAGCAAGCGAGCAAACAACAGCGCTGGCGCCCGGCGATGATGTCACCGATATGCGTCGTGTTTCCGAATTGGCTGGCCGCTGTTGGAAGAGTGGCCGCATTCCTTTGTCAAGCACCTGAACTACAATTAGAGAACCGAAATACTATCAATGTAATCTGACTGGGTCTATATTAAAATATGAAGTATAGATAAATATATACACAAATATGTATACAATAATTGTGCATGTACAAAATTCAAATTGTCAAAAAACAAGATGATCCAATATAGTCTGACATATGCTAGAATGCTGCTGGGGGATACAAAGGTTCCACCTTTGCTATTGCTCCTTGCGTCTTGATTGCGTTCTTGATTGCGTTTTGATTGCCATACTTACCAGATCCTTATGCCTGCGTACCCTGCTGCTTACTCCTGCTCCTTGTTCCTGTACCCAGTCTTGATTTCCCCCTTCCTTGCATCCCTGGTTTTCCGTTTTACCCGTGTCTCTCATTTTATATATATTTTGTATACAGTTAATTGTTAGGTCTCTTGTTAGGTTTATTAGGTAGTTTGTCACTGGGGTTTATTCACGTTTACTGTTTGCTGATGTGTGATTATCTTTTGTTTTACTGTAAATAAATCTCACTTTAACCACTTCAGCCCCGGACCAATTGTCAGCTTAAGGACCAGAGGTCTTTTTTCAATTTCGCACTGCACTACTTTAACTGGTAATTGTGCGGTCATGCAATTTTGTAACGAAACGAAATTTGCGTCCTTTTCTTCCCACAAATAGAGCTTTCTTTTGATGGTATTTGATTGCCTCTGTGATTTTTATTTTTTGCGATATAAACGGAAAAAGAGCGAAAATTTTGAAAAAAAAAGAGATTTTCTACTTTTTGTTATAAAAAAAATCTAATAAACTCAATTTTAGTCAAACATTTGGGCCAAAATGTATTCAGCCACATGTCTTTAGTAAAAAAAATGCCAATAAGCGTATATTTATTGGTTTGCGCAAAAGTTATAGCGTCTACAAACTAGAGTACATTTTCTGGAATTTACACCGCTTTTAATTTATGACTGCCTATTTCATTTCTTGAGGTGCTAAAATGGCAGAGAAGTACAAAACCCCCCCAAATGACCCCATTTTGGAAAGTAGACACCCCAAGCTATTTGCTGAGAGGCATGTTGAGCCCATTGAATATTTTTTTTTTTAGTCCCAAGTGATTGAATAAAAGACAAAAATAAAAAATAATTTTTTTTTTCTTCAAAAAGTTGTCACTAAATGATATATTGCTCACACATGCCATAGTTATATGTGGAATTGCACCCCAAAATACATTTTGCTGCTTCTCCTGAGTATGGGGATACCACATGTGTGGGACTTTTTGGGAGCCTAGCCGCGTACGGGGCCCCGAAACCCAAGCACCGCCTTCAGGATTTCTAAGGGTGCAAATTTTTGATTTCACTCCTCACTACCTATCACAGTTTCGAAGGCCATAAAATGCCAAAATAGCACAAAACCCCCCCAAATGACCCCATTTTGGAAGTAGACACCCCAAGCTATTTGTTGAGAGGCATGGTGAGTATTTTACAGCTCTCATTTGTTTTTGAAAATGAAGAAAGTAAAGAAAAAAAATTTTTTTTTTTTCTTTTTTTCAATTTTCAAAACTTTGTGACAAAAAGCGACATCTGCAAAATACTCACAATACCTCTCAGCAAATAGCTTGGGGTGTCTACTTTCCAAAATGGGGTCATTTTGGGGGGTTTTATGCCATCTGGGCATTCCATGGCCTCCGAAACTGTGATTGGCAGTGAGAAGTGAAATAAAAAAAATTACTCCCTTAGAAAGCCTGAAGGCGGTGCTTGGTTTTTGGGGTTCCGTACGCAGCTAGGCTCCCAAAAAGTCCCACACATGTGGTATCCCCGTACTCAGGAGAAGCAACAGAATGTATTTTGGGGTGTATTTCCACATATGCCCATGACATGTTTGAGCAATATATCATTTAGTGACAACTTTTTGTAAAAAAAAAATATATATTTTTTTTTTTTCATTATTCAATCTCTTGGGACAAAAAAAAAAATATTTAATGGGCTCAACATTGCTCTCAGCAAATAGCTTGGGGTGTCTACTTTCCAAAATGGGGTCATTTGGGGGGGGTTTGAACTGTCCTGGCATTTTATGCACAACATTTAGAAGCCTATGTCACACGTCCCCACTCTTCTAACCACTTGTAGACAAAGCCCTTTCTGACTTTTTGTTTACATGAAAACATATTTTTTTTTGCAAGAAAATTACTTGAACCCCCAAACACTATATATATTGTTAAAGCAAAGGCCCTACAGATTAAAATGGTGGGTGTTGCATTTTTTTTTTCCACACAGTATTTGCGCAGCGATTTTTCAAACGCATTTTTTGAAAAAATACACTTTTTTTTATTTTAATGCACTAAAACACACTATATTGCTCAAATTTTTGATGAAATAAAAAATATGATCTTAGGCCGAGTGGATACCAAACACGACATGCTTTAAAATTGCGCACAAACACGCAGTGGCGACAAACTACATTTTAAAAGCCTTTAAAAGCCTTTACATGATACCACATTAGATTCACGGAGGAGGTCTACTGCTAAAATTACTGCCCTCGATCTGACCTTCGTGATACCTCACATGCATGCTGCAATTGCTGTTTACATTGACGCCAGACCAACGCTTGTGTACGCCTTTGCGCAAGAGAAGGGGGGGCAGGGGTGCTTTTTTTTTTTTTTTTTTTTTTTTTTTATTTATTTAGGTTTTTTATTTTTTTTCTTTGTTATGATTTTTATTGTTATCTCAGGGAAGTAAATATCCCCTATGATAGCAATAGGCAGTGACAGGTACTCTTTTTTTGAAAAAATTGGGGTCTATTAGACCCTAGATCTTTCCTCTGCCCTCAAAGCATCTGACCACACCAAGATTGGTGTGATAAAATGCTTTCCCAATTTCCCAATGGCGCGGTTTATATCCGGGAGGGGGGACATTCCCTCCTACTGCTTGTAAAAGCAGTCTAGAGGCTAATACCCGCTAGAATTGCTTTTACATGAAAGCCGATCACTGGCTGAAAAGAATGATACCAAGATGATACCTAAACCTGCAGGCATCATTCTGTATAACCATTCAAAGTCCAGCAACATACTGGACATATATTGTAATCTTTTTTTTTTATGCAGCCTCTTGGCTGAACGAAAAAAAGAGATTGATTGGTGGGTATGCCCACCATTAGAATACCTCCCTTCATCCACCCACTTCTAATGATGGGCATACATGCACATTTATATATGCCGATGCATGGGGGCATCCTCCCGCAAAAGTTATGCCGTGTACACACGGTCGGAATTTCGACCGTATGTACGTGGCATTAGGAGCCAATCGCTCCTCCCCGCCCCCCCCCTGCCCCCATGCTTCGGCATATATGCTCTTTTTTTTAACTGTGGTGGTGAAATCACCTCCTACAGCGTTGGAGTCGCGGCTTTATGTATCGTGGGAGCAAACGCTGTTGCTGTCAAGATAAATAAATCCGCGCTGCAACTGAATGGCGCACCTGAAAACAAAAAAATGCTTAACACTAAAAACACAGTAAACAAAATTACATACCTGAAAAGCAAGCATGATAAAACATGATAAAACATAATAATAAAACATTGCAGAATAGAATGGAGTAAAAAAAGAGCAACAATAGAGAGAGAGAGAGAACAATAAAACGACAACTATTTTTGTTTTTTTTATTTTTTTGAGATTCACAGGTAAAAAAGCTCCTGACTGTTAGCGACTGAATCAAAACGCTACCACAAAAAAAATGTTAGCGATCGCAGGGATCAGGCCTGACTCTGCGAACACTGCAGTTATGTGTGCTTAGTGTTTTGTAAGTGACAGTGATCGATCGATACTGCACTTGGGTGGGCTGGGCTGGGCGGAGGCGGAAAACGCAGGTGCTAGCAGGTATCTGGGCTGATCCCGCTAACAATGCGTTTTTTTGGAACCCTAAACTGCTGGGACGCTAGTATAGATCTGATCAGATCAGATATTGATCTGTTCAGATACTATACCACTAAGGGAGGTGTATGCTTTGCGCGTGGGTGTTTGCGGTACTGGCACTAACCTGGGGCGACGCAGACCTTATTTGACCCTAAAACCTAATTGATATCACCCGCCGGGCGATCAGGGGGTTAAACCGTTATTGGGTAATAAATGGCGGGTGCCCTGACAGTATAAAAAACAAGCTAACTAACCAGCGTCACCCGTAACAGTAATACAAAAAAAAACTGGTTACCTAGCGACACTAATGCAGGGATCAGAAAAACGATCGCTTAGTGACACTGGCAAAAGGGGGTGAAAGGGTTAACTAGGGGCAATCAGGGGGTTAAACCTTTATTAGGTAATATATGGGGGTACCTGACGCTATATAAAAACCTGACGGGGAACCTAAATAACGAAATAACTAACTGGCTAACCAGCGTCACCAGTGACATTTTATACGGTGATCACTGGTGAAAGGGTTAACTCTAGGGGCAATCAGGGGGTTAAAACCTTTATTTAGGTTGTAATATGGGGGTACCTGACCTATAAACCTATTTATGAACCTATATAAACATGGCGGTTAACCTAAAAAAAAACTGGTTACCTAGCGACACTAATGCAGCGATCAGAAAAACGATCGCTTAGTGACACTGGCAAAAGGGGTGAAAGGGTTAACTAGGGGCAATCAGGGGGTTAAACCTTTATTAGGTAATATATGGGGGTACCTGACGCTATATAAAAACCTGACGGGGAACCTAAATAACGAAATAACTAACTGGCTAACCAGCGTCACCAGTGACAGTTATACGGTGATTACTGGTGAAAGGGTTAACTCTAGGGGCAATCAGGGGGTTAAAACCTTTATTTAGGTTGTAATATGGGGGTACCTGACCTATAAAACTATTATGAACCTATATAAAACATGGCGGTTAAAATAAAAAAAAAATGGTTACCTAGCGACACAATGCAGCGATCAGAAAAACGATCGCTTAGTGACACTGGCAAAAGGGGGTGAAGGGGTTAACTAGGGGCAATCAGGGGGTTAAACCTTTATTAGGGGGGGGTAGGGGGCTACCTAGGACCTAAAACTAACTGCCCTGACAGTTATTACAGTCACACTGACACTAAATGCAGTGATCAGTAAATAAATGATCACTGCAATTAGTGACACTGTGACTGGGGGGGGGGGAGGGGGTGATCTGGGGGTGATCAGGGGGTGACAGGGGGGTGTTTTGTGTGCCTAACTGTACTGGTGTCAGTGTAGTGTTGTGCACTAACCTTAACATGTTCGCCGCTCGGCGTCTCCGGTCACATAGACCGGCGCACCGAGCGTGACATCACTTCCGCCTTCCTGTCTATACAATAGACAGGAAGGGGAAGCTTTTCATTCGCCAGGAGCGATCGCGAGGGGGTGGCCAGAAACCACTGGCCGTCCCCTCGTCCCGGATCGCTCCTGAAGCGATGCCGACCGTCCCCGCCGGCGGAGGGGGGTCCGATCGGACCCCCCAACCGCCTAAAGAATGGCACGTACAGGTACGTGGTTCTGCCTGTACGTGCCATTCTGCCGACGTATATCTACATGGGGCGGTCGGCAAGTGGTTAAAGATAAATACATTGTTTGGTCCCAGTTTTCTTGTGTAGCTCCATATATCTGGTCTTCCCAGCTTCTGATTCCTGAAATAACATTGACGCCCACTAACAACCAGATCAGCTACACCTGGGAACTGAGAGCCATTTGCTTGGAGTATTTACTTCTCTTTTTGTCAAGATGCTTAGCCCGAAGATTTTTTTGTCGTGTGTAATTTGTAATAGGAAATTGAGACTTTGTCGGCTAATTTTGTCAGGATCTAACTGATGCGGAACTGTTGAGAAGCTGTCGCATATCTTCAGATAGAGCCTGATGAGCAGAGGAAAGCCTCTCGTACAGCCCCGGTTCAGGGACCACTGAGTTTGCAACAGCAGCCGGGAGACCACAGTGAGATTGCAGTGCCTGCGCCTTGAGGCGATTCAGTTTGCATTGTAGCGCTATATAAGTTATTCATTCATTCATTCATTCATTCATTATGTTCTCCTTAGCAGGTGAGCAGGGGAAGCAGCCGGCAGTGGTAGTAGAGCTGCGGGTTATGGCTGTGGATGCAGGCACGTTGTGGATGTAGGGGTGCTGTAGATGCAGGTAGGTTGCAGGGGTCGGGGTACTGCGGATGCAGGTACATAGAGGCTGTAACAAGTGAAGGAGACTGGTGCAGAGTCAGGCAAGCCAGATTATACACAGAAGATCAGGTACATCAAAGACATCAAGCCAAGAATGGTCAAAGTTCAGGGAGAGGTTTGGCAATGGAGAATCAAGCAGATAGGAAGAAACTGGATCAAGCAAGCTGGGGTCAGGAGTGGAGAGAATCAGAGCAGTCAGGAAGCCGGGTCACAATCAGATCAAAGGCAGGCACAGGAACAGGATATAGGGGAAAGCTTCATATCAGGCAGCAAGGCCTTAGTGTATCTGCCATCTTATATATGGCATTTGGGTGCCAATGCTAATGGGGTGCGCATATTGGTGCACACATATGCGCATATGCGTTCACGCAATCACATGGCCATGCCTGCCAGAAAGAGTATCATTGGAATTGTGCCCACGCATGCGCAATGGCCTCTGCCTTTGCACATCCGCTGTGCTATGGCCAGCATGTCCCGACAGAAGCATTCTGACAGCACATGTTTTAGTTGATGAGGGCAGATTCTCCCTTAGTGAAATACAGCCTTTGGTTCGGGTCTGTTTTTTTCTGAATTTTTATTACCTCTTACCTTTCAGGGCCATGATGTTTTCACTTCTCATTTTACAATACTTCAGGTTGGATTTTTGGGATGGCTACTGAAACATTGTACATGTTGTGCTGTGCACTCTTTAATTGAGCAATTTGATCTTTTTTCTTTTTTTTTTTATTGACAAATTGTTATTTTCGTATGAAACATTATCACATCAGACATCAGCCAGAAAGGTTGGGGGAAGCATTTCAAAAGAGAAGACTGCTCAAGGTCATGGGATGTTGCTTATGAGAAATATTATTATATGCTCTCAAACTGAACGTTCAAATCCCTTCTGACATTCACTCCTCTAATGCCACATACACACGATCGGAAATTCCACCAGCAAAAGTCTGATGAGAGCTTTTGGTCGGAAAATGCGACCGTGTGTATGCTCCATCGGACTTTTGCTGGTGGAATTCCAGCCAGCAAAGGATTAAGAGAAGGGTTTCAATTTTTCGGTCGGAAATAATTTTGATCAGAAATTCCGATCGTCTGTACCAATTCTGACGCGCAAAATTCCTACGCATGCTCGGAAATAATTTGACGCATGCTCGGAAGCACTGAACATTTTCTCGGCTCGTCGTAGTGTTGTACGTCACCGTGTTCTTGGCGGTCAAAAGTTCAGCGGAATTCCGTCAGAAAAACCATCCAAGATTTTTCAGACAGAAAATCCACTCGTGTGTACGCGGCATTGTAAGAGGAATAAGGATTGTGTTGTGCCTAAACAACAGTGGAAGGGTAGATTTCTTAGGCTGCCAGTTGAACTTTCAGTATCGATAATTGCAATTATACCATTTTGGCTGAGTAGGCTCTGGTGTCTGTCTCTCCTACAATGAGCAAAAAGTTCCACTGCCTCTGCCAGTGATGATGGATCTGCTCTCTCAGGACCAGTTTCGCCATCCATCCCCAAAAGACTACATTTTATGTCATGGAAGTTGAGAGGCGAAGACTACCAAGTCAAGGGTGCTCAGTGCAGGTAGCAGCTATCTTGTTTTAAGCCAGAGAGGTCTCCAATAATAAGACTTACCAGAGAATATGGGTAAAATTTGCAAATCTCACAGTGCAAAAGCCTGGAGTCCTTTATCACCAAAACCAGCCAAGGTTCCACAGTTCTTACAACTTGGGCTGGACAGGGGCCTAGGTTCAAATACGTTTAAAATTCATGGCTCAGCCTTGTCCGCCCTTACAGGGGTTTAAGGAGCCCTTAACCCTTTTGTGATACAATTCTGAAGGCTTGCATGAAGTTAAAGACCTGGCAGGAAACCATTGTTCCCAAAGTGGGACTTGCCTATAGTCCTTTAAACTCTATCAAGACCTCATTTCTCTCCTACAGAATCGGCTACACTCTGCAATCTAACCCTGAAGACCGTATTTATAGTTGCTACAACCTCTATGAAAAGGGGTGTCAGAGTTGCAGGCTTTGTACTTTGTACTCACCTAACGTTTTACCCTGACAGAATAGTCATAAAACCCTCAGACTGCTTTTATACATAAGGTGTCTTTCTCCTTCCACTTTAACCAGGAAGTCAATTTTCCATCTTTCTTTGATTAAGCAGGAGAACCAAATCCCATGGATGTTGGTCTAATTCTGATAGCCTGCTTGGCAGCTACCTTTTCATTCAGGGAAACTGAAATATATGCTTGGTCCTGCATGGCTTAAGGCAGGTTCAGTCAGCATCAACCTGTATAGTCGCCTCCTAAATTATTAAGACAATTAAAAGAGCCTACTATGCACAAGACCTTTCTATACTGGAAGGCTTAAGAGCACATTCCACCAGGGCAGTGCCAACTCTGTGGCCAGCGCAGTGCTGAGTGTCTCCTGGGGCTATTTGCAAATCAGAAATATAGTCCTCCCAGAACACCTTCATTACGCTTTATTAGGTGAACCCGGCTCAGCTCATGACCATCAAATTTGGAAAATTTGTTATGCAGGGGCATACTTATGATACTGACCATTACAATTTTTTCTTGCGCCAGGAAAACTGAAAATTGTATACTCTTGTATACTTTTCTTTTCTTGGTGCATCTTCATGGCAGCACACAGTTATCCACCCAAATAGTGAGAGTTACAGAGAATGCTGTGAGCCAGGTCTGTCTTTGATTTATAGTTAACTAGTCCTATCAGGTTGTGGGGGCAGGGCCACAGCCCATTGTATGCTGCCATGAAGATGCACCAGGAAAGGAAAATTACGAAAAGGTGAGTATATGATTTTCCATTTTCAAACACTGAAGGTTCTATTCACTAAAGGATATTGCATGCACTATTTGGATCACATGACTCATTTGAGCTTGAGTTCACAATCAGTTTATGCGTTATTTATCGCAAAAATAACAAATGCACAATAAATACTACATAAACTGACTTTAAAATCAATTCACAAAAATAAACAAATAAATACATACATTAATCCCTTCACAATCGTGCTATAGGCGAATGGCGGCTACAGGGTGACCGCACTTTGCCAGGAGGATGTCATATGGCATCCTCCCGTGCTCATGCTGCCTGCGCGCCCCCGTGGCGTGCATCGACAGTGATCTGTGTTCTTTGTATCCTTTGGGAGCAGCTGATCACAGATTGGAGTAAAATCCAATCACGCTCTTTACCACATGATCAGCTGTGTTCAATCACAGTTGATTACGCATGTAAACAGGATTTGCCGGTTATTGGCGATCCTCCCCTCACGCTGACAGCGCGTGAGGAGAGGAGAGCTCAAAACTGGCAAATCCACACGGGGGGACATCTGCACTGACAATAAGGGCACTGATCATCAGTGTTCTGATTATCAGCGCAGCCACAAACAGTTCCCACCAGTGCTGCCAATCTGTGCCCACCAGTGCTGCCAATCAGTGTCCATAAGTGATAACTGTCAGTGCCCAGCAGTGTTGCATATCAGTGCAGTCTCATCAATGTCTCCTCATCAGTGCCCATCAGTGCTGCCTCTCAGTGTCAATCAGTGCAGCCTCCTATAAGTGCCCATCAGTGCAGACTCATCAGCGCACATCAGTGACGGTAAAAATGTATTACAAACTAAGAAAAACTATTTTTTTTCAAATTTTCTGTCTTTTTTCGTTTGTTTAGCAAAAAATAAAAACCCCAGTGGTGATTAAATACCACCAAAAGAAAGCTCTATCTGTCTCAAAAAAATTATAAAAGTTTAGTTTGAGTCCATTGTTGCATGACCGCACAATTGTCAAAGTGCCACAGAACTGAAAGCTGAAAATTGGTCTGGGAAGGAAGAGGGTGAAAGTGCCCAATAGGTGAGTGGTTAAATAAGTAGTGGTCTAGCCATGTGGTATTAACCAATTTCATACCGGGCACTTTTACCCCCTTCCTGCCCAGGTCGATTTTCAGCTTTTAGCACTGTCACAATTTGAATGACAATTGCGCAGTCATGCAACACTGTACCGATAAGACATTTTTATAATTTTGTTCACACAAATGGAGCTTCCTTTTGGTGGTTTTTAACCACCACTAGGTTTTTTATTTTTTGTTAAAATAAATAAAAAAAGAAAAAAAAAAGACATGTTTTTCTTTGTTTCTGTTCTAAAATGTTGCAAATAAAAACTCTTCCTTCATGAATTTAGGCCAACATATATTCTGCTACATTTCTTTGGTGAAAATAACCCAAATCAGTGTATATTATTTAGACTGTAGCAAAGTTATACAGTCCACGAACTATGGTGTATATCTGAAAATTTGTCAATCCTGATGTGCTGATGGCCTATTTATTATTATTTATAAAGTTTGTTAAAAAAAACTAAACAGTGTGATCCACTGTGATTTCCAATGCAGCCACTGGTGTGAATATGAGGCTCAGTTCACATATATGTGAATCAGATGCATTTTTAACTGCATCCGATTCGCATGACATGTAAACTGAGCCAGCTTCCAATGGAGCTGGTTCACACATGTCCGAGGCGGCTGCACACAGTACGGTGATTAGGAATGCACAGTGTACAGAGTTTGGTGATCAGGAGTGTGCGGTGTACAGAGTGCAGTGTACAGAGTGTGGTGATCAGGAGTGCGGTGATCAGGAATGGCGGTGTACAGAGTGTGGTGATCAGGAATGGTGGTGTACAGAGTGCAGTGATCAGGAGTGGAGGTGTACAGAGTGCAGTGATGAGGAGTGTACAGAGTGTGAGGTGGTCAGGAATGCATGGTGTACATAGTGCAGTGATCAGGAATGCGTAGTGTACAGAGTGCGGTTATCAGGAGTGCGCGGTGCACAGAGTGCGGTGATCAGAAGTGCGTGGTGTAGAGTGCAGTGATCAGAAGTGCGCGGTGTACAGAGTGCAGTGTTCTGAAGTGCGCAGTGTACAGAGTGCGGTGATCAGAAGTGCGTGGTGTACAGAGTGCGGTGATCAGAAATGCGTAGTGTACAGAGGGCAGTGATCAGAAGTTGCAGTGTACAGAGTACGTTGATCAGGAATGCGTGGTGTACAGAGTGCGGTGATCAGGATTGTGGTGATCAGGAATGGTGGTGTACAGATTATGGTGATCAGAAGTGCGCAGTGTACAGAGTGCAGTGTTAATGAATGTGTGGTGTATAGAGTGCAGTGATCAGGAGTGGCAGTGTACAGAGTGCCTTGATCAGGAATGTGTGGTGTATAGACTGCGGTGATCAGGAGTGTGTGGTGTACAGAGTGCAGTGATCAGGAGTGTGGTGATCAAGAATGGTAATGTACAGAGTGTGATGATCAGGAGTGCACAGTGTACAGAGTGCGGTGATCATGAATGTGTGGTATATAGGTTACGGTGATCAGGAGTGTGGTGATCTGGAATGGCAGTGTACAGAGTGCGATGATCAGGAATGGCGATGTACAGAGTGCGGTGATCAGGAATGGCAGTGTACAGAGTGCGGTGATCAGGAATGGCGGTGTACAGAGTGCGGTGATCAGGAATGGCGGTGTACAGAGTGCGGTGATCAGGAATGGCGGAGTAGAGAGTGCGGTCATCAGGGGTGCATGGTGTACAGAGTGCAATGATCAGAAATGGCGGTGTACAGAGTGCGGTGATCAGGAATGGCGGTGTACAGAGTGCAGGGATCAGGAATGGCAATGTACAGAGTGCAGTGATAAGGAATGGTGGTGTACAGAGTATGGTGATCAGAAGTGCGCAGTGTACAGAGTGCGGTGATAATGAATGTGGTGTATATAGAGTAAAGTGATCAGGAGTGCGCAGTGTACAGAGTGCGATGAGTAGGAGTGCGCAGTGTACAGAGTGCGGTAATCAGAAGTGCGCAGTGTACAGAGTGTGGTGATCAGGAGTGTACAGAGTGCAGTGATCAGGAGTGTGCAGTGTACAGAGTGCAGTAATCAGGAGTGCACAGTGTACATAGTGCAGTAATCAGGAGTGTAGTGTACAGAGTGCGGTGATTAGGGGTGTACAGAGTGCAGTGATTAGGAGTGTACAGAGTGCTGTGATTAGAAGTGTACAGAGTGCGGTGATTAGAAGTGTACAGAGTGCGGTGATTAGAAGTGTACAGAGTGCGGTGATTAGGAGTGTACATAGTGCGGTGATTAGGAGTGTACAGAGTGCGGTGATTAGGAGAGTACATAGTGCGGTGATTAGGAACGTACAGAGTGCGGTGATTAGGAACGTACAGAGTGCAGTGATTAGGAACGTACAGAGTGCAGTGATTAGGAACGTACAGAGTGCGGTGATTAGGAGCCTACAGAGTGTGGTGATTAGGAGCGTACAGAGTACAGAGTGTGGTGATCAGGAGTGCGCAGTGTACAGAGTGTGGTGATCAGGAGGGCGCAGTGTACAGAGTGTGGTGATCAGGAGGGCGCAGTGTACAGAGTGTGGTGATCAGGAGGGCGCAGTGCACAGAGTGTGGTGATCAGGAGGGTGCAGTGTACAGAGTGTGGTGATCAGGAGGGTGCAGTGTACAGAGTGTGGTGATCAGGAACGGTGGTGTACAGAGTGCGGTGATCAGGAGTGTGCAGTGTACAAGAGAGCAGAGATTGTTGGGGCAGAGAGTGAATGTCAGTGCAGCGGGAGCATAGAGACCCAGAAGCCATAAAATAGTGGCGAACTGGCTTGTCAGGGAGTGGAGGTCACAGTGTCGCCCTCCTCTGTGTGGTGCCCGGGGCACGACCCCCCTACCCCCTAGTTTCGGCCCTGATCATTGTACTTGTATATTGTAGTTACAGTATTATATATACTGCATGTATTTCTATTCAAAGTCTATTTAGACAGGCTATATCCCTGCATAGTACCTGCCTAACTAGTTGCAGCCACTTATTGTTAATTTCCTCCAAAATGGGTTAAACTTCTTGTAGCTTGGTTTAGCCTGAGCCTACAAGGGCATCTCACTGTCTTGTGTTGAATATTAGTAATTGTCAGGATGGGGAAACCACATCAGGAGGACAAGATTGGATGATGAAAAAAGAAAGAAAGTTAGTTAGGGGAGTTCTACACTTCATTGCTTTCCCTCCTGAATGTCATTCCTGATGGTGTTCATCATAATAATATTGTCTTTCAGTCCATCATGGTCTGTGCTTTTTGTGGAGACTGAGTATACAAGGGGTGT
Source organism: Lithobates sylvaticus (assembly GCA_028564925.1). Classification (NCBI taxonomy): domain Eukaryota; kingdom Metazoa; phylum Chordata; class Amphibia; order Anura; family Ranidae; genus Lithobates; species Lithobates sylvaticus. The sequence goes on from CM053034.1 coordinate 125,790,790, forward strand.
CACCAGCACACCAGACACAGATTTCCCCTCACTTTCTGTCCCAGTTAACGCTGTCACAAATACATGAAGGTAAATTTCCCCATGGGTACACAGATAGATAACACAAACCTGACAGAGAGGACCTAACTTTTCCTCAGCTCTCAAGCTAACTAAAAAGTTTTGCCTGCAATTACACAGGCAAACAATGTAATATCTGAAGCAGTGTAGCAAAGAATACTTGAGTTAATTATTGTAGTCTGCATTAGACACATTAGCATTGAGGTCTGGATCTTTATAGTACAGAAGTCAGTTTGAAAAGGCAGTAAATATTAAAATAATGCAACGTTTTGTATAAAACAGCCCCTTTGGAGCAAATTATCTCTACAACAGTTACAAGCTAGTTTGTGTTCTGTCAAATGGCAAATTAAAGTTCTCTACACACTTTTAAAGAAAAACAGAATCATTAACCCCTTGAGGTTTTCTGGAAACAGAAATAAGCTGTAAGTATGGGTATTAGAACTTTTTCATATGTCCCAAAGGGTTAAACATATTAGATTTAGTGATTTTACATGGATAGATGAAACAGCCACATTGTGTAATTATGCAATGATCAGCAAGCTTTGCATTTTAATTAGGCTGTTGCTGTAATGAAACCGTCCCACTCTTTTACAAGGGGCCTATCAGGCTGAAAGGTCTATTTACTAATTGGGTGTTAGAAAACATATCCTTGACATTGCTATGCAGGTAAGTCTGCATTTGCTTTGTTGGTATTATGTTCTGCAGTCATATTGGATTTGCCTAATTAGTGGAAATAATTTTCAAACAACGTGGTTTTCCCAAGATCCCACTGTTTATTACAGATATAGCTGTTTCATTAACAGATATTAAACAAAGCTAACACGCAGTGACATACTGCAATAGGCTGTTCACAATAAGTGTCAGGTTTGCTAAGTACAAGGGCAAACAGATGCCCTAAGTCATGCAGGGTTTTTAAAATGCTCATCTAATATTTTGCAATCATTTTTATGTCCAGTATAACTTTTTATAAGCTGGAAATTCCACCAAATAAGATTAATAAATGTAGCTTAGCTTGTAATTAAAAGCTAATTATTTAAAACCATATGTATAGAGTGTAGGACCAAAAACAATAGTGGTGAGCATGCAGACCATTAGCAGGAAACTCAACTCTCTTGGGGTCAGCAGCCTCACAGTGTTTTGTATTGTAAGAAGCAATGTTTTTTTGTTTAGTTTTTTTAGTCTCATAATTAATAAACCACAGAAATATGTTTTTGAAGCAGGGTCCTGTTAAAATGTAGCACCTCTCTGGCTGTCAACTATGTTGCAGCTGCCCAAAGGAGTCGAAACAGTAACATTAGAGATAGGAGCAGTAGTTCTCAAATATGCAGGTTGAGGGTCTCCAGGGGTATTTCATGTGGAGGAATCTGTTTTATCAGTTTCCTCCAAAGTTTGTAAAATCCAGTTGGGGACCTGGAGCTTGGAGATTCCATAGCGTTATGGGTGGGACGGAATCTCCAATCCTGGGATCGGGTTTTCGGAACAGCCAGGAGTCTGGCTGGTTGATTGAGCAGGTGGGTCCTGGGCTTATAGCAGAGTCAGGATTAGGGTTCTGGGCTCCACCCAGAGAGACAGGGGGTCTCCAGAGAGTGCAGGTGTGCACTAGTGAATGCCAGAGACCCAAGTCTGAGGATCAGAGCAGTGAGGTGCTGCTTTCTAGATAGACGCTGTGTGCATCTAAGGAGATGTGGAAGGGCTGAGCAGCAAGGAAGCTGAAAAGAGGTACATTAGTTGTACAGGAACCCTGTTATATGGCCAAGAGGGCTGAAAAGTAAAGCCGAAGTGGCAGTACTGCTGAAGAGAGCCAGGTGGCTTAGCATTTTTCATTTGTTATTGTTTTTGGGAGAAGAACCCCTGTGTGGGCATCCAAGTGCATGAAAGTTGCTGTTCGCTGTGAACTTACTGAAAAGGCATCTACCATAACGTCATGATGCAGGTGCCAAAACATCCTGCAAATAATCAAAGCTCCAAATGGAGCCCTGGTTACCTTGGTAACAGTGCTGATGACACAAAACATGCACTGTAATAAGCCAGCTGGATACGAACACCATATGGATCCGTCAGTACTACCTGAGGATGTCCTCCTGTGTACACAAAAATATTAATTCGATTACAATACATGTTTATTTCCAAAGAAATTATTACTCTAACCCGTAATTGTAACCTCAGCAACATGTGTGATTGATATTGCTTTTAAATATTGATTTTGATTGTCATTATAAATTGCTAATATTTTTATATAGAAGACTATTCATTCTGGTACCTTTTAAAGTCCTAATAGTTTTTGTTTGGAGAGAATTTGTTAATCGGTTCCCGACTGGCTCACGCAGATATACTGCGGCAGAATGGCTCTCCTGGGTGAAACCCCGTACGGGTTCGTCCTTCTCTTTTTCAGCCACCTAAGGGCGTGCACGCCCCCGCTGCACGGCGGGAAACCCGATGCGCATGGCCCGGCTGGCACGATCGCTGCCAGCCATGCACGACAGTGCGCATGAGTGCCAGCATGGGGATTTGTGTGTAAACAGGGAAGAGGAAACATATTGTTTGTTTCTACTAAGTTGGAAAAACAATATGTCCCCTCTTCTAGTCACTTCCATCCCCACACAGTTAGAACACACTGAAGGAACACACAGTTAACCCCTTGATCGCCCCCTTAGCGTTAACCCCTTCCCTGCCAGTGACATTTACACAGTAATCAGTGCATTTTTATAGCACTGGTCGCATTATAACTGTCAATGGTCCCAAAAAAGGGTCAAAAGTGTCCGATTTGTCCGTCGCAATATCGCAGTACCGATAAAAATTGCAGATCACCTCCATTACTAGCAAAAAAATAAAAAATAATAAAAATGCCATAAATCTTTCCCATAGTTTGTAGATGCTATAACTTTTGCGCAAACCAATCAATATACACTTATTGCAATTTTTGTTTTACTAAACATATGTAGAAGAATATATATTGGCCTAAACTGAAGAAGAAGAAATTAGTTTTTTAAAAATGGGGATATTTATTATAGCAAAAAGTTAAAAATTGTTTTTTTTTTTTCAAAATTGTCGCTCTTTTTTGTTTATAGCGCAAAAAATTAAAAACGCAAAAGTGATTAATTACCTCCAAAATAAAGTTCTATTTGTGGGGGGGAAAAAAGGACGCACATTTTGTTTGGGTACAGCGTTGTATGACCACGCGATTGTCAGTTAAAGAGACGCAGTGACAAATTGTAAAATGTGCTCTGGTCAGGAAGGGGGTAAAATCTTCTGGGGCTGAAGTGGTTAAGATGTACAATATTGAAGGATGTGGTAGAATTTCACTACCCCACTTCTCCTTTTTCTTGCTTTGTCACTAAAACTGAATAAATTAGCAATTGGACAGTATGTACTCCTTATTTATCTCAGAGGGAGGTCTAGCAGACCTTACCTGAGATAAACAAATCACATTGTCTTTTTTCTCAGACCCTATACCTAAACAATTATAAAAGATTGATGACAACTTCTTGAAGCCTTTTTATTATTCCACTATTCCAAAGGAAGTGAGCAGATAAATTACATGTAAAAAAAAAAAAAAAACATTTAGAGCTTCTTTCTGAGTCTGAAAGCTAAAAAATGGAACAGTTTTGAAGGGCATCTTTTAAAGCCTCTGCAGCACAATTATTAAGCCTGTATGGACAGGCGGAAATTTATGAGCTACTGAAAACGGAAAATTGTATCATACTTACCGTAATTTTCCTTTCCTGGTGCCAATCCATGGCAGCATACATGTGATAGAGCTCCGCCTCTACTCCGCCTTCAGGACTAGTGAATAGCATAAATTAAAGGGCATAGCCCCTCCCCCAACATTCTTCGTAATATAGAATACCGAGGGTGGGATTTTATGCTGCCATGGATTGGCACCAGGAAAGGAAAATTACGGTAAGTATGATACAATTTTCCGTTTTCCTGGTGCCTCCATGGCAGCATACATGTGATAAATAACTAGCTCACATGGGTGGGTTTAATGCTTTAACAAAAAATAAACTTTAATCAAACACAGACATAGCAGCATGAAGCGCTTTACTCCCGAACTCTACGGTTGTAAGAGCCCCGGGATCAATACGATAATGTTTGAGGAACGTGTGTCGGGAAGACCAAGCCTAATGCTTCAAGAGAAACATTTGCCCTCGCTGCCCAAGATGCCGATACTGCTCTTGTTGAAGGAGCATTCACCTGAGCCGAAACTTGCTGTGGCTTCCAAGTAGGCCCTGAGAACTTTGGATACGTCTAACTCATAACAGGAGTTTGATTCTGAGTCCATGAAAACTGGTAACGCCCATGGTTCTGATAGGTTTTGCCATTGAGGTGACCTTGGGTGTGAAACCTCTGAGAGGGCGAAGTTCTACCCTATCTGGAAAAAAAGGGATATGTGATCATCCCCAATGCCCAGGGAGTGGATTTCCGAAATCCTCCTGTCGGATGTAATAGCCAACAGAAAAGTTGTTTTTAAAGTCAAGTTACAAATTGAGACCTCTTCAACCGGTACAAACGGATGAGTGGATAGGACTTCCAATATTAGAGGAGGATCCCACTTTGGAAAGGAACGTCTGGATGGGGGACACATCTTCAATACTCCCCTGAGGAACGTAACCACTAGAGGGTCTTCTGACCCCCTGGTGTTAGTTGCTGCAGAAGTTGCGGAAACTTGTACCTTGAGGGAACTCTGGCTGAGCCCCAAATCGAGACCAGTTTGCAGAAAACTCAGAACATCAGCAGTGGAAAGAGAGAGAGATAGGATCAAATCCTTTTCCTGGGGCATAGGATAAGAACTTGTCCCAAATTCTTGCATAGATTGTGTTGGTTGTACGCTTTCTAGCTTTTAACAGGGTGGATATGACCTCTTGGGAACAGCCTAACGATTCAAACCTCCTCCTTTCCACTTCCGTACACAAAGATCCAGCTTCTGTGGGTCTGGATGGTCCAGCCTGCCCTGGGTCAACAACTGCAGAAAGGGAGGAATTCTGATCGGATGATCCACACTGAGGTGCATGGCTAGTGGAAACCACGGTCTCTTCGACCAATAGGGTAGCACTGCTAGCACTTTAACTGGTTCGTTCAGGAGTCTGAGGAGAAACCTCGAAATGAGTGGGCGAGGAGGAGAGGTGTAAGCTGTCTTGAAGGTCCAAGGACAAGATAGCGCATCTACTCCTTCCGCCTGTGGATGTGGAAGGTGAGAGAAGAATCTCCTGATTTTGCAATTCTCATGCGTAGCAAAAGATCCACCAGTGGGGTCTGCCCTAGATTGGAGATTTGGATGAACACATGGGGATGTAGAGACCACTCGTTGTCCCCAAACCTCCTCGATAAGACATCTGCCTCTGTGTTCATCTTGCCTGGGAGATACATTGCCCTGAGGTCTACCAGGTTCCTCTCTGCCCAGAGCATTACAGGTTCCACTTCCCTCAGAAGTGTCTTGCTGTGGGTGCCCCTTGTTTCTGAAGGTACGAGACCGCCACCTTGGTGTCCAAACATAGAAGTACTCTCTGTCCCTTGACCTGAGATGCAAAAGAGGTTAAGGCTAGAAATGCTGCCCTTATTTCTAGGACGTTGGACACTGTCCCTCTGGTGGGCAAGGACCATCTTCCCTGAATTCTCTGCAATGGGCACCCCACCCCTGGCCACTCGCATCTGACGTAATTGTGGACCATGAGTGGGAACCCAAATGATAGAGCCGGGAGAGATTCTCTGGATTCATCCACCAGTGTAATGACCACTGCTTATTAGCGTTGTTAAACGGATTGTCTGAGACAGATGTTGTCGTCTCCATTGCATTAAGAATCCCGTCTGGAAGTGTCTCAGATGCTAGTGAGACCATGGAACTAGAGGTATGCACGAGGACATCGTGCCAATAAGGCTCAGACACTGCAAGGCTGATAGATGGGATCTCTATGACCTTGGATACCTTCTGAATGATGCCCTCCATCTTCATCTGGGGTAAAGAGACTGTGCCTAGGAGCGTACCGAACATTGCCCCTAAGTAAACCATCTGCTGTGTTGAAACTAATTGGCTCTTCCAATGGTTCACCAGCCACCCGAACTCCGACCACGACTGGAGAAGAATCTCCCTGTGGACTAAAAGGTGGCTCGAGTTTTTTTTTTTTTTTTTGACAGCAAGAGGATATCGTCCAGGTAGTGATAAATTCTTAACCCCCTCTCATAGGGGCCAAGACAGATATCAACACTTTTGTGAACACCAGAGGGTAGGTGCATAGCTCTAAGGGCAGAGCTTGAAATTGCAGGTGAACATGACCCACTGCGAACCTTAAGTATTTTTGGAAGGATGGTAGAATAGGGATGTGGAGGTACGCATCCTGCAGGTCTATCGAGATTAATCAATCTCCTGGTTGTATGGTTTGTATGATCGTTTGGAGTGACTCCATCTTGAAGCTTTCGAGATGGATGTATTGATTTAGCTTTTTCAGATCTATTACAGGTCTCCAGTCACCTGTTTTTTTCTGCACCAGGAAAAGGGTGGAAGAAAAACCTGTAAAATCGATCTGATGGGGGGACAGGTATTGCTGCCCCTTGACGCTGCAGGGACTCCAAAAAAAAATTGGTTTAAGGCCAGTGCCTTCTGTGGGGGGGCTGGTAACTGTCTCTTTGAAGGACGTGTGAGGAGGCTGCTGAGAGAAAGTCCAGAAGTGACCGTACCGGATCGTTGCTAGGACCCATGGGTCTTGACATTTGGAGGCACAGATGGGGAAAACGTTTTTTTTAACCGGGCTCCCACTGGGGGCGTTTCCTCCCCGCTGACGTCAAAAGGACTTTGTCCCCTCCTGGGGAGCAGTGAGGGACTTGTACTTTCTGGCTCCCAGAAAAGAAGTCTGGGTGCCTCTCCACGATTTCTTGTTGTCCCTAAAGGGGCGAGACTGCCTGAAGTCTCTAGAATTTGATTGCCGGAATCGTGATAAATAGGCCTTTGTTCTCCGGACCTTCCTGTCCTGAGGAAGTAAGCCAGATTTACCCCCTGTTACTCTGGAGATTACTTTGTCGAGTTTCTCAACAAACCAAGATTTTCCATCAAGGGAAATCTTGCATCAATTCTGCTTTGATGCTAGATCGGCTGTCCAAGGCTTTAGCCATAAGGCCCGCTTTGCCATAACAGAGTTGCAGCATTGAATTGGCTGAACACCGGATTGTGTCAATTGCAGCTTCTCCCACGAAATCCGCCAACTTAAGCTCCTCCAGAGCTTTGATTATGTCATCTTTGGGAACGTCTTGGTGCAGGGCTGTCTCAATATTTTCCGTCCAAGCCCTGATGGCATTGGAAACAGATGTCAGCGCAATGGCTGGTCTGCAAGCCACCCCTGCATCTAGATAGATGTATTGATCTAGACCTCAAATGGAGCTATCTAGGGGATCCTTGAAAGACGTTGAATCCTCCATTGGCATTATTACATTTTTTGCCAGACGCACTACAGCCGCATCAACCACAGTCATTGAACTGAGTATCTGAACTGAGTGCCAGTGGATACATTTTGCATAAACGTGCTACAGAAAACTCTATCAGTTTTGTTCCACTCATCCTCTATGATCTCCCCCATTAATGGGAAGAAGATTTGGTTTCTCTTGAGGAATGAGAAATAGTTTTTTGATTTTTGAGGAGGCCCTTCCGGGTCTTCCCAGGCAATGTCGCTCCTCACCGCTTGTACAAAGGGTTGAACCAGGGAGAAATTGAAACCAGACGGTTCTGTATCATCTGAGGACTCCTCGGATGAATCTACCGGTGGGATTTGTTTAGCTGTTTTTCCTGATGGAGGCAAAGGAGTACTAACAGCTGATGGGCCCGAAATGTCGGGGTCCAAATCCAACACCTGGGCAGCTTGTGAAACCGGGTGAGCTGGAATCATGGCCGTCAGTTCAGAAAGAGTCTCTCATGGTTTGCTTAAGCAGGTCAACCACCTGCTGGCCTTCTAATTCCCGGTTAGCTGCGTAGTCCCTGAGACAGTCTCTGCAGACGAGCTTATCAGGGAGTGGAACCGCGCCACAGGCCCAACATTTTTTCCTTGACGCCCGCGGTGGAGGCGAAGGCGAATGACGACGTCTATAAGATCCTGATCTTCTGGAAGATTTATGATGAGAAGAGCGCGGTCTTCGCTCAGGTCTATCGTCATTGTCATAGCGCCTTGAGGACTTTCTGGACCGCTTTGAAGGAACAGGGCTGAAACAAACAAAGTTTGTCAGTGGCGCACTCTTTTTTTTTTTTTTTAAATACTCACGTACAGGTGGTCCACATACCTATTGGATATGAGAGGATCTTGGCTTTGTGACGAATGGCTCATGGTAAATAATGGGCAGGAGGATCAACTGTAGTAAGGCGAAGTAAGAAGCAAAAAGAAATAGAGTCTATTTGCACACCAAATTTTTAAACGAAGTCAACGCAATAGGAGTGAGATAAAAGTATAAGGCTGGCCATACACTACCCAACCCCCGTCTATAGATCTCCCTCAGATCTATAAAAAAAACATACAATATGTGGTCAAATCTAATCACCCCCAATTTGCATGCAATCAGGCAGGCCCCTGTACCACACAGTTGAAGGCAAATCTAATGGAAATCGAACAAGAAAATTGCATGGTGAATGGCCAGCTCCACACATACCTGTAATGCTGAAGTAATCTGGACTGCAGGGCATACACCTGATATGCAGAGCAGCCCTGAGTCCAATTTAGAGCCAACACTTTAAAGCTAAAAAGGGAGAGCAGCTTAATTAAAAAGGACCTACCTTATTACTGGCAAACAAAAAAACAAAACCAAGGCCACGGCAAGAGAGTGAGAACCCTGAAGGGTAGTACAAAAAAGCTAGAGAAAAAAACCTCAGAAATAGCAAGGAAACGCCCGTTCTGCACATGTGCAGACCAGGAATAAATGTCTTAAAGGGGACATTTTTTTTTTTTTTTTTTTTAAACCTATAAGCTTTAACCACCAGGGCTCAAAAACAGTGCAGACATGGAAGCAAAAGAAAAACCTAACCTGACCAAGAAGGAAGAGAATCTGATCCTCCCGCCGTCATCACCAGCATTCGTTTTTCTGGAAATTCAGCAGACTGCGTTCCTATGAGGAAACTCTGCAAGACCCCAAAAGATCCTCAGAAGGGGTTCCCAGTCTTATCAGTGCATTGAGCGGACCCAAGAACAGGGACTGCGCACGGGAGAGGCTTAACCCGGCGGACGCTGCCGACTGCAGAGGTATGGACATACATACTGCTACTCTTCACCAGTCAAGAGGAATGAGGAAAAAAAGGAGAATGTTGGGGGAGGGGCTATGCCCTTTAATTTATGCTATTCACTAGTCCTGAAGGCGGAGTAGAGGCGGAGCTCTATCACATGTATGCTGCCATGGAGGCACCAGGAAAGGTATTTAGCATCTTAAAAAAAAACAAAAAAAAACAATTAGGCCCCTTTCACACATACGGACCATTCATCCGTTTTTCATCCATCCGAATCCATCAATGCATTCCTATGGAAAAAAGAGATGTAAATGGATGATCATCCATTTACATACCTTTTCATCAGCTTCTGTGAACATCCGTTTTTTTGAACAGATGAAAGCCCTATTTTTCATCCATTAAAAATACGCAACGGAGGATAAATTGACACACGGTCCGTTGTTGCATCCGTTTTTGCATTGGTTGCTAGGAACAACTGGTCACTGTGGGGGGGGGGGGGGGGGGGGGGGGGCGGGGGGGGGGGGGGGGGGGGGGGGGGGGGCCCGGGTGGAGAAAAGCAGGAGAGGAGAAGAGCAGTATACACAGTAAGGAGGCAGTCTGCACAGACATTAAACAGACATTAAACAAAGGGGTGGGGTCAGCTCCTTCTCGGCACTATGAAGTATAGAAAAAGAAAAGAGCCAACAATTACATTTAAAAACTGACAATGACAGTCAGCGTCAAGCAAGTGAGGGAGCCTGTCTGTACAGACTGCCCCCTCACTGTGTATACTGCTCTTCTCCTGTCCTCTTCGTGCATACACTGCCCCCCCAAAGAGGACCTGCCACATATCTGCTATCACATAGGGGACTATTGGTCCTCTATGTGATAGCAATAAAATCATAAGTAAACAAAAAAAAAAAACACATGAAAAGTTAAAAAAAAAAAAAAATTGAGCCTCCCCACCCCCACCTATGCAGGCATACATACAAAAATGGCATCGTTGGGATGTCTACATAAAAGGAAAAAAAAAAGGCAATTGTGCTACACATGTTACATGTCACCGCACACGCCAGAGTGAGATCAATAATTTTAGCACCAGAGCTCATGGGTAACGCTAAACTCATGACCTGTTGGGTATTTTAAAACAACACCTATGGAAAATATAAGGTATTGAAGTTTTTTCGCTGTTTCACAGGTACATACCATTTTAATGCTTGACATGTTGGGTATCTATTTATTTGTTTTAATATTTTTTTATTGAAAAGATTTTTTCACATATACAAAAAAGAAAAAAGATAACATTTCAAATTTTTACAAAATCATATATATATATATATATATATATATATCCTATATATATATATATATATATATATATATATATATATATATATATATATATATATACACACATACGCACACATACATAGCACTTGTACATAAATAAATACATAACAAATATATAAACACAAAAAGAAGAAAAAAAAAAAAAAAACACAATCAACAAGACACATGGATCAATCTCAATATATTTTTCAACAAAGAAACCAATAGTAGTAGTCCCCCGTCTTCCTGATATAATTCTTTTACTCCCTCTAACTTTATTCAAGCAATCTTTTAATTAATGTTCCTTTCCTTTCCTTCCCGCCCCTCCCCTGGGTGGGTAACTACTCCCCAATTCCCCCTAGTCCACCCCCCCTCGCCATTCCCGTAGTTCCCCAGTGAGTTGTGTGTATATATACATATATGTATATATATATATATATATATATATATATATATATATATATATATATATATATATATATATATATATATATATACACATACATACACATACACATACACTATATATATATATACACATATACACATACATACACATACACCAACGAGATATAATAAAAAAATAAAATAATTAAAAAAAAATGTTCTATTTTCTTCTTCTCCTTTCCCCTTTCCTTCCCCCTTGTGGATAGGGTATATAGGGGGACACTGTCCACCTCCTACTTGTGATATTATGTGACTATGAGTCCCTATATCTATTTTAGTGATTCTCTAAGTCGTCCTTGTTCCAAAAAAAAAAAAAAGGTACAGAAGGGGATACTGTCCGCCTCCTACTTGTGATATTATGTGAAAGTGAGCCCCTACGTCTATTTTAGTGACTCTCTAAGTGGTCCTTGTTCCAAAAATGAGAGGGAGAAGGGAAAAAAAATAAAAAAAATAAAGAATAAAAGGGGGGGTGAAAGGGATATGGAAGGAGACAATACCTACTTCCTACATGTGATATTATGTGGCAGTGAGCCCCTACATCTATTTTAGTGATTCTCTGAGTAATCCTTGTTCCAATAGTGAAGGGAGAGAAGAAAAAAAAAAAAAAAATAAATAAAAAAAAAAAAAAAATATTGTGAAAAAAGTATGGAAGGAGAAACTACCTACTTCCTACATGTGATGTTGTTTGGCTAAAGCCCTTGCCTCTATTTTAGTGACTCCCTAAGTGATCCTTATTCCAAAAGTGAAAAAAAAAAGAGGGAAAGGATTAATAATAATAAAAAAAAAAATTAAGAAGAGGAGAAAACCCTTTCTCCTCTCCCTTTTTTCCCTTGATAGTTGATAAAAACACCTTTATTTTCTTTTTGTTGACTTCCTAGGTGCTCAGTGAGAAAAAAGGTGGGGACCATGGAGAAAAAAAAAAAAAAAAAGGGGGGGGGGAAGAGAGGTGAAGAGGCGGAGATAGGGGGGAATCCGGAAATGGATAATAATAAGGCATCTAATTGCTCCCCACATAACTCATATAAACTTGAGATAATCTAAATTCCAGCCAACACTTCCAAGTGTCAAGATATTTTATTTCTAAATTGTTTTGCAGGTGTATTACTTCTTCCATACATCTATTTTTATCTATCTCCCTAAACCAGTCCCTTATTGTCGGGATGTTTTTCGTCTTCCATTGTTTCGGAATTAATTTCTTTGCTGCATTCAGCAGGAATGGTATAATAGATTTTCTATATTTCTTCCTCGTTATCCCTGTTACATGGAACAGGCATTGCCAGGGGTCAAGTTCTATTACAGTCCCGCTAATCTTCTTTATCCAATCCACCACTTCCCTCCAATATGATTGGATTAAAGGACACTGCCACCATATATGTGCATGGGTACCTGTCTCTCCACACTCCCTCCAACATAGAGGTGATTGAGTGGGATTGATTTTATGTAATTTAATTGGGACATAATACCACTTTGTTAATAATTTGTAATTCATTTCTTTTATCCCTGTGTCCACTGAAGTTGAGTGCGTGTAGTCAAGGACTTTACTTCTCATACTTTCAGGCAACGGGTGGTTTAGTTCCCTTTCCCAATTCTCCACAAGACCCAGGGTCTCAGGGTCATAATTTAAACAACCGCACTAGCCTGTAGATCACAGCACATTTTACGTTTATGCAGAGTCTATTATCCCTTTAATTCTAATGAACAGTCCTACCCAGTCTTCAGGCTTCAAGCTTCAGGTCAGTTCCAAAAAGCGATGTCTGTTGTAGTGTCTGTTGCAGACTTCTCCACTTCTCTGCTTCTAAGGACCACGTAACTCCAGCAAAAAAAAAAACGAAAAAAAAAACCCTTTAAATAAGAAGGAGAAAGTAACCAAGGTGTAATCCAATACAGTACAGCTCTCTGGAGATTTTCTGTATTTTCTACAGGGCCGACTGTCCTCACACAGCTCCTTCCCACAGGTCCAGCTAATTCCTCATTTATCTGTGTACGCTCATACACTTTGCGATATACTTTGAGTTCGACTCCCAGGGACGCTCTCTTCAGTGTCGGTGTCTCAGTAGGGGGAGCGGTGATAAAATCCACAGAGCTCCACAGGGTTCCCGCAGGTGGATAACGGGTTCAAGGTCTCTTTATACAGTCTTTCTTCTTATTCCCGCAGTAGCCCCAGCTCGTTAGCCCCCGTTTGACCCCCCTTTCCCTCAACTTCAGCCTGTGGACAGTTCAATCTGATACCGTCTATCTTCGCCGCTGGACGCTGATCGCTGACCGCTCACACAGGCAAGTGGGGAGGGGGGGGGGGAAGGAGGAGGGGGGTTGCTCACCTCGTAGCCTACAGTGCACGGCTCTCGTCCAAACCAAAGCAGGCACTGATCAGGTACTAATCAAGCAGACACCTCCGGGAATCTCCGGGAATCAGGAGCGGATATTAGCAAGGCAGTCCGGGTTCCAGGCTCCCACTTCAAGTTCTGGTAGTTAGGTAGGTAGTTGCCTTTTCAATTATATCCGAATCTGGAATAACACAGTTCAATATAGATCCTTCACGGAGCAGCACGGCTCAGGTTCTCGGGCTCTCAGGCTCTCAGATTCTCAGCAGTAGTGGAGCGATAGCATGGGGTGGAATAGGGCAGCGTTCAGACATCCTTATACACGCCTTATGCACGCCCGGGGTTGTGCATGGATCCTCACGGCAGACTCAGACTTGGCGCCATATTAGTGGCCCCACCCCCACTTCACCCAAAATTCCACCTCTGGGTATCTATTTAGTTGGTGCAACTTCATCTTTTATATTTCACAAATGAGTTAACTATTGTGTTTATGTGCCCTAAAATTAACTTTTAAAGTTTTCTTTTACTACTGAATTAGATATATCATATCATGCGCCAAAAAAATGTGTAACTACCCCAAAGTTCTCTAGTCTTGGCGGTGTCTATTTTCAGAAAATATATAATGGTTGGGGGTTTTAAGTCATCTTCGGGACTAAAATAATTTTTTAATCATGTAAACCAAAAACTGTAATGTAATCTGATCCATTTTTTCTTTGAAAAACATGACTGGACTGAAAACAAACTGAAGGCATGTGTGAAAGTGGCTTTATGTCACGTACACACGATCGGAAATTCAGCGAGCAAAAGTCCAATGTGAGCTTTTGGTCGAAAAACCATCAAAGATTTTTCAGACGGAAATTTTGCTTGTGTGTACGAGGCATTAGTGTCTTTTTTTGGACACTAACAATGGAAATAGCATACAGGTTTGCACCACAGCTGAGGATTAAGCAGGCTATTAGCATCTGTTAATATAAATATATATAATATATATATATATATATATATATATATATATATATATATATATACACACACAGTATCTCACAAAAGTGAGTATGCCCCTCACATTTTTGAAAAAAATGTTGTTATAGCTTTTCATGTGACAACACTGAAGAAATGACACTTTGCTACAATGTAAAGTAGTGAGTGTACAGCTTGTATAACAGTGTAAATTTGCTGCCCCCTCAAAATAATTCAACACACAGCCATTAATGCCTAAACTGGCAACAAAAGTGAATACACCCCTAAGTGAAGATGTCTAAATTGGGCCCAAAGTGTCAATATTTTGTGTGGCCACTATTCTTTTCCAGCACTGCCTTAACCCTCTTGGGCATGAAGTTTACCAGAGTTTCACAGGTTGCCACTGGAGTCCTCTTCTACTCCTCCATGATGACATCATGGAGCTGGCAGATATTAGTGACCTTGCGCTCCTCTACCTTCCATTTGAGGATGTCCCACAGATGCTCAATAGGGTCTGGAGACATGCTTGGCCAGTCCATCACCTTTACCCTCAGCTTCTTTAGCAAGTCAGTGGTCGTCTTGGAGGTGTGTTTGGGGTCGTTATGTTGTTATACTGCCCTGCGGCCCAGTCTTCTTCAGTCGGAGGGAGGGGGATCATGCTCTGCTTCAGTATGTTACAGTTGTGGTGGGGATTTTGTAATCCATATTTACATATTTATATCAAGGAGTTTCAAGGGACAGGGACTTCTATTATATATATATATATATATATATATATATATATATATATATATATATATATATATATATATATATATATATATGTGTATGGTTTATTAGAGCAATAAGTGAGACTGTTCCTGGTGACTGCCTAGTGACTGGATTGCTCGGTGGTAAAAGGTCCCTTTTGACATGCTAATTTATGTTGTACTAGTGTGGGAAGCATGCTTTGTTGTCTGGGATTTTTAGGCAACTAACATTAGGCTGCAAGGGTAACCAATCAGGCAATGCACTTCTGAACCAATGAGGTGTTTGATTGGTAGGAGTGGGTTATTCGAACAACATAAAAACCAAGAGTTGAGGAATGGGAGCCCTCTTAAGCCGCATGGACTGGACACGCAAGATACCTGTGTAATGTATTCCCTTATCTCTCTTTACTCTTCCCTACTATTCTTCTATATTAAGATATTGCCTAAGATTTAAGTAACAGCCTGTGTATGTCCATTGTAATTATCTTTGTAAACACTGGCAACATGGCATTTATAACATCTCTATACTATGTTGGGTAATCTAAAACGTTTCTTTACTATATAAATAAAATGTAATTGTTTGTCCTTTTCGCCCTGTTATCGTACGTTTATATTCTTATACAGACAAAGGTTTAATCGTTTAATCGTTTAATCACTTTAATCGCGTTATTCACTTTATCATCTTTGTATCTATAATCATTTAAGTAAGCTAGAAATTCAGCTTTAACAGATGTTGCCCGTGTGTGAGGAGGCTTGACGTTTTGAGCGAATTGGCGATTTTATACCCTGTCTTTACAGTCAAAACTAGCAAGCTTCTTTGAACACTGTTTATAGATATACAACCTTTTGTCTGCACTAATACTTTGATGAGACTGATATGAACAGTATAAGTGAAATAAATTGTACGTGCGAATGATAAGGGCTCCATTTGAAATCTTGGAGACTGTGTAGCTATATGTGGTGTAAGTAACTGAATGAGAAATGGAAACTGTATATTATGTAGTTTGTCAGTAGAAATGTGGCTTTAGTTGCAATTTACAATGTGGCTGGCTGAGCAGTTTGTAACTGCATGTTTGTGCCATGTGCCTTGGGGGAAGGGCAGCCAGGATGCTTACAATGCAAAATGGTTGTTACAATAGGAACTGTTTTTGTGTTGAACGGGCTACCCCCTGTGGCAAGGGAACTCTAATGTTCTGAATAAGCATGCAAGTAACATTTGTCCTGTGTATCTTGTGATCTTTCAGAATGAGAATGTGAACTTATGTTTGAGCCGTGTTATATTGTGGTTTATGTGGCGTTGTTGTTTCATTGGATAGCGTGTGTTCCTAAGTGTACATTCTCAATTGTGCGGTGAGATTACATACTTTTCAGTGGAACTGTTCCTAAAGTGTGTCTATGGTTTAAGTGTTCATGTGGTGTCTCAGGTGTGTGGCTTTGTGGAGATGGAGAACCTGTGTTTGAGGCCTCCCAAGGTCCCTAGTGGTATATAGAGGGAAATGCTTGTAAGTGAATTCTATTTTTGTACTTTTTATATTTTTTGGGAGCGTTCGTTTAATGTTTTTGGTCGTTGGTAGGGTCGTATAATCAGCGTACAATGATTGTGTGTGACCAGCCATATATTGTATGGGAAACTGATGACTGTAACTATATGTTGTAGGTATTTGTGATGTATATGGGAAATGAACTGTGATTTGTACCTTTATGACCAAGATACAAGTCCCCATAAGTGTAAAAATATTTTTAAAGGGTTTGGTTTTTAAGTCGAAAAACCTGTTTCTTATCCAGTAGACCATGTATTGTTGGGACACAATAGAAGTTGTTTACACCCTAGGAGGGGGGGTGGGGGTCTCAGGCTTCTAACTGAGAAAATGGGTGAAAGTGCTGTGAACTCTCAGAGCCAAATATTGTGCTTTGTATTTGGGACAAGAATGCACATCGGTCCCTGCCCTCAGGGCACAGGTAGGGCATGCAGAAACCAGGCAGGTAGTGTCGTGGTTGAGATTCAAACCAGCAGCATTTTTGCTGCCGGGCGGAAGTGCTAACCACTACACCACTGTGCCACCCAATACTGTTTAGTTAAATATGCCTATATTTTAGTATAGACCCTGACTGACATAGCCTAAAGGGTTTGTCTAGGGATAAGTGTTAATATTGGTGTCTTAATTAAATGGTCAGTTTTTTTTGTAGGGAGAAAGTTTTTGTGTTGGTTTTCATTTGTTAATGTCGGCCATTTTTCTGTAGTCCGGATCTCATCCACCATTTTGCCGTTGACCGATTTTCGATTACTGCAACTGCTTTTTTGTTTCTGATAATTTAAGCCCCGAGCGAAATCTTGTACTGAATTAATGGCGCCATTTTTCACCATGGGCCAGGTCTTGATTTTCGTTTGGCCCGGCTGCCATTTTTGTGTCCGCTGTGTTTGGGTGGAATTACTATTTGTGTTTATAGAGGCGTAGTTTAAGGCACTGTTTCCTTTTAAGTGAATTCAATCATTTCAGTTTTTATACTTTTAAAATGGTGTGTGTTGTTTTTGATTGTTTGTGGCCTACAGTGGAAGGGAAGGGCTTTGATCAACCTTTTTCAGCTGTCTTTTTGCAGGAGTTTTGTTGCACTGTAGTGTGGTATTCTGGTTTTAAAACTGGTGGTTTGACTTCCCAGGGGATATGTGAGTCAAGGGGGATTGCAACATGGGGGTTTATTCCACCCACTCCAGGAAAAAAAAGGTTTTTTATTTGCTGATGCTAGCCATAGATTTTTCTAATGTCTTGATAGACAAAATAAGGTTTATATTCTAATACTGTTTTGGGAAGACATTCAAAATTATTGTAATATCAAGGTACAGAGAGAAGCCATAATATTTGTTTTGAATAGTGGAGGATTTCATGGTGTTTTGTAGTTTGTCTGACAACACATTTATGGGGCTACCGATAACCGGTAGTAGAGCATGTAAATGTGAGGATTAGTACGCTAGCACACCAGGAGGCCGTGTATAATAATCGGAAAACGCTGGGTGCCAGTACTGTAAAAATAAGTCACCAGCAGTACTGATCTGAAAATTAGTACAAGGGTGCCCTGGGTGAGGCTCCAAACCAGTCAGACAGCTGCCTTACACATGAGATCTGGGTTTGGGGCTCCGGACATGAGACCCCTTAAAGCTGTGGAGTGTATTTTTGATGTCTGGTGGTAGACCCCAGAATAAAAAAATATTTTGGAAGTAGTTCAGTTGTGGCTTCAGAAATCTGTAATGGTGAGTGCATTGATGGATGTGTAGTTTGTGATTCTCAGAGGAGGAACTGTTTTTTTGTCATAAGAGTCCTCAGTTTTCGTTCTGTCCCTGCCTGCTCTAAAGAGCTGAGTGGGGCAGACTAACGCTGGTTGAGACCTGTTTGTGGTTTTGAACGTAATGGCGTTGAGAAGGCTAGAGTTGGCTTTTTGGGGAGCAGATGGTCACTACTGTATGAGGTTAATTTTTACTATAGAACTGTGAAAGCTATATTTTACATTTTTGATTGTTGTTTTTTTTTGTACAATAGAGGGCTCATTTTGTTTTTTTAATCCCATTGTGTTACTGGCCGATTGATCAATTATGAAGGTAGTAGTCGATTGATTGTATGGTCGATTAGTAGTCGATTAGTTGTTTCAGCCCTTGTATGAATCTTTGTCTTTATAAACTGCTAACTGTGGATCGTAAGTTTTGTATTAGATCTGTAAACACTGGCGTTGTTGTAACTACTATAAATCATATTGCAATTAGGTGTGCATCAGATAACTACCTCCTGTAATAATACGCATAGGGTCCGGATTATCCAAGTTTGTGCTAACTTGAGATAACAGAAGTAATAAGCTTTTGTTAAGCATTTCTTTTGGAATATTTCTGAAAAGTCCACGGAGGTGATTGGACTATTATTTGGTTCAGGAAATCTCTAGGCTAATTTTTTGAAGGACTATAGCCAGGGCAGAGAATATTGTTCTGGCAAGTAGTGAAAAAAAGGCAGCAACGTTGGCAGGGGTGGGGCTTGTCTACCTAATTCTTGTCCAGAGAGTAGCTACCTCTGAAGTAGGCAACCTCTAAAGAGGTTGGGGGATCAGTTCAAGGTCCATCGTAAATATGGGTCTTGGGTTGTGAAATATGCAAGATTAGAATTGCTGGACTGACAGAATTTATTCTAAAAGAGGTACTTTTAAGCTAAAAAAAACTTGGGAAGCCCTGTGGTACAATCACCGTGGGAAGATGATGGTGGGAGGTAAGGAGAAAGCGCACCAAATGACAGCCAATAGAACCACATCCCCAGAGTAGTGACGAGGATGATCAGGGGAACAGCCTCCACACCTAAGGTATGTACCAACAATGCTACTAATCCAGTTGTCACCAACCATGTTTCATTCCTGGTGTTTTTGCAAGAATAAATCCCTAGAAGGTGAGCGTTTTTATTATAGAAAATATGAAATATGTGTGACGTCTAGAGGTCATCTTTGACCCAGCTAATCGTGTGAGGGTGGAATATAAAATATGTGTGACGTCTAGAGGTCATCTTTGACCCAGCTAATTGTGTGAGTGTGTTGAATATGCCATATATATTTTGTGTCCTGTGATTTCTGTTGTCGCAGCTGCTGACAGCCCACCCGAATGACCCCCCCTTCTTTCTGACCAGGTCAGTGAGTGTAAAGCAAACTGTATTGACATGCAAATTACCTGAGCCAAGATAACTATATGTAATAATGAATTGAAAGGTGCTTTACTAAACTCAGTTTGTTTTCCAGAAGACAGTTCGGCAAGACGTTTTCTGGTGAAGCATGATTTGTTGAAAAATGGAAAAAAAAAAATGTTTTATTGCGAGTTGCTAATTTTTTTTTTCCTCACCATGGTGAATATTTTTTTTTGGGGAATTATTGGTATACCATAAAACAAAAATCCACGTGGTATTAATATGTATTAAGTAATACATATTAATAATAAGTTGAGCTCAACAATTGTTGCTATTTTAAAATAAAGTGCACGGTTTATGTAATGTAAATGTATATTTGTTTCATATGCTAATGTCTTGTTACAGATATTTAACCATTGTTTTTTTCAGGCGAAAAATTGAATGTTTATTACTAAATTTTATTGGTGTTTTTCAGATGATAATTGGGTTTCACGGCTTTCAGAACCAAAAGGAAATCATATAAAGTTGATTTATTATTTTCCCTGGGTTCAGCACCATTATGTGGTTTGTGCTCCTATTTGTCAGCCCCTTCAGCTGTGTTTTGGACTACCTAAGTGGGTGTGGCATTTTCTAATCCAACCAGTATAAAGTTCTGGTATGAACGAGTTTCTGTGCTCTGGTATGAACTGATTACTTGTGTTTAGGACTGCTTCACCCCCCCTGCGGTTATTGTAATTAATTACCTGGCTGTTCCAGCTATGCTCATTGCCTCAGGCTATTAGGTATGTTAATGTCCCTTAAGCAGTCTGTGTCCCCAAGTAAAGATCCAACCTACATCCTGTCCAGTCACTGTTTTTACGTGACGATGTTTTATGAATTGTCTAATGTGTCTGTGGCATATCTGTCGCTAATATCTGGGGGTTTCAAAGCACACAGGTTGGCTCGAATTGTACCCCCGACTGTTCAGCGTTCTCAGTGCTGCAAGTTATTTTTATTTGCCCTTTGGCCAGTGGTGTTTGGTAGCAGAAGTTCCTCGAGTTGGATACACATTATGCAATTTGTATCTTATTTTTTTCAATTTCCTTTTAGATTTATCTGCAGATGTGAAGTACGAGGGCCTGCCGGATTGCATACCAGTTGAAAGTGTATAGGTCTGGCCTCGTATTGTATAGTTTTGGTTGAGTATGGAGAAAAAGTTGTGCAGGATGTATAGGCATGCCATATCCTCCTCAGTTAATCTGTGTCCTGCAGGCAAGGAAGCCCAGTGCCCCAGTGATACGCTATGCCCCTGTCATTCATGTGAGTCCTGTCTGGATAGTATAGGCAGTTCATTTTGTATGGGTGAAGGATAACATGGTCTGATTACCGAATTGATAAAGGAGGGAGAAGGTGTGCAGCCTCTAAAAAGAATCAAGTGTACTTGTTGGCAGGTGGTTTTCAATACGGATTTCCCATACTTCGGATAAAGAGAGGCTTCATGGAGACTGC
The DNA here is from genome assembly GCA_028564925.1 of Lithobates sylvaticus. Classification (NCBI taxonomy): domain Eukaryota; kingdom Metazoa; phylum Chordata; class Amphibia; order Anura; family Ranidae; genus Lithobates; species Lithobates sylvaticus. The sequence continues at coordinate 125,811,956 of CM053034.1, forward strand.
CGGTGGAGCTGGAGGGGGGGCACCGGGTAGGTGAGGGTAGTATCCAGGTTGCCTATGAATCATAATAGATTGGTAGATGACTCAGTTCCAGGATCATCAAAATCTAACTTACACTGGTCTCATCCCTAATGACAGGGATGGAACATTGTGCAGATATCTCGGTCAATCTGGGTACTAGCCTTTAACAGACTCTACTGTGTTACACCCGGCAGTCCATCTTGTTCTGATGGTTTGAGTCCGGACAGCCTCAGATGACTGGTACGAATGAGTGCTGGAGAAAGGCAGGTGTTGTGCTATGGGAAAAGGCAACAATGCTGGCACAGGAGGGGGTCGTGTCTAATGGAGGCCGGGGTAGTGTCCCAACTGGTCCTAAACAAAGTTACCAGGGTACTGGTGCTGGTATCACATGTCTAATGATGCACTGTTTTCAGAATCAGGTTAAATGGTAATCAGCAGGGTACACTACCTCGGGGAGTCTATTGTACATCTCCTCTTGTCCTTGGCATGGATATAGCAGGTACACCGGGTTGTACCCCAATCACCCCTGAAGGAAGGTTTTATGGAAAAACCTGACCTCCCCTTACACCTACTGAAACTTCTGTTGGGGTTCGGGGAGGAGTTAAAAAGTTGGTAGTTGGGTGGTTTGTGCAACAGGATCTGATAATGACAACAGTCTGTGCAGGGCGTGAATAGAAGGGCCCTACTCAGGGGTTTATGATCTAAGGAGAGGAGGGTGGTGCAAAATAATAGCTGTTGGGAATTATCTGATATGGAGCTAGCTGAGGTAACATTAAAAGAGTTTCTAGGGATCACCTAGAGGTGGTCAGGGTAGGGGCTGGCTGGACATATTTGGGTGGAGGAGTTCCAGAGCGGTCCTAATGTTGAGCATGGGAGGAGTGAAGTGGACGATTTGGGTGATCTCAAGATCAAAAGAGGTCAATCCAGATATCTCTAATGTTGAGTTTCTTAGTGGAAAAAGTTAATTCAGGTACAGTCTTAGGGCCACAGCTTTAGTAAACTCCACCCTGTTGCTGTCCTAATTAGGGTAACTATTAGAGACCAACGTAGGGGATTGTGTGCATTTAAAAGAGGACACTAGAACTATATTTTTTCTTTTTGTTTTTTTGTTCTAGGGATAACCCTTTTTTCAATTTATAGTAATAATATGCGGTCAGGTTTTACCTAAATTCCAAAAAAGGTTTTGATCATTTTTTAATTTTTTTTATTTTATTTTTTTCCTCCCCCTCATTATTAATATCTGTGTACCTGACCTGGAAAAAATACTGCTAATTGCTAGTATGGGAGAATTCTTTTTTAGAAACTATATTTTTATTTTAATTTTTTTTTTATTATGATTTTTTTGGTGCTATTTTTTTTTTTTTCATTTTTTATTTTTTATTTTTTTTTTTTATTTCTTTTTATTTTTTCCAACCATTATATTTGTTTTTTTGTCTAACCCAGATTACATGCTCTTTAACCGTCTTGGTTGGAGTAGCATTAAATCTGTAGGTTTTTTTTCTTCCCTTTCCATTATTAATTCCACCATTTTCGTTAATTTTCATTACTCACCTCTCTTCCGTTTCTTTTGCTTCATTCTAAATTTTTCTCTGGGTTTTCATCATCCATCTTCTCAAGATAATGTATCTGTTTAAAAGGATTTTCCCTGCCCGCCAGTAGTGTACCATATTTTGAACCAAAAGTATTCCTGGACATCCCCTGTTTTTATGTCTTAATGCAGGTGTGCCCAACCTTTTTAAGAGCGAGGGCCACTTAAATGACTTGGTAACCAGTCGCGGGCCATAATGAGCAAAGCAGGCGGATGACAGTTCCATGCAGATCCCCTGCTTATACAGCTCTGCTCCACAGCCGCTTGCTTTGCCGGCTTCAATTAACACAGATGGTCTGGGATGGCGGGTCTGCAACCCATGATCTGGGCTTGCCAATCCGCCATCCCACAGAAAGAGGTCGCGGGCCACATTAGAGGGCTCCGAGGGCCACATGTGGCCCCCAGGCCACTGGTTGGGCACCCCTGTCTTAATGTAATGCTACCCCCTTAGTCTATATCCTGCTTTAACCTGAGCCCCGTGAGCAAGTGTGGTGGACCCCGGGACCTTGCAATGACAGGCAGTGTTGACTATCCCTACCATCAAGGGCCATGGATGATACTGTCTGTTGCTTGGACTCCGTTCCCTGTGGGGAGCCCACTTTACTCATCCCCATTGCACCCCTTATAAGTATTAGGTCTTGATGACCATTGCTCCTGTCTGGCATTCCTCCAATATCTGTACACTGACATTCTCCTTTTTTGTTTGCTTTATGTATTCATGAACGACGGTCTGGAGGCCCGCCCTACCACCACCTGAAGACAATCAAGTCATCTCTTGAGACAAATGTGAACTGTTCTTCACCCTGCTGAAAAGTGCTGTCTCGCGGTCCGATCCAAGTGGAGAAACCACTACACGGTCTCACCAAGTTACCGGACTAGATATGCCAGGATCCCGCCATCAATGTTGGAGTTCCGCTCTTCCAAGGCAGAGGGGCGATGAAACATTGCAGTACAGACACTCATGGTTTAGATGTGAAGTCTCAAGGGCACCTGGATTTCTTTGCTGTCTTAAGCCTACCTTGAGGAGTTCCGGCGTGTTCAAGAAAGGAAGAGGAGGTCGTGGTGGTGGTGGTGGGGAAGGGTTGGGACTTCTGGGCTGTTGTGGGTGGGTACAAAATCATTGAAGGACTACTTAAGTTCAAGAATGAACTTCAGGGGGAACTGTGGTGGGGATTTTGTAATCCATATTTATATCAAGGAGTTTCAAGGGACAGGGACTTCTATTATATATATATATATATATATATATATATATATATATGTGTATGGTTTATTAGAGCAATAGGTGAGACTGTTCCTGGTGACTGCCTAGTGACTGGATTGCTCGGTGGTAAAAGGTCCCTTTTGACATGCTAATTTATGTTGTACTAGTGTGGGAAGCATGCTTTGTTGTCTGGGATTTTTAGGCAACTAACATTAGGCTGCAGGGGTAACCAGTCAGGCAATGCACTTCTGAACCAATGAGGTGTTTGATTGGTAGGAGTGGGTTATTCGAACAACATAAAAACCAAGAGTTGAGGAATGGGAGCCCTCTTAAGCCGCATGGACTGGACACGCAAGATACCTGTGTAATGTATTCCCTTATCTCTCTTTACTCTTCCCTACTATTCTTCTATATTAAGCCTGTGTATGTCCATTGTAATTATCTTTGTAAACACTGGCATTTATAACATCTCTATACTATGTTGTAAAAAGGAAGGAGGGGGGACTTGGACTTTTTAGGCACCATACAAAAAATGATTTTAACAAAATGTATTCATTAAAAGAGAAGAGATACATATACAACAATATATATTTAAAAACACATTTTGTCAATAAACCAATATAGTATAGAGCCACACATGCAACCTATAGTATTAGCCTTAAGGACACCAACAGGGACCAGCAGCTTAAGTTAGCTTATCCAGAAGTTGTGGGGTGTCCAGCGATGAGGCAAGGATGCAATGGGGCGGAAATAGTCGTAGCAGGAGCTCTACATGTTTCGCGTTTAAATTGACGCTTCATCTGGAGCATGACATTTGAGTGACTGACAAAAGATAGAATTCAAAAAACATAATGAGCATATGTACAATTACATTTCTTCTATATATAATAACAGGTACAAATCTAGATTTGACATTACAATATACATGTAACTTTGTCAGCCCATGGAAGTCCTGAGGGTATGGCAGCTCACCCAAACCAAGCCGCAAAGGCAGAGGCCGGTGATCCATCAATCAGTCGGGGCGTGTATAATATGATAAAATAGGATACAAAATAGCACTTACTGAGTATCTGGTAGAGCTAGGTAATATGTTAGAAGAGTATCCCCAATATTTCAATAACGGCCGTATATTGATAGAGAAGACGCTGGAAGATGGTATATTAATTTATAAGTAACAGACCGCAGGTAAAGTCCTATTTAGCGATAAACAATAGAAAGAAATTAGTGTGGGAATAATATCACACCACAGGGTGTGTATTTAGACCACAACATGAATGTAGAGTGTAAACTCACCTAGATTAATACTGTATTGCTGAATGAACAGAAAGCCAGTAGAATGATAAATATTTGTTCAGAAAGAACCAATGGTAAAAAGTAGAAACGGTGGTATCGGCTAGGAGTCCATTAGATTAGCATACACGATCAAGGAGAAGCTGATTAGTATAATCAGACATGGTACCTAGAGAGTGTAAGGAAATGGATGTAGATATAACCGCTAAAACAGAGGGGCAAAACAGGTATAATAGCCCAGTGGCTTAGTTTAGCTATAGACGAGTGCTTACCGTAAAGGTGGGGGTCGAGGTCTAGTATGACCAGCGGCGTCGAGGCGGCAGGGTGGTGGGGGACGCTGGCAACAAGCACACGGCAGTGTGCTTATATACACGTCCCTTCCGTAGGCAAGTGTCCGGCGAAAGCCGGCGTGACGTCATCCGGAACGGCCGCACTGCACACTGCGCACGCGTCATTGTACAGAATCGCGCCTGCGCAGTGAGGCGCGAGAGTACACGGCGATGTGCGCATAGTGTTGAGCAGGGAAGAACCAGGGGCTGCTGAACACACTGCCCCTAGTAGACCCTGCAGATCGTCACAGAGATGAAAAAAGTGACGATGGGCGGCCGCACTGAGTGATGGACCCAGCCTTAAGATGCGGTTGAAGGAATGGGTGAAACTGACAGTCCATACAGAACAACCCGAGGGCGACAAAATATAGAAAATACAAAAAAGATAATTTAAGTGTAATAAACATAATTTGCATAGGTATACAGCTCACATTAAATTTGCTAAAAAACAAATTCACCAAGGTATTGTACTTACAACAGTAATACCTTGTGTTGATCATAGTATATCAAAGTACAAGTTGACACATTATGGGACTTATGTTGGCATTTTGGACAGGGAATGGACTAAAGTCTAAATATAAATCCAGGGATAGGTGTCTAGATGTGAATAAATGTAGACCATATTGGGGACGTGAATACAGGGGAGACAAGCAGACAAATCAGCATGTAAATACAAATACAGGGTAATGCGCAATAGATTGAAAGCAGGCTTATACAGTGGTGTGAAAAAGTGTTTGCCCCCGTCCTCATTTCCTGTTCCTTTGCATGTTTGTCACACTTAAGTGTTTCGGAACATCAAACCAATTTAAACAATAGTCAAGGACAACACAAGTAAACAAAATGCAATTTGTAAATGAAGGTGTTTTATTATTAAAGGTGAAAAAAAATCCAAACCATCATGGCCCTGTGTGAAAAAGTGATTGCCCCCCTTGTTAAAACATACTATAACTGTGGTTGTCCACACCTGAGTTCAATTTCTCTAGCCACACCCAGGCCTGATTATTGCCACACCTGTTCACAATCAAGGCATCACTTAAATAGGAGCTGCTTGACACAGTAAGGTCCACCAGAAGATCCTTAAAAGCTACACATCATCCTGAGACCCAAAGAAATTCAGGAACAATTGAGAAAGAAAGTAATTGAGATCTATCAGTCTGCAAAGGGTTATAAAGCCATTTCCAAAGCTTTGGGAATCCAGCGAACCACAGTGAGAGCCATTATCCACAAATGGCGAAGACATGGAACCGTGGTGAACCTTCCCAGGAGTGGCCGGCCGCCCAAAATTACCCCAAGAGCGCAGCGACGACTCATCCAAGAGGTCGCAAAAGACCCCACAACAACGTCCAAGGAACTGCAGGCCTCACTTGCCTCAGTTAAGGTCAGCGTTCATGCCTCCACCATCAGGAAAAGACTGGGCAAAAATGGCCTGCATGGCAGAGTTCCAAGCAGAAAACCACTGCTGAGCAAAAAGAACATCAAAGCTTGTCTCAATTTCTCCACAACACATCTTGATGATCCCCAAGACTTTTGGGACAACATTCTGTGGACCGATGAGACAAAAGTGGAACTCTTTGGAAGGTGTGTGTCCAAGTATATCTGGCGTAGAAGGAACACTGCATTTCAGAAAAAGAACATTATACCAACAGTAAAATATGGTGGTGGTAGTGTGATGGTCTGGGGCTGTTTTGCTGCTTCAGGACCTGGAAGACTTGCCGTGATAAAAGGAACTATGAATTCTGCTGTCTACCAAGAGATCCTGAAGGAGAATGTCCGACCATCTGTTCGTGTACTCAAGCTGAAACGAACTTGGGTTCTGCAGCAGGACAATGATCCTAAACACACCAGCAAGTCCACCACCGAATGGCTGAAGAAAAACAAAATGAAGACTTTGGAGTGGCCTAGCCAAAGTCCTGACCTGAATCCTATTGAGATGTTGTGGTATGACCTTAAAAAGGCCGTTCATGCTCGAAAACCCTCTAATGTAACTGAATTAGGACAATTCTGCAAAGATGAGTGGGCCAAAATTCCTCCAGGACGCTGTAAAAGCCTCATTGCACGTTATCGCAAACGCTTGGTTGCAGTTGTTGCTGCTAAGGGTGGCCCAACCAGTTATTAGGTTTAGGGGGCAATCACTTTTTCACACAGGGCCATGATGGTTTGGATTTTTTTTCACCTTTAATAATAAACACCTTCATTTACAAATTGCATTTTGTGTTTACTTGTGTTGTCCTTGACTATTGTTTAAATTGGTTTGATGTTCCGAAACACTTAAGTGTGACAAACATGCAAAGGAACAGGAAATGAGTAAGGGGGCAAACACTTTCTCACACCACTGTATAGGGTCCCAGTGAAAACTGGAATTTTGCTGAGATATTGAGCCATGATTGCTAGATTTAGGCAAATGGCCTGTTGGTATAGGACTGAGACTAGACTACACGGTAGTATGGAGGGTAAACATATGCAAAATATGTTGTGTTAGTATTTAATGCAATAATTGGCACAGGTGTAGAGGAGAAGATGTCCTGCCTATGATTGGTTTATAGGCCAAGTTACCCGGAGAATATCTCCATAGCTGGTAAATGCCCAAACATAAAAAAGAATGTAACTGTAATCTACAGGAAGGGCCTATATGATTGTGCCTCATTGATACCCAGAAGGCGGGTAGCACCGAGGCGTTCTATCCAGATGGTCTCCCTCCTTAGGCTAGGGATTACCGCCAAGACGATGAATGAGGCTACTGAAGTGTCGAATTTGTGGTACAAATCCAGGTGTCTGCTCACCGAAGTGATCATCTTACCCCCTGAGGAGTAATATATGTGATCTTTGATACGGGAGCGGAAATGGCGAATAGTCTTCCCGACATAGAACGCACTACAAGTGCATGACATCAGATACACCACTCCCTGTGTTTCACAATCGGCATGAAATCGGGGGGTAAATGTTTCCCCATTGGGGAGGGTAAATGTAGTCCCAGGCCTAACCCACGGGCAATAGGCGCATCGTCCACAGCGAGTAATACCATGACCCGTTTGTTCCAATCGAGTTTTCTTACTGTAGTGACTGGATGTAAACTTATCACATAGCGACTGCGATTTTCTAAATGTAATCACGGGATTGGGACCTATGTATTTTTGCAGGATGGGGTCCTCACGGAGAAGAGGCCAATGTCTGGTGAGTATTTCTCGTAATTCGACGTGTTGTTTTGAGTACCTAGTAATGTACCTAACTACATCGCTGGTTTTTGTAATTTTTTTCTTATAGAGAAGTGAATTGCGTGACTGTCTAAGGGCCCTATTAAATGATTTTCTCAGAATGGATTTACTATAGCCTCTAGCTTTTAGGCGGTCACGGAGGAGATTAGCTTGTAGCTTGAACTCATTCAGCAATACAGTATTAATCTAGGTGAGTTTACACTCTACATTCATGTTGTGGTCTAAATACACACCCTGTGGTGTGATATTATTCCCACACTAATTTCTTTCTATTGTTTATCGCTAAATAGGACTTTACCTGCGGTCTGTCTCTTATAAATTAATATACCATCTTCCAGCGTCTTCTCTATCAATATACGGCCGTTGTGAAATATTGGGGATACTCTTCTAACATATTACCTAGCTCTACCAGATACTCAGTAAGTGCTATTTTGTATCCTATTCGCGGCAATTTATCATATTATACACGCCCCCACTGATTGATGGATCACCGGCCTCTGCCTTTGCGGCTTGGTTTGGGTGAGCTGCCATACCCTCAGGACTTCCATGGGCTGACAAAGTTACATGTATATTGTAATGTCAAATGTAGATTTGTACCTGTTATTATATATAGAAGAAATGTAATTGTACATATGCTCATTATGTTTTTTGAATTCTATCTTTTGTCAGTCACTCAAATGTCATGCTCCAGATGAAGCGTCAATTTAAACGCGAAACATGTAGAGCTCCTGCTACGACTATTTCCGCCCCATTGCATCCTTGCCTCATCGCTGGACACCCCACAACTTCTGGATAAGCTAACTTAAGCTGCTGGTCCCTGTTGGTGTCCTTAAGGCTAATACTATAGGTTGCATGTGTGGCTCTATACTATATTGGTTTATTGACAAAATGTGTTTTTAAATATATATTGTTGTATATGTATCTCTTCTCTTTTAATGAATACATTTTGTTAAAATAATTTTTTGTATGGTGCCTAAAAAGTCCAAGTCCCCCCTCCTTCCTTTTTACTATTAGTTATAGGACGTGGCACTGGAGTACCTATTAAGTATCTACAGCACCACACTGTTAGGATACTATTCTTTAATCTCAAATTATTGTGTGGTAGCACCCGGGCAATAAATTCATATAGTCTTGGTTATTACCCTTTGACTATATGGTGGTTATACCCATTATACCCATGAATCTACGCAAGTTGGTACTAGGTATTACTAATTATTCAGCTCACGTATATACGTTTGTAAGTACATCAATCCTTTATAAAATTATGGACTTTATAGGCACTGCCTGGACAGGCTACATGTCTGAAATCCAGACCAATTGTAATGTGGATACCGAACAAGAAATTGGCATTAATCAATATATGGCTAAAATGAAACTACTCTTAAAAAAGAAATCAAACTTATATTGGCACATCGAATTCCTAAATAAATATGTAAGGGAGAACATCAGTCCCTTAGGACTGAGAGTACAAGTATATCCATCTTTTCAGAATGCCACTATGGAATTCAAGACCACATGGGAGGCTATCCTGACCACCTGTAGCACTAGTCTTATGAAAATTCTAATTACACAATACCAGTCGGAGTTGACTACACTTGATCAGGATATCCTCTTATTACAATCCACCAATGAGAATATACAGACCCATTCTCAATATACCAAACGCTGGCAAGAAATCAAGGATTTTGTCACCAGAATAACGAAAGACATAATTTACAAGAAACAAAATAAACTTGCAAAAGACAGATTAGCCTTCATGGAGGGCTATGCCTACAGTTGGCAATCCGCACCCCAGACTAGAAATTCAAGGAATAACTATCGCATGCCTAGAAATAATACTAATGTACATTCTACAACTGACGAAGATACTGAATCTGATTCTACCCTGTTTTCTTTTCCAGAGTCCAATCCAAGGAGAGGCAATCACAACACGCAGTACGGCCATGCGGGTGCACGTAAGCGGGATCTTGGTGGTGGGTACCATATAAAAAACATCCCCCAACAGTAGATACTACCCTTACCTTACACAAACCTCTACATGCTAATTCCCAGTCACATAGTGCAGGTGGCCAATCACAAGGAAAATATTTAGGAGCTACCGCTCTTCACGCAATTCAACTTTTGACTACCCAAAATCAATCTCAACCTCAAGTCTCATTATCACAAGCCACCTCCACTATGGAGACTTTTCATCGCTCTGCTCCTATACCTTCAGGAGCAAGTTCAATGGACACTATATCCACACCTTCTTTAACTACCACTAATTCTCTCCCTACCCCCTCACAGCTTTCGATGTTCACGCGACAAAGCACTTTAGATGCACACATTTCCCAAACCAATCCCGCTGTAAATTTTCAGGTGCCCCCCAATACGCCTCTAATAACATAACCAACAATCGTGCGGTCATTAATTTGACCCCATATACACTATCTGACACTGAAATAGAGGTCTTGGGCCTAGGACTAAGATTTTGCCCTTCTATGAACATTGACAAATACGAAGCCAATAAGGATCTATACCTTTTCTCACGGAACCTAACTTACAAATATATGTTCGATGGGGATCGGATTAGATCCCTACAGGACAAAAACATTTCAGAAAAAGTCAAAAATTACACTATGGATGACTTTCGAGCCCTCCGGGACTTAATTCTATTACTTGATGAAAATGATTCCCTTGAGGAATCAAATAACTCATCTGACTTGAACACATCTATTACAGGTCCGGCAGTCCCAACATGTAATCCATTCAGGCCTAAGTCCCAGCGTTTTCCAGACCTTATGACCAATCCTAACATTTGGGCCTTTCTGATGGGCACAGTTAATGATTTGAAGTTACTCACTATCAAACCTAAAGCCAATAACCTAACACCTCCCCAACTACTAGCGATTAAACGCCTTCAACAACACCCTGACATAGAGATAAAACCAGCAGACAAAGGGGGGAATATTGTCCTAATGACAAAGACCTTCTATGAAACCATGGCACAGAATATTCTCAAGAATAAAGAATGGTATCTTCCCATTGACTCTACACGAATCAATAATTTTAAGAGTGAGTTCCTTTCGATCATTGGCTCTGCCCACCAGAGAGGCCTTATAGACCTTGATACTTATAAATATCTCAATGTGACTAACCCAAGACTGGCAACGTTTTACGTACTTCCGAAAATCCATAAACACCCTCTTCTGCCTCCGGGCAGACCCATTGTATCGGGTATAGGGGCCCTCACGGAGAACGCAAGCCGTCTGGTGGACTCTGTCCTGATGCCCCATGTATTATCCCTCCCGTCCTACACTAGGAATACCCTAGACCTTCTTAAACACATTGAGGGGATGGTCATGCCTCCTGATGCCCTGCTCGTGACTATAGATGTTGAGGCGCTATACTCCAGCATCCCTCACGAGCAGGGCATCAGGACAGCAAGGACCTTCCTTCATGAACAGGATAACCATCGCTGGGACTACTGTGAATTTATATTAGACCTGCTGCAATTTGTTTTAACAAGAAACTGCTTCACCTTTAGAGAGTCCCACTTCCTCCAGGTACAGGGCGTAGCTATGGGCACATGTTGTGCGCCCGCCTACGCCAATCTGTACCTGGGGGGGTGGGAACAAACTATTTTTGCAGATGAGACTTTGTCAGCCCTTACTAGCCAGGCACTATGCTGGCTACGCTATATAGACGACATTTTCATGATATGGTCAGGGTCCCTCACCATGCTAATAACTTTCATGGATGCCATTAACCAGAATTCTTTTAATTTAAAATTCACTTACTCGGCGGATTCAGAACAAATCACCTTTCTAGATCTCACAATTTTTAGAGACCTAACCGGTTGCTTGGCATCTACATTGTATAGGAAGGAAACGGCTGGTAACACCTTGCTTCACGCAGAGAGTGCCCATCCGGAAACGTTGATCCGGAGTATTCCGTATGCACAATACCTCAGATTAAGACGCAACTGCACACATACAGAGGAGTTCAAGCTACAAGCTAATCTCCTCCGTGACCGCCTAAAAGCTAGAGGCTATAGTAAATCCATTCTGAGAAAATCATTTAATAGGGCCCTTAGACAGTCACGCAATTCACTTCTCTATAAGAAAAAAATTACAAAAACCAGCGATGTAGTTAGGTACATTACTAGGTACTCAAAACAACACGTCGAATTACGAGAAATACTCACCAGACATTGGCCTCTTCTCCGTGAGGACCCCATCCTGCAAAAATACATAGGTCCCAATGCCGTGATTACATTTAGAAAATCGCAGTCGCTACGTGATAAGTTTACATCCAGTCACTACAGTAAGAAAACTCGATTGGAACAAACGGTCATGGTATTACTCGCTGTGGACGATGCGCCTATTGCCCGTGGGTTAGGCCTGGGACTACATTTACCCTCCCCAATGGGGAAACATTTACCCCCGATTTCATGCCGATTGTGAAACACAGGGAGTGGTGTATCTGATGTCATGCACTTGTAGTGCGTTCTATGTCGGGAAGACTATTCGCCATTTCCGCTCCCGTATCAAAGATCACATATATTACTCCTCAGGGGGTAAGATGATCACTTCGGTGAGCAGACACCTGGATTTGTACCACAAATTCGACACTTCAGTAGCCTCATTCATCGTCTTGGCGGTAATCCCTAGGGGTCCGCGAGGGGGTGACTGGGATAAAGAAATCCTAAGGAGGGAGACCATCTGGATAGAACGCCTCGGTGCTACCCGCCTTCCGGGTATCAATGAGGCACAATCATATAGGCCCTTCCTGTAGATTACAGTTACACTCTTTTTTATGTTTGGGCATTTACCAGCTATGGAGATATTCTCCAGGTAACTTGGCCTATAAACCAATCATAGGCATGACATCTTCTCCTCTACACCTGTGCCAATTATTGCATCAAATACTACCACAACATATTTCGCATATGTTTACCCTCCATACTACCGTGTAGTCTAGTCTCAGTCCTATACCAACAGGCCATTTGCCTAAATCTAGCAATCATGGCTCAATATCTCAGCAAAATTCCAGTTTTCACTGGGACCCTATATAAGCCTGCCTTCAATCTATTGCGCATTACCCTGTATTTGTATTTACATGCTGATTTGTCTGCTTGTCTCCCCTGTATTCACGTCCCCATCATGGTCTACATTTATTCACATCTAGACACCTATCCCTGGATTTATATTTAGACTTTAGTCGATTCCCTGTCCAAAATGCCAACATAAGTCCCATAATGTGTCAACTTGTACTTTGATATACTATGATCAACACAAGGTATTACTGTTGTAAGTACAATACCTTGGTGAATTTGTTTTTTAGCAAATTTAATGTGAGCTGTATACCTATGCAAATTATGTTTATTACACTTAAATTGTCTTTTTTGTATTTTCTATATTTTGTCGCCCTCGGGTTGTTCTGTATGGACTGTCAGTTTCACCCATTCCTTCAACCGCATCTTAAGGCTGGGTCCATCACTCAGTGCGGCCGCCCATCGTCACTTTTTTCATCTCTGTGACGATCTGCAGGGTCCACTAGGGGCAGTGTGTTCAGCAGCCCCTGGTTCTTCCCTGCTCAACACTATGCGCACATCGCCGTGTACTCTCGCGCCTCACTGCGCAGGCGCGATATTGTACAATGACGTGTGCGCAGTGTGCAGTGCGGCCGTTCCGGATGACATCACGCCGGCTTACGCCGGACGCTTGACTACAGAAGGGACGTGTATATAAGCACACTGCCGTGTGCTTGTTGCCAGCGTCCCCCACCACCCTGCCGCCTCGACGCCGCTGGTCATACTAGACCTCGACCCCCACCTTTAGGGTAAGCACTCGTCTATAGCTAAACTAAGCCACTGGGCTATTATACCTGTTTTGCCTCTGTGTTTTAGCGGTTATATCTACATCCATTTCCTTACACTCTCTAGGTACCATGTCTGATTATACTAATCAGCTTCTCCTTGATCGTGTATGCTAATCTAATGGACTCCTAGCCGATACCACCGTTTCTACTTTTTACCATTGGTTCTTTCTGAACAAATATTTATCATTCTACTGGCTTTCTGTTCATTCAGCAATACAGTATTAATCTAGGTGAGTTTACACTCTACATTCATGTTGTGGTCTAAATACACACCCTGTGGTGTGATATTATTCCCACACTAATTTCTTTCTATTGTTTATCGCTAAATAGGACTTTACCTGCGGTCTGTCTCTTATAAATGAATATACCATCTTCCAGCGTCTTCTCTATCAATATACGGCCGTTGTGAAATATTGGGGATACTCTTCTAACATATTACCTAGCTCTACCAGATACTCAGTAAGTGCTATTTTGTATCCTATTCGCGGCAATTTATCATATTATACACGCCCCCACTGATTGATGGATCACCGGCCTCTGCCTTTGCGGCTTGGTTTGGGTGAGCTGCCATACCCTCAGGACCTCCATGGGCTGACAAAGTTACATGTATATTGTAATGTCAAATCTAGATTTGTACCTGTTATTATATATAGAAGAAATGTAATTGTACATATGCTCATTATGTTTTTTGAATTCTATCTTTTGTCAGTCACTCAAATGTCATGCTCCAGATGAAGCGTCAATTTAAACGCGAAACATGTAGAGCTCCTGCTACGACTATTTCCGCCCCATTGCATCCTTGCCTCATCGCTGGACACACCACAACTTCTGGATAAGCTAACTTAAGCTGCTGGTCCCTGTTGGTGTCCTTAAGGCTAATACTATAGGTTGCATGTGTGGCTCTATACTATATTGGTTTATTGAAAAAATGTGTTTTTAAATATATATTGTTGTATATGTATCTCTTCTCTTTTAATGAATACATTTTGTTAAAATCATTTTTTGTATGGTGCCTAAAAAGTCCAAGTCCCCCCTCCTTCCTTTTTACTATTAGTTATAGGACGTGGCACTGGAGTACCTATTAAGTATCTACAGCACCACACTGTTAGGATACTATTCTTTAATCTCTATAATATGTTGGGTAATCTAAAATGTTTCTTTACTATATAAATAAAATGTAATTGTTTGTCCTTTTCGCCCTGTTATCGTACGTTTATATTCTTATACAGACAAAGGTTTAATCGTTTAATCACTTTAACCATTTCAGCCCCGGACCAATTGGCAGCCAAAGGACCAGGCCCCTTTTTGCGATTTGGCACTGCGTCGCTTTAACTGAAAATTGCGCGGTCGTGCGACGTGGCTTCCAAACAAAATTGGCGTCCTTTTTTTCCCACAAATAGAGCTTTCTTTTGGTGGTATTTGATCGCCCCTGCGGTTTTTATTTTTTGCGCTATAAACAAAAATAGAGCGACAATTTTGAAAAAAATGCAATATTTTTTACTTTTTGCTATAATAACTATCCCCAAAAAATATATAAAAAAACGTTTTTTTTCCTCAGTTTAGGCCGATACGTATTCTTCTACATATTTTTGGTAAAAAAAATCGCAATTAGCGATTATTGATTAGTTTGCGCAAAAGTTATAGCGTTTACAAAATAGGGGATAGTTTTATAGCATTTTTATTAATATTTTTTTTTTTTTACTAGTAATGGCAGCGATCAGCGATTTTTATTGTGACTGCGACATTATGGCGGACACATCGGACATTTTTGACACATTTTTCATTTATACAGAAATCAGTGCTATTTAAATGCACTGATTTGTATGTAAATGACAGTGGCAGTGAAGGAGTTAACCACTAGGGGGCGGGGAGGAGTCAGTGTGACGTGTTGTGTTTTTTTTTTACAGTAGTGGGGGCGTGGCTGTACGTCTGACGTCATTGATCGGCTTTCCCGATGACAGGGAACAGCCAATCAATGACAGGCAGAGTAGGAAGCGCGGGGAGAGGTTTGTTTACACAAACCTCTCCCCGTTCTTCAGCTCCGTAACCCGATCGCGGGATACCAGCGGCGATGGGGTCCGCTGGTCCCGCGCCCGTGGTCACGGAGCTCCCGACCGGGTCACGAGCGTGCCATTCTGTAGATGTATATCTACATCAGGCGGTCGGGAAGCGGTTAATCACGTTATTCACTTTATCATCTTTGTATCTATAATCATTTAAGTAAGCTAGAAATTCAGCTTTAACACAGTACATGTTGGCATTAATGGTTCCCTCAATGAACTGTAGCTCCCCATTGCTGGCAGCACTCATGCAGCCCCATAACATGACACTCCCACCACCATGCTTGACTGTAGGCAAGAAACACTTGCCTTTGTACTCCTCACCTGTCATGAGGGCTCCATCCGTGGCCGGCGACCTGATGATCCTGCCAGTAATCGGCGCCTCAGCATCCCTGGTTCCCGTTCTCGGCTGCCATTGCGCATGCGCGAGCGCGCGCGTGCACGCACGCGCCCGCAGACGGGGGCGAGCGTGCGCGGACGGGTGCGCGCCTCCATTGGCGCCAATGAGGCTATTTAAACCCTCCTGTGACTGACGGTCCCCGCTGTCTGCTCTACAACGTTCTGTGTTTGAAACCTGATCTGAAGTCTGTTTACCTGTATCTGACCCGGCTATCCTTGACCATCCGCTCTGTCCCTGTGTATCGACCTTGGCTTGTCTTTGACCATCCTCTTGTCTGCTCCATCTGTACCGTGCTGCCAGCCTGATATCTGACCCGGCCTGCCTGACCATTCCAGAGCCAGCTTACCTGTTATACCAGTCTGCATACAGATCCAAGTCTGCCTGTTGTTCCAGTCTGCACACAGATACAAGTCTGCCTGTTGTTCCAGTCTGCATACAGATCCAAGTCTGCCTGTTGTTCCAGTCTGCATACAGATACAAGTCTGCCTGTTGTTCCAGTCTGCATACAGATCCAAGTCTGCCTGTTGTTCCAGTCTGAATACAGATACAAGTCTGCCTGTTGTTCCAGTCTGCACACAGATACAAGTCTGCCTGTTGTTCCAGTCTGCATACAGATCCAAGTCTGCCTGTTGTTCCAGTCTGCATACAGATCCAGCTTACCTGTTGTTCCAGTCTGCATACAGATCCAGCTTACCTGTTGTTCCAGTCTGCACACAGATCCAAGTCTGCCTGTTGTTCCAGTCTGCATACAGATCCAGCTTACCTGTTGTTCCAGTCTGCACACAGATCCAAGTCTGCCTGTTGTTCCAGTCTGCACACAGATCCAGCTTACCTGTTGTTCCAGTCTGCCTACAGCTACCTACTTACCTCATCCGCTGAGCTTATCCAGGAAGCTCTTGTACCGGTCTGACCATTCCTGCCAGGCACCTGTGCCCCTCCTGACTCCTGGTCCTACTGTCCCATCATCAGGGGACCGGCGAGTGGGAGCCGCAAGGGAGGCCCTTCTCTGCTAATCAGACTCACCACTACCAGGGAGCGTGACAGTAGCAGACAGCCATGTCTGAGTCTGAGCAGGGGGCCTCTCCTATGGAAGGACTGTGCCAACACCTGGCAGGACTGACCGAGGCGGTAAAGAATCTCCAGCAGGGATACACCCGGTTGGAAGAACGGGTGCTGGCTCTACCACCAACAGCCCCATCTGGGGGAAGTCCAGGACCATCGGTGATAATGCTCCCTCCAGAGCCCCGGGTACCAATCCCCGAGAGATTCTCGGGTGCCCGCAACCTCTTTCGGGACTTCCGTAACTCCTGTGAACTGTTCTTTGCACTACAGCCACGTACTTTTTCCCTGGAAGCCACCAAGGTGGGCTTCGTGATCTCCTTACTCTCCGGAGACCCGCGGACCTGGGCCCACCGCCTCCTAGAGCAGAAGGACCCCGCACTGGCCGGTCTTAATTCATTTTTTGACTCTATGGCCCAACTCTATGAAGACCCCCAACTCGCTGCCACCGCAGAGACCACTCTGCGCGCCCTCCAGCAGGGGCGAAGGCCTGTGGAAGACTATGTCGCGGACTTTAGGCGCTGGGGTGCGGATACCCAGTGGAACGACGCGGCTCTGCGTCACCAGTTCCGCCTAGGACTTTCTGAGGCACTAAAAGATGAGCTGGCGAGAGTTGGGGTACCCCAGACCCTGGACACTCTGATCAACCTGGTCATCCAGATTGACCGACGACTAAGGGAGCGCAGGTCGGAACGTGCATCCGGTTTCCCTCGTCCTACCTGGATGCTCCCCAAGGCCCCAAGTCACCTGCAGACTGGCTCGGTCCAGCGGTCTGTAACCCTCCCTGATTCCTCCGAGCCCATGCAGTTAGGGCTCTTGAGGCCTTCTCTAACTTCTGAGGAACGGCAACGTCGTCGGGTCAACAACTTGTGCCTCTACTGTGGTGAGCCTGGGCACTACGTAAGGAACTGTCCGGCCAAGGCTCGTAAGTGCCCTCTCATGCCTGCTTGCTCTATGGACTCCTCAACCCAGGTCTCCTCTCACCTTGCCCTTTCTGTCTTGTTACAGCTTCCGGGAAGAATCCTCCAGGTACCCGCCATTATTGATTCCGGGGCATGCAGCTGTTTCATGGACTCGTCCTTCGCTGCCCAACACCGGATCTCTCTCCAGTCTAAATCCCAGGGACTGTCAGTTTACCTGGCGGATGGCTCCTCCATCCGTTCAGGCCCGGTTACGCAAGAGACCATCCCACTGCCCATGACCATCTCGGACAATCACCAGGAACTTCTTTGCATGGACATTATCTCCTCTCCATTATCCCCTATAATCCTGGGCATGCCGTGGCTGAAGGCCCACAACCCAGTCATCGACTGGGCCACTGGGATGGTTTCCTTCTCCTCTCAGTACTGTCAGACGTCTTGCAGACCTCCTAATTCCTCCCAGCTGGCTACTCTGCTAAGTGGGGACTCTGAGATGGACCTCCGTCGGGCTATTCCCCAGGCCTACCACGACTATCTAGATGTCTTCAGCAAACAGGCAGCAGAGGTGCTCCCTCCTCACAGGGCTTATGATTGCCCAATTGAACTTTTCCCTGGAGCAGAGATCCCCTTTGGAAGGGTCTTCCCCCTGACAGAAGTGGAGCAAGGCAAGTTGAAGGAGTACATTGAGGAGAACCTCCGAAAAGGCTTCATCCGCCCATCTACCTCTCCTGCGGGCGCGGGCATATTTTTCGTGGAGAAAAAAGATCACACCCTTCGGCCCTGTGTGGACTATAGGGAGCTGAACAACATTACGGTCAAGAACCGTTACCCTCTCCCGTTGGTCCCTGAACTCTTCCAGAGGCTTGGCACGGCCACCATCTTCACGAAGCTTGACCTACGGGGGGCTTATAATCTGGTCCGGATTAAAGACGGGGATGAGTGGAAGACGGCCTTTCGGACACGGTATGGGCATTCCGAGTATCTCGTGATGCCCTTCGGCCTGTGCAATGCCCCCGCAACCTTTCAATACTTCATTAACGACGTACTTCGGGACTTCCTGGACTTGTTTGCCGTGGTATATCTTTACGATATTTTGATTTTTTCCCCCTCTTTAGAGACCCACCGCAGACACGTCAAGGAGGTCCTGGGACGACTCCGTATCCACGGCCTGTATGCCAAGGCAGAGAAATGCCAGTTTGAACAGGAGAGTATCCCCTTCCTTGGGCTAATCATCTCAAGTACAGGCATCAAGATGGACCCCCAGAAGATTTCTGCCATCTTGGAATGGCCCACTCCGGCAGACAAAAAGGGCATCCAACGGTTCATTGGCTTTGCCAATTTTTACCGTAAGTTTATCAGGGGGTTCTCCGCCATTGTGGCGCCTATCACCCAACTGACCAAACAAGGGACCCGGTTCCGGTGGTCTTCCGAGGCCCAGGAGGCCTTTGATGCCCTTAAAACTCTGTTTACCTCGGCACCCATCCTCAGGCACCCGGACTCCTCTCTACCCTTCACCCTGGAGGTTGATGCCTCCGAGATCGCGGTGGGTGCCATTCTGTCCCAGAGACAGGGGGACAAGTCCCTGCTGCACCCGGTCGCCTTCTTCTCCCGCAAGTTGTCCTCGGCCGAGAGGAACTATGATGTGGGCGACCGAGAACTACTGGCGATCAAGGCTGCCCTGGAAGAATGGCGATACCTCCTGGAGGGGGCCTCTCACCCCATTCTAATATTCACCGACCATAAGAATCTGGAATACTTGAAGTCAGCTAAGAGATTGAAACCCAGACAAGCCAGATGGGCACTTTTCTTTTCCCGCTTTACTTTCCATGTGACATACCGGCCCGGATCCAAGAATGTCAAACCAGATGCCCTGTCTAGGATGTACCACAAGCACCAGGAAGAAGATCCCCCTGACACTATTCTGGCCCCAGGAAACTTTCTCCTTCTTCAAGAGGACTTGCTGTCCAAATTCAAACGTGCCTCAGCAGGGCAAAGGCCCACTTCCGAAACCCAGCTACAGGAGAAGGATGGCCTATTCTGGTACGGGGACAAGATCTACACCCCGGAACAGCTCCGGGTAACAACTATGGAGCTGTGCCATGACCACGCCTTGGCTGGTCACTTCGGTGTCGCTAAGACCACCGACTTGGTACAGCGTACCTTCTGGTGGCCTCAACTACGGGCTGACTGTAAAAGATTTGTGGACACTTGCCCCACCTGCATCCGGAACAAGAATCCCAAAACCAGGGCCTGGGGTCTCCTTAAACCCCTGTCTGTCCCAGATCGTCCCTGGAGGATGATCTCCCTGGATTTCATTGTGGAGTTGCCCCCAGCAGAAGGCCACACGACGATCTTTGTGATCGTCGATCGGTTGTCCAAGATGGCTCACTTCATCCCCATGAAGGGCACCCCCTCGGCTCCAGAGACGGCACGGGCCTTTATTAGGGAAATTGTCCGCCTTCACGGGGTCCCGGCTAACATCGTCTCGGATCGAGGGGTACAATTCACCTCTCGATTCTGGAGGTCCCTGTGCCAGTCCTTGGATATCGAACTCTCTCTCTCCTCTGCGTACCATCCTCAGTCTAATGGGCAGACGGAGCGGACCAATCAGACCCTAGAGCAGTACCTGCGCTGCTTCTCCTCCTTCGCCCAAGATGACTGGATCTCCCTTCTGCCCCTGGCCGAGTTCGCATATAACAACGCCACCCACTCCGCCACCAAACAGACCCCCTTTTTCGCCAACTATGGGTACCACCCGGCATTTATGCCTAACTCACTTCCTGACTGCACTGTGCCAGCAGTCCAAGAGCGAATTCAGTTCTTTTCCACCAACAACCAACTTCTTCAGGAGACCATGACTAGGACCCAGGAGTACAACAAAACCGTATTTGACAAAAAGAGACGGGGGGAACTGGTGCTTGTCCCGGGCGAAACTGTATGGCTATCCACCTCTAACCTAAAACTGGCTTGCCCTTCACGGAAACTGGGCCCCAAGTTCTTGGGCCCCTTCCCGGTCAAGAGGAGGATCAACGAGGTGGCTTATGAATTGGAACTTCCAGATTCTTTGAAGATTCACCCGGTCTTCCATGTGTCCTTACTGAAGCCCTCGGTTAGTAACCCTTTCCCCAACCGGAGGGCCATTCCTCCTGATCCGGTCATAGTGGACGGGGAGGAGGAGTTCGAGGTGGAAGCCATCCTTAATGTCAGAAGAAGGCAGAACCAGAACCAGTTTCTAATCAAGTGGAAGGGGTACGGCCCCGAGGAGAACTCCTGGGAGCCCGAGGAGAACATCCACGCTAAGAGTCTAGTCCAATCTTTTAAGAGAGCCCATCCTGAGAAATTTGCCCCGAGGGGCATCCGGAGGCTGCCCCTTAGGGGGGGGCAATGTCATGAGGGCTCCATCCGTGGCCGGCGACCTGATGATCCTGCCAGTAATCGGCGCCTCAGCATCCCTGGTTCCCGTTCTCGGCTGCCATTGCCCATGCGCGAGCGCGCGCGTGCACGCGCGCGCCCGCAGACGGGGGCGAGCGTGCGCGGACGGGTGCGCGCCTCCATTGGCGCCAATGAGGCTATTTAAACCCTCCTGTGACTGACGGTGTCCGATGTCTGCTCTACAACGTTCTGTGTTTGAAACCTGATCTGAAGTCTGTTTACCTGTATCTGACCCGGCTATCCTTGACCATCCGCTCTGTCCCTGTGTATCGACCTTGGCTTGTCTTTGACCATCCTCTTGTCTGCTCCATCTGTACCATGCTGCCAGCCTGATATCTGACCCGGCCTGCCTGACCATTCCAGAGCCAGCTTACCTGTTATACCAGTCTGCATACAGATCCAAGTCTGCCTGTTGTTCCAGTCTGCACACAGATACAAGTCTGCCTGTTGTTCCAGTCTGCATACAGATCCAAGTCTGCCTGTTGTTCCAGTCTGCATACAGATACAAGTCTGCCTGTTGTTCCAGTCTGCATACAGATCCAAGTCTGCCTGTTGTTCCAGTCTGAATACAGATCCAAGTCTGCCTGTTGTTCCAGTCTGCACACAGATACAAGTCTGCCTGTTGTTCCAGTCTGCATACAGATCCAAGTCTGCCTGTTGTTCCAGTCTGTATACAGATCCAGCTTACCTGTTGTCCATTCTGCATACAGATCCAGCTTACCTGTTGTTCCAGTCTGCACACAGATCCAAGTCTGCCTGTTGTTCCAGTCTGCATACAGATCCAGCTTACCTGTTGTTCCAGTCTGCACACAGATCCAAGTCTGCCTGTTGTTCCAGTCTGCACACAGATCCAGCTTACCTTTTGTTCCAGTCTGCCTACAGCTACCTACTTACCTCATCCGCTGAGCTTATCCAGGAAGCTCTTGTACCGGTCTGACCATTCCTGCCAGGCACCTGTGCCCCTCCTGACTCCTGGTCCTACTGTCCCATCATCAGGGGACCGGCGAGTGGGAGCCGCAAGGGAGGCCCTTCTCTGCTAATCAGACTCACCACTACCAGGGAGCGTGACATCACCTGGTTGTCGCCACACACGCTTGACACCATATGAACCAAATAAGTTTATCTTGGTCTCAGACCACAGGACATGGTTCCAGTAATCCATGCCCTTAGTCTGCTTGTCTTCAGCAAACTGTTTGCAGGCTTTCTTGTGCATCATCTTTAGAAGAGGCTTCCTTGTGGGACAACAGCCATGCAGACATTTGATGCAGTGGGCAATGTATGGTCTGAGCACTGACAGGCTGACCCCCCACCCCTTCAACATGTGCAGCAATGCTGGCAGGCACTCATACGTCTATTTCCCAAAGACAACTTCCTGGATATAATGATGAGCATGTGCACTCAACTTCTTTGGTCAACCATAGTGAGGCCTGTCCTGAGTGGAACCTGTCCTGTTAAAAAGCTGTATGATCTTGGCTACCATTCTGCAGCTCAGTTTCAGGGTCTTATAGCCTAGGCCATCTTTATGTAGAGCAACAATTCTTTTTTTCAGATCCTCAGAGAGTTCTTTGCCACAAGGTGCCATGTTAAACTTCAAGTGACCAGTATGAGAGAGTTAGGGCTCTTTCACATGGACGGACCGTATGTCCGTTTTTCATCCTTCCGTTTTCGGATGAAAAATGGACATACAGGTATCCCTATGGGATAGCGGGTGTCATCGGATGAGCATCCGCTGACACCCGCTCTCGTCCGTGCCCGCTATGCTCCGTTTCTGCAGACGGAGGAAAACCCTATTTTTTCATCCGTCTGCAGAGCGGATCGGATGACAACGGACTCTACGGTCCGTCGTCACCCGATCCCCCATAGGGGAGAGCGGCGCTCTGACAGGTCCGTCCCTGCACGGAGTGCAGAGACGGACCTGTCATCTTCCTGCTCAGCGGAGATTGCTCCGGCGATCCCCCCTGAGCAAGCGGCTATCCACGGGGCGGATCTGCACTGATCCGCCCCGTGTGAAAGAGCCCTTTAGAGCGATAACACCAAATTTTACACACCTGCTCCCCATTCACACCTGAAACCCTGTAAGACTAACGAGTTACATGACACTGGGGAGGGAAAATGGCTAATTGGGCCCAAATTGGACATTTTCACTTAGGTGTGTACTCACTTTTGTTGCCAGCGGTTTAGGCTGTGTGTTGAGTTATTTGAGGGGACAGCAAATTTACACTGTTATACAAGCTGTACACTCACTACTTTACATTGTAGCAGTGTCATCTCTTCAGTGTTGTCACATGAAAAGATATAATAAAATATTTACAAAAATGTGAAGGGTATACATATAATATACTGTCAGAGGCGTAACTGGAATCTTCAGGGCCCCGATGCAAGAAACAATGAAGGGCCCCCACTAGGTCTACAAAAGATCTCAGGCTAGAGCCCACAGCAGCAAAGTAAATAAAGTAATTCACTTGGGCGGGCATACACGTGTGTGTGTGTGTGTGTGTGTGTGTGTGTGTGTGTAATATCGTTACATATCTGTGCGGATCCCCCCTTACATCAGGGTCCCCAGAGAGCCGCCCCTTACATCAGGGTCCCCAGAGAGCCGTCCCTTACATCAGGGTCCCCAGAGAGCCGCCCCTTACATCAGGGTCCCCAGAGAGCCGCCCCTTACATCAGGGTCCCCAGAGAGCCACCCTTACATCAGGGTCCCCAGAGAGCCCATTCCTTACATCAGGGTCCCCAGAGAAACCCCCTTACAGCAGGGTCCCCAGAGAGCCTCCCCTTACAACAGGGTCCCAGAGAGCCTCCCCTTACAACAGGGCCCCAGAGAGCCTCCCCTTACATCAGGGTCCCCAGAGAGCCCCCCTTACATCAGGGTCCCCAGAGAACCCCCCCTTACATCAGGGTCCCCAGAGAACCCCCCTTACCTCAGGGTCCCCAGCGATCCTTCCTTACATCAGGGTCTCCAGAGAGCCCCTCCTTACATCAGGGTCCCCAGAGAGCCCCTCCTTACATCAGGGTCCCCAGAGAGCCCCTCCTTACTCAGGGTCCCCAGAGAGCCTTCCTTACATCATGGTCCACATAGAGCCCCTCCTTACATCAGGGTCCCCAGAGAAACCCCTTTACATCAGGGCCACCAGAGAGCCTTTCTTGCATCAGGGTGCCCCCCTTACATCAGGGTCCCCAGAGAGCCGTCCCTTACATCAGGGTCCCCAGAGAGCCGCCCCTTACATCAGGGTCCCCAGAGAGCCGCCCCTTACATCAAGGTCCCCAGAGAGCCACCCTTACATCAGGGTACCCAGAGAGCCCATTCCTTACATCAGGGTCCCCAGAGAAACCCCCTTACATCAGGGTCCCCAGAGAAACCCCCTTACATCAGGGCCCCAGAGAGCCTCCCCTTACATCAGGGTCCCCAGAGAGCCCCCCCTTACATCAGGGTCCCCAGAGAACCCCCCCCCTTACACCAGGCTCCCCAGAGAACCCCCCTTACCTCAGGGTCCCCAGAGATCCTTCCTTACATCAGGGTCTCCAGAGAGCCCCTCCTTACATCAGAGTCCCCAGAGAGCCCCTCTTACCTCAGGGTCCCCAGAGTGCCTTCCTTACATCAACGTCCCCAGAGAAACCCCTTTACATCAGGGCCACCAGAGAGCCTTTCTTGCATCAGAGTCCATAGAGAGCCCCCCTTACATCAGGGTCCCCAGGATGCCCCCCTTACATCAGGGTTCCCAGGGTGCCCCCCTTACATCAGGGTTCCCAGGGTGCCCCCCTTACATCAGGGTCCCCAGGGTGCCCCCCTTACAACAGGTTCCCCAGAGAGCCCCACTTACATCAGGTGCCCCAGAGAGCCCCTTCCTTACATCAGGGTCCCCAGAGAGCCCCCCTTACATCAGGGTCCCCAGACAGTGACACCCCCTTCCAGAAGTTACCCTGTACCTGGCTGGTCTTCGCTGTGCACCTCCAACCCCCAGAACATCTCTGTACCCCCTACCTGGGGGGAGATGGGAGGCAGCGATTGGCAGCTCTATGGTGTCCGTGAACCGTGGGATCTCCCTGAAGCTTGTAGTTCTCTCTCCGACTGTATCCAATGGAGAGGGGAGGGGCCTCCAACCCAGGCATGCATCATCAAGAGTGTAGAAGCAGAGCAACACACTAAAGAGCAAAGCCGATACATGCCCCCCCTCTCCACTGTATACAGGCACCATAGAGCTGCCGATCGCCTCCTCCCACCTCCCCCCCTGCATGTTAAACGGACAGCCAGGGGTGCAGGGGGAGATGCTGGATCTTGCCCCCCCCCCCACAGCGGCAGGACGTCAGGGCCCAGTCACAAGTGCGACTGCAGCGACCCCTATAGTTTCACCACTTCACCACTGTATACATTAGTATCGTTTTTTTTAACAGGCCACAATTTCTTAGAGATTGAGCAGCCATTTAGCATCTGAAAGAAATGTGTCTTTTTTTGGACACCGACAATGTAAGTAACATACAGATTTGTACCACAGCTAGAAAATTTCAGAATAGTGAGACTGGGCCATTTCAAAGTAAGGAATCACTGCTAGGGCACACTGCAAAAAGTAAAACAAAAATTCACAGCTCAAGAAGCAGCATGGGGATACATAAATGATTTACAGTTTGTAATTGTGATATGCTGTACTTCACCAAAATTAATGTACTATTTACCCAGCCCCCATAATGAAACATTTTCTACTTCTATAAGACCCCTTTCACCCTGGGGCGTCGGGCTGTCGGCGGTACTGTCGTTTTTGCAGGGGTTTTCGGCGCTAGCGGGGTGGTTTTAACCCCCGCTAGCGTCCGAAAAAGGGTTAAAACGACCCGCAGGTTCTGATGCGGTGCCAATTCAGTTTAATGGGCAGGAGCAGTTTACCGCTCCTTCACCGCTCCAAAGATGCTGCTTGCAGGAAATTTTTTAGCATCCTGCCAACACACCGCTCCAGTGTGAAAGCCCTCTAGCTTTCACAATGGAGAGACAGGAGAGGCGCTTTACCGGTGCTATGCAGGCGCTATTTTTAGCGATGTAGCGTCTGTAAAGCACCTCAGTGTGAAAGGGGTCTTAAAGAAGCTTTGTAAAATGTTGTCTTCAGATGTAAATAGTGCTAAAGTACCATAACCCAACACAAATATTCTTGCACAGAAGAGGATTGATCCTGGGCAAAAGATTTATATTTTGAGCAACTGTGACACAGCTGTGGAAAAATTGGGCCTTGCGTGTTGGTGGTGCCAAAAAACAGTAAACAAACAGAATTCTCCTACACAGGTAGGACCCTTATGAAAAAAAATTACAGTATGCTTCAATGTTTTTTTTTATTAATTTTTCAATAAAACATCCATACAGAAAGAAAAATGACATTGACTATTTCAGTTAAACAAAAGACAGTGAAACAGTATTGTGTTATAGTAAGCACTCTTACTATACAGAAGATTTAATTTAGCTTGATTGGTGGAGATGAGAGTAAACTGATTGTGTGTTGAAGACCCTGACCCCTACCCCAGACACCCCTATTGGGCACACACTGTGTCATGGGGCTGTAGGAAAGATCACCAACCTTATCACACTATAGCATTGCACATCCTTTGTCAGTGATACTCCACAGTACTCCATACAGTTATAAGGAGATATTGAGAAGTCTAGTGTGCTAAGTGAGTAAATAAAAACTTGAGGACTGTATTGTTTAAAACATACACAAAATCATTATCAGAAAGCAGAGGAGCGCCATTTAGAGAGAGTAAAAAATAAAAAAAGTGTCAAGCTCCAAAAACTGCTTTCCCTGGGCAACTAATGGCTCCTGAAATTAGACATCCTGCCCAGCTCATAACTAGTATACATTAGAATTGAGATCTTGATTTTGACAGTAGGAAAGGAACTCAATACTTCAGTGTCAAAGTCATAAATCTGTGTAATAGAGGTAGTAGTATAGAAAAGAATTACAGAGAAGGGAAAATAATAGAGAAGAGGATCACCAGCCACCAAGACGTTCACCCCCCTGCTTAAAGCGGAGCTCCACCCGCACCAAAAATATTTAAAAAGTCAGCAGCTACAAATACTGCAACTGCTGACTTTTAATAAATGGACACTTACCTGTTCCAGGTTCCAGTGGTGTCGGCAGAAGACGACGAGTGACCGCTTGCCATACTCTGTCAGGGAATCAGGAAGTGAAGCCTGCAGCTTCACTGCCCGGTTCCCTACTGCGCATGCGCGAGTTGCGCTGCGCGTCTTTATTGGTCCCCGTTGTGTCCTGGGAACTGTGTGTTTCCCAAGACACAACGGGAACCCTCGGATATGGGCGGGGCAGATACCTGTATTATACAGGTATCTGCACCCCCCTCCCCCCTGAAAGGTGCCAATTGTGGCACCGGAGGGGGGGGGAGGAATTCGATAAGCGGAAGTTCCACTTTAGGGTGGAACTCCGGTTTAAGAACAGCTAATATCTGGAAAAAAAGGAAATACTCACATGGTGCGCCCATGGTTCCCATATCGCCTACAAAGTCCAGAAGGGTGCTAACCATTTTTTCTTGGGCCATTATCCAAGAGACCTTCCTCTTAGTTTCTAAGATAAAGACCCTTTGTTGCTTCGATGCCTTAGATATGGATATTTTGGCTCCTAACAAAATAAAGAAGATTAGCTTCTGAGTATGCTTGGGAACTTTCGGGATGGAGAAATGAAGGAGGGTTACAGATGGGGTCTTGGGGACCGAGTATATAGTGACTTTGCAGAGTAGGTGAAAAAGCTTGTTCCAAAACCCTCAAATTTTCGGCATTCCCATCAAACGTGTATCATCTTGCCTAGCATGTGACATCCTCTAATGCCACGTACACGCGACCAGACTTTTTGACAGCAAAGGTCCGATGGAACGAATCCGCCGGACAATTCGATCGTGTGGGGGCTTCATCAGACCTTTGCTGTCCAAAAATTAGAATTTGAAATTTAGAAATAGAACATGTTTTAAGTTTTCCCGCCGGAACTCCGCCGGAACCAGTTCCTATCCGGAAACCCGTTCGTCTGTATGCTAGTCCGACAGACCAAATACGACGCAAGGGCAGCTACAGCACCTGCCCGCGAGAATGTTTCCAGCTTGATGCTTTCATGCTGGTTCTCGGCTGCAGGATACTGTACATCTCGCGCTCGATGCAATAGAAAAAACAAATTTTCCTATTGCAGTGAGCACGAGAGAGAGGCGACAATGTCCCTTAGGTCTGGTATGGATTTTAAGGGGTAACCCTACGCCAAAAAAACGGCATGGGGGTCCCCCCAAAGTCCATACCAGACCCTTATCCGAGACCGCAGCCCGGCCAGTCAGGAAAGGGGGTGGGTGATGAGCAAGCGCCGCCCCTCCTGTACTGTACCAGGCCGTGTGCCCTCAACATGAGGGGGTGGATGCTCCGGGGAAGGGGGATGAGGACAAGGGCCTCTTCCCGACAACCCTGGCCGTTGGTTGTCGGGGTCTGTGGGCAGGGGGCTTATCGGAATCTGGGATCCCCTTTAATAAGGGGGCCCCCAGATCCCGGCCCCCACCCTATGTGAATGAGCACCCCTACCCATTCACCTGGGGAAAAAAGTGTCAATAAAAAAAAAAAATCACACTAGACAGGTTTTTAAAGAAATTTATTAGGCAGCTCCGGAGGTCTTCTTCCGACTTTGGGGGTCTCTTCCGACTTCTCCACGCTTTCCGGTTCATCTCCGGTCTCTTCTCCTGCCTTTTCTCACGCTCTCAGGTTCTTCGCGCTCTCCGGTATCTTCTCCCGGTCTCCGGTTCTTCTCCGCACTCTCTGGTATCTTCTGCCAGGCTCCTCCGCTATCTTCTTCCAGCTCTTTTCTTCCGATGTTGACACAACGCTCTCTCCCGCTGTAATGCTGTGTACACGGTGCGCAACGACATATATAGGCATGGGGCATGATGGCACAGTCCCAGCATGCCCTGGGACCCGGCCCCTTATGACATCACCACCCGGGGCATGCTGGGACTGTGCCGTCATAAGGGGCGGGTCACCACGTAGAGCGTGGAGAAGAACCGGAGACTGGGAGAAGATACTGCAGAGCGCGGAGAAGAACTGGAGAGTGGGAGAAGAGGCCGGAAAGCACGGAGAAGTCGGACGAGATCCCCAAAATTGGAAGAAGACCCCCGGAGCTGCCTAATAAAAACCTGTCTAGTGTGTTTTTTTTTTATCGACACTTTTTACCCCCAGGTGAATGGGTAGGGGTACAATGCACCCCATACTCATTCACATAGGGTGGGGGGCCGGGATCTGGGGGCCCCCTTATTAAAGGGGGCTCCCGGATTCTGATAATCGGCATTCGGTTACCCCTTAAAATCCATACCAGGCAATGGGGCTCGCAAGGTGTAAATCTCCCAGATGAAAGTGGCGAGATTGACTTCCTTTTCTAGTCCCATCGTACCTGGAGTCACGTTCAAAATTAACAGATTTTACACCGTCCACTCGTTCGGAAAGTCAGTCGGAACTCCTGTCTGCTGGAAACTCTGATCGTGTGTACGCGACATAAAGCATAGCGAAGAAGAGGAGGGAAAGATGGCAGCCAGTCTTGTAGGGACTAGGTACCATCTTGTGAGAACCTTAAGGCTGGCTTCTATTAGGGAGTAGGGATGAGCCGAACACCCCCGGGTTCGGTTCGCACCAGAACCTTCGAACCGACCGAAAGTTCGCGCAAATTTTCGAACCCTATACGTTATAATGGACGCGAACGTTCGAAATCAAAAGTGCTAATTACAACGGCCAATATGCATGTTAATGTCATAAAACAGGTTTGGGGACCCGGGTCCTGCCCCAGGGGACATATATCAATGCAAAAAGAACTTTTAAAAACTAACGTTTTTTCGGGAGCAGTCATTTTAATGATGCATAAAGTGAAAAAAAAAAAAGTGAAATTTTCCTTTAAATATGGTACCTGGGGGGTGTCTAAAGTATGCCTGTGAAGTGGCATGTGTTTCCCGTGTTTAGAACTGTCCTTGCACAAAATGACATTTGTAAAGGAAAAAAAGAAGCCATTTAAAAACCACTTGCGGCTTTAGGTTTGTTCTTAAGTAGAATCTGAACAGGTACATTATGAAGTGTAGCTCCATCCCAAAAAAAATCTATTTTTAAGCTTTTTGGAGAACATAGGGAGGGGTTATCACCCCTGTAACATTTGCTGTCTTTGCACATCTGTTCAGAACATGTCACCTCACTTTCCGTCCCAATGACAAATGTTTTTGGAAAAAGTGGGGTTTTAATTGAAACAAGGATTGGTGATAAAGTATCAGTAGAGAGGAGATACCTTTTTCCCAAATTAAATCTAACAGGATAGAATTTCCCTTCCTAGGGGTAGATTTCCTCTCACTTCCTGTTTTCTCTTTCCATTTGCAAGTAGGAGTCGTTTGTAAGTTGGATGTTTGAAAGTAGGGGCCTGGCGTATATACTCTGCAGAAATTTGCCCTATTAGATGTTGGTGTAGCCACAAGACTGGTGGGCACAGGAATGGGCCCTGCTGTGAGTTAATAGATCAAGATTTGTAATTGCATGCACCTGTTGAACAGGGCAGAAAAATTGGGGGTGGTGGTGGTGGTGGTGGACGGTTTTGCCACAAGACTGTAAGCTCTCACAGTTACTCTTGGTGGGCGCAGGAATGGGCCCTGCTGTGAGTTATTAGATCAAGATTTGTAATTGCAAGCACCTGATGAACAGGGCAGAAAAATTGGGCCTTTGGCGGTGGTGGTGGACGGTGTTGCCACAAGACTGTAGGCTCTCACAGTTACTCTTGGTGGGCGCAGGAATGGGCCCTGCTGTGAGTTATTAGATCAAGATTTGTAATTGCAAGCACCTGATGAACAGGGCAGAAAAATTGGGCCTTTGGCGGTGGTGGTGGACGGTGTTGCCACAAGACTGTAGGCCCTCATAGTTACTCTTGGTGGGCGCAGGAATGGGCCCTGCTGTGAGTTATTAGATCAAGATTTGTAATTGCAAGCACCTGATGAACAGGGCAGAAAAATTGGGCCTTTGGCGGTGGTGGTGGACGGTGTTGCCACAAGACTGCAGGCCCTCATAGTTACTCTTGGTGGGCGCAGGAATGGGCCCTGCTGTGAACTATTAGATCAAGATTTGTAATTACCCGCCCCTGTTAAACAGGGGCTGAAAAATTGTGCCTTAGGCACTGGTGCTGGTGCCACAACACTGCAACCCCTCACAGAGACTGTACTTGGAGCACAGCAGTCACACGTGTTGCGAAGCATTTTTTTAAAAAATTGTAAGTACACGCCCCTGTTAAACAGGGGCTGAAAAATTGTGCCTTAGGCACTGGTGCTGGTGCCACAACACTGCAACCCGGCCCTCACAGATACTGTACTTGGAGCACAGCAGTCACACGTGTTGCGAAGCATTTTTTTTAAAAATTGTAAGTACACGCCCCTGTTAAACAGGGGCTGAAAAATTGTGCCTTAGGCACTGGTGCTGGTGCCACAACACTGCAACCCCTCACAGATACTGTACTTGGAGCACAGCAGTCACATGTGTTGCGAAGCATTTTTTTAAAAAATTGTAAGTACCCGCCCCTGTTAAACAGGGGCTGAAAAATTGTGCCTTAGGCACTGGTGTGGTGGCATGGATCATTGAGGAGGAGGAAGAGGATAGTCAGTGAACATAACAGGACAGTCACTCAGCATCAGCATAGGCAGTCTTGAAGGGATGTGACATTAAAAATTATTCGGTTATATCCGCCTCAGGTGCCTGGTAGCTGGTGGTGATCCAAGACTGATTCATTTTGATGAAGGTCAGTCGATCAACCGAGGCGGTGGACAGGCGCACCCTATGATCAGTCACAAATCCTCCAGCAGCACTGAATGTGCGTTCGGAAAGAACGCTGGAGGCAGGACAGGCCAGTAGCTCAATTGCATACTGTGCAAGCTCTGGCCAGTGATCCATCCTCAGGACCCAGTAAGCCAGAGGATTTTCGGTGGGAAAGGTGTCCAAGTCTGACCTTGCCCCAAGGTATTCCTGCACCATGTATATCAGACGCTGGCGATGGTTGCTGGAACCGATCATACCTTGGGGCTGCGGACTAAAAAATTGTCTGAACGCATCGGTCAGACGTCCACCTTCCCCACCGCTCCTTCTGCCACTGACCGAAGCCTCAGCAACTCGTCGCCCAGGACCAGGAGTTTGTAGCCTCCCAGTTTCTGGGAACGCGTTGCACAGACCTTTCTGCAAGGCCTCCCTGAGATGTCTCATCCTCTGCTCCCTCTGCGACGGCAAGATAAGGTCCGCAACCTTACCCTTGTACCGCGGATCAAGGAGAGTGGCCAGCCAGTAATGGTCCCTCTCCTTGATCCGAAGAACACGAGGATCCTTCCGCAGGCTTTGCAGGATCAGGGAGGCCATGCAGCGTAGGTTAGCTGAGGCATTCGGTCCGGAGTCTTCTGGGTCACTGAGGATGACATGATCGCCAGCCACCTCCTCCCAGCCACGTACAAGTCCACTGGTTTGTTGGGACTGTACATCATCCCTAAAAGACTGCTGCTGCTGATGCTGAGTGCCAGGCTCCACCTCCATGCTCACACAATCCTCCTCCTCCTCCTCCTCCTCCTCCTCCTCATCCTCTTCCTGTGTGATGGGTGGGACAGAAGGAACACTGTCCGGATAAAGGGGGCCTTGAGAGGCAAGGAAGTCCTCCTCTTCCTGCCTCTGTTCTGCCTCAAGTGCCCTGTCCATTATCCCACGCAGCGTATGCTCCAACAGGTGGACAAGAGGGACAGTGTCACTGATGCATGCACTGTCACTGCTCACCATCCTCGTGGCCTCCTCAAATGGTGAGAGGACAGTGCATGCATCCCTGATCATGCTCCACTGACGTGGGGAAAAAAAACCAAGCTCCCCTGACCCTGTCCTGGTGCCGTAGTCGCAAAGGTACTCATTGATGGCCCTCTGCTGCGTGTGCAGTCGCTGCAGCATGGCCAACGTTGAGTTCCACCTGGTGGGCATGTCACATATTAGGCGGTTCTTGGGCAGGTTCAGCTCCTTTTGCAGCTCAGTCAGCCGAGCACTGGCATTATAAGATCGGCGGAAATGCACACAGACTTTCCTGGCCTGCCTCAGGACATCCTGTAAGCCTGGGAACCTGCCCAAGAACCGCTGCACCACCAGGTTGAGGACGTGAGCCATGCAGGGCACATGGGTGAGCTGCCCCTGTCGCAGGGTGGAGAGGAGGTTGGTGCCATTGTCAGAAACGACCATTCCTGGCTTAAGCTGACGTGGCGTCAACCACCTCTCGGCCTGCCCCTGCAGAGCTGCCAGAACCTCTGGCCCAGTGTGGCTCCTGTCCCCCAAACACACCAGCGCAAGCACGGCATGGCATCTTTTTGCCTGCGTACTTGCGTAGCCCCTTGTACGCCTACGGAGCACCGCTGGTTCCAAGGACAGAGCACTGGAGGAAGAAGAAGAGGAGGGGGTGGAGGAGAGAGGTGTGTCACAACCAGTAGCAGTAGTAGCGTTTTGGAGGCGTGGTGGCGGAACAACCTCCAACACTACTGCACCTTGTCCTGCATCCCTCCCAGCTGCCAATAGAGTGACCCAATGGGCCGTGAAAGAAATGTACCGTCCCTGTCCATGCCTGCTGGACCATGAGTCAGCGGTAATATGCACCTTACCGCTGACCGCCCTGTCCAGCGAGGCATGGACATTGCCCTCCACATGCCGGTAGAGAGACGGAATCGCCTTCCGTGAGAAAAAGTGGCGTTTGGGAACCTGCCACTGAGGAACCGCACATTAAACAAACTCACGGAAGGGGGCCGAGTCTACCAACTGAAAAGGCAGCAGTTGAAGTGCTAGCAATTTAGCCAGGCTAGCATTCAACCGCTGGGCATGTGGATGGCTGGGAGTGTACTTCTTTCTACGGTCCAGCAGCTGGGGCAGGGAAATTTGCCTGCTGCAATCGGACGTCGGTGTACTGCAAGTACTTGGTTGTGACACACCTAATTCTACACCTTCAGTCCTCTCAGAGCAGCTTTCAGAGAGGACTGAAGGTGTAGTGGGGATGGAGATCCCAGCTGAGGAGGAGCAAGGAGAGGTCCGCTTAGTTCTTTGGTGTGGGTCTTTTATGTGTGCCTGCCAACGAGCTGCATGGCAGGTCGCCATATGTCTGGTCATGCTTGTGGTGCCCAAGCGGCTGATGTTTTGGCCACGCGAGATACGCTTGAGACAAATATTGCAAATAGCAGTGGTGCGATCTGCTGCACTCGTCTCAAAAAAGGCCCACACCAAAGAACTTTTCTGATAACGTGCAGAGGCAGCGCCCTGCACAGGCGGAGCTCTGCGGTGTTGTACAGTTGCTGTGCTGGCCTCTACCTGGCCTCCAGGGGGCACCCTGCCTCGTTGGACATGTGACGCCGCATCCTCCTCCTCCTCGTCCTCCTCCTCATCCTCTCTCCCTTCAGGCACCCACGTGGAGTCAGTGACCTCATCATCCCCTCCCTCTTCACCACTAGAGCAAACCTGGCAGTAAGCTGCAGCTGGTGGAACAGTACTGCCAGATTCCTCAAGCTGGGTATCATCATCCGAGCCTTCGAATCGTTGGGCATCCTCCTGGAGCATGTACCCAACACTGTGCTCAAAGAGTTCGGGGGACTCCTCAGGAGGACATGGTGGGTCTAGGGAAGGGGTGGCTGATGATGCTCTGCCAGTACCCTGAGCCTGGGTGAGAGAGGATGAGGAGGATGAGGAGGGCTTGGTCATCCATTCTACCAAGCCTTCAGCATGATGCGGCTCCACATGTCCAGCTGCCGAAAACAAAGACGCGCGTGTCCCATGGCCACGTGCTGATGACGATGCACGACCACGTCCACGTCCACGGCCACGTCCACTAGAAACAGAGCCTGCCTGCCCTGTGTTCTTGGCTCTGCACGCTCTGCCTCCCCTTGGCGGTCTTCCAGCCATTGTAGTCGGTAGTCCTGTGGGTGCTGCTGAGAAGAATATATAGGAGCTCTGTGTGATGCCACTAACACACTAGAAGTCCTGTGGGTGCTGCTGAGAAGAAAATATAGGAGCTCTGTGTGATGCCACTAACACACTAGAAGTCCTATGGGTGCTTCTGCAAAGAAAAAAGAGGAGCTCTGTGTGATGCCACTAACACACTAGAAGTCCTATGGGTGCTTCTGCAAAGAAAATAGAGGAGCTCTGTGTGATGCCACTAACACACTAGAAGTCCTGTGGGTGCTGCTGAGAAGAAAATATAGGAGCTCTGTGTGATGCCACTAACACACTAGAAGTCCTGTGGGTGCTTCTGCAAAGAAAATAGGGGAGCTCTGTGTGATGCCACTAACACACTAGAAGTCCTATGGGTGCTTCTGCAAAGAAAAAAGAGGAGCTCTGTGTGATGCCACTAACACACTAGAAGTCCTATGGGTGCTTCTGCAAAGAAAATAGAGGAGCTCTGTGTGATGCCACTAACACACTAGAAGTCCTGTGGGTGCTGCTGAGAAGAAAATATAGGAGCTCTGTGTGATGCCACTAACACACTAGAAGTCCTGTGGGTGCTTCTGCAAAGAAAATAGGGGAGCTCTGTGTGATGCCACTAACACACTAGAAGTCCTATGGGTGCTTCTGCAAAGAAAAAAGAGGAGCTCTGTGTGATGCCACTAACACACTAGAAGTCCTATGGGTGCTTCTGCAAAGAAAATAGAGGAGCTCTGTGTGATGCCACTAACACACTAGAAGTCCTGTGGGTGCTGCTGAGAAGAAAATATAGGAGCTCTGTGTGATGCCACTAACACACTAGAAGTCCTATGGGTGCTTCTGCAAAGAAAATAGAGGAGCTCTGTGTGATGCCACTAACACACTAGAAGTCCTGTGGGTGCTTCTGCAAAGAAAATAGAGGAGCTCTGTGTGATGCCACTAACACACTAGAAGTCCTGTGGGTGCTGCTGAGAAGAAAATATAGGAGCTCTGTGTGATGCCACTAACACACTAGAAGTCCTATGGGTGCTTCTGCAAAGAAAATAGAGGAGCTCTGTGTGATGCCACTAACACACTAGAAGTCCTGTGGGTGCTTCTGCAAAGAAAATAGAGGAGCTCTGTGTGATGCCACTAACACACTAGAAGTCCTGTGGGTGCTGCTGAGAAGAAAATATAGGAGCTCTGTGTGATGCCACTAACACACTAGAAGTCCTATGGGTGCTTCTGCAAAGAAAATAGAGGAGCTCTGTGTGATGCCACTAACACACTAGAAGTCCTGTGGGTGCTACTGAGAAGAAAATATAGGAGCTATGTGTGATGCCACTAACACACTAGAAGTCCTATGGGTGCTTCTGCAAAGAAAATAGAGGAGCTCTGTGTGATGCCACTAACACACTAGAAGTCCTGTGGGGTGCTGCTGAGAAGAAAATATAGGAGCTCTGTGTGATGCCACTAACACACTAGAAGTCCTATGGGTGCTTCTGCAAAGAAAATAGAGGAGCTCTGTGTGATGCCACTAACACACTAGAAGTCCTGTGGGTGCTGCTGAGAAGAAAATATAGGAGCTCTGTGTGATGCCACTAACACACTAGAAGTCCTATGGGTGCTTCTGCAAAGAAAATAGAGGAGCTCTGTGTGATGCCACTAACACACTTGAAGTCCTGTGGGTGCTTCTGCAAAGAAAATAGAGGAGCTCTGTGTGATGCCACTAACACACTAGAAGTCCTGTGGGTGCTGCTGAGAAGAAAATATAGGAGCTCTGTGTGATGCCACTAACACACTAGAAGTCCTATGGGTGCTTCTGCAAAGAAAATAGAGGAGCTCTGTGTGATGCCACTAACACACTAGAAGTCCTGTGGGTGCTGCTGAGAAGAAAATAGAGGAGCTCTGTGTGATGCCACTAACACACTAGAAGTCCTATGGGTGCTTCTGCAAAGAAAATAGAGGAGCTCTGTGTGATGCCACTAACACACTAGAAGTCCTGTGGGTGCTGCTGAGAAGAAAATATAGGAGCTCTGTGTGATGCCACTAACACACTAGAAGTCCTATAGGTGCTTCTGGGAAGAAAATATAGGTCTGTGTGATGGGACTAACACACTTCAAGTCCTATAGGTGCTTCTGGGAACAAAATATAGGATCTCTGTGTGATGGGACTAACACACTTCAAGTCCTATAGGTGCTTCTGGGAACAAAATATATGATCTCTGTGTGATGGGACTAACACACTTCAAGTCCTATAGGTGCCTCTGGGAAGAAAATATAGGTCTGTGTGATGGGACTAACACACTTCAAGTCCTATAGGTGCTTCTGGGAACAAAATATATGATCTCTGTGTGATTGGACTAACACACTTCAAGTCCTATAGGTGCTTCTGGGATCAAAATATATGATCTCTGTGTGATGGGACTAACACACTTCAAGTCCTATAGGTGCTTCTGGGAACAAAATATATGATCTCTGTGTGATGGGACTAACACACTTCAAGTCCTATAGGTGCCTCTGGGAAGAAAATATAGGTCTGTGTGATGGGACTAACACACTTCAAGTCCTATAGGTGCTTCTGGGAACAAAATATAAGATCTCTGTGTGATTGGACTAACACACTTCAAGTCCTATAGGTGCTTCTGGGAACAAAATATATGATCTCTGTGTGATGGGACTAACACACTTCAAGTCCTATAGGTGCTTCTGGGAACAAAATATATGATCTCTGTGTGATGGGACTAACACACTTCAAGTCCTATAGGTGCTTCTGGGAACAAAATATATGATCTCTGTGTGATTGGACTAACACACTTCAAGTCCTATAGGTGCTTCTGGGAAGAAAATATAGGTCTGTGTGATGGGACTAACACACTTCAAGTCCTATAGGTGCTTCTGGGAACAAAATATATGATCTCTGTGTGATTGGACTAACACACTTCAAGTCCTATAGGTGCTTCTGGGAACAAAATATATGATCTCTGTGTGATGGGACTAACACACTTCAAGTCCTATAGGTGCTTCTGGGAACAAAATATATGATCTCTGTGTGATGGGACTAACACACTTCAAGTCCTATAGGTGCTTCTGGGAACAAAATATATGATCTCTGTGTGATTGGACTAACACACTTCAAGTCCTATAGGTGCTTCTGGGAAGAAAATATAGGTCTGTGTGATGGGACTAACACACTTCAAGTCCTATAGGTGCTTCTGGGAACAAAATATATGATCTCTGTGTGATTGGACTAACACACTTCAAGTCCTATAGGTGCTTCTGGGAACAAAATATATGATCTCTGTGTAATTGGACTAACACACTTCAAGTCCTATAGGTGCTTCTGGGAACAAAATATATGATCTCTGTGTGATTGGACTAACACACTTCAAGTCCTATAGGTGCTTCTGGGAACAAAATATATGATCTCTGTGTGATGGGACTAACACACTTCAAGTCCTATAGGTGCTTCTGGGAAGAAAAATGTAGGTCTGTGTGATGGGACTAACACACTTCAAGTCCTATAGGTGCTTCTGGGAACAAAATATATGATCTCTGTGTGATGGGACTAACACACTTCAAGTCCTATAGGTGCTTCTGGGAAGGAAATATAGGTCTGTGTGATGGGACTAACACACTTCAAGTCCTATAGGTGCTTCTGGGAACAAAATATATGATCTCTGTGTGATGGGACTAACACACTTCAAGTCCTATAGGTGCTTCTGGGAACAAAATATATGATCTCTGTGTGATGGGACTAACACACTTCAAGTCCTATAGGTGCTTCTGGGAAGAAAATGTAGGTCTGTGTGATGGGACTAACACACTTCAAGTCCTATAGGTGCTTCTGGGAACAAAATATATGATCTCTGTGTGATGGGACTAACACACTTCAAGTCCTATAGGTGCTTCTGGGAAGGAAATATAGGTCTGTGTGATGGGACTAACACACTTCAAGTCCTATAGGTGCTTCTGGGAACAAAATATATGATCTCTGTGTGATGGGACTAACACACTTCAAGTCCTATAGGTGCTTCTGGGAAGAAAATGTAGGTCTGTGTGATGGGACTAACACACTTCAAGTCCTATAGGTGCTTCTGGGAAGGAAATATAGGTCTGTGTGATGGGACTAACACACTTCAAGTCCTATAGGTGCTTCTGGGAACAAAATATATGATCTCTGTGTGATGGGACTAACACACTTCAAGTCCTATAGGTGCTTCTGGGAACAAAATATATGATCTCTGTGTGATGGGACTAACACACTTCAAGTCCTATAGGTGCTTCTGGGAAGGAAATATAGGTCTGTGTGATGGGACTAACACACTTCAAGTCCTATAGGTGCTTCTGGGAACAAAATATATGATCTCTGTGTGATGGGACTAACACACTTCAAGTCCTATAGGTGCTTCTGGGAACAAAATATAGGAGCTCTGCCTGCCTGCCACGAACACACTACAAGTCCTATAGGTGCTTCTGGGAACAAAATATAGGAGCTCTGCCTGCCTGCCACGAACACACTACAAGTCCTATAGGTGCTTCTGGGAACAAAATATAGGAGCTCTGCCTGCCTGCCACGAACACACTACAAGTCCTATAGGTGCTTCTGGGAACAAAATATAGGAGCTCTGCCTGCCTGCCACGAACACACTACAAGTCCTATAGGTGCTTCTGGGAACAAAATATAGGAGCTCTGCCTGCCTGCCACGAACACACTACAAGTCCTATAGGTGCTTCTGGGAACAAAATATAGGAGCTCTGCCTGCCTGCCACGAACACACTACAAGCCCCCTCTTTCTAAATCAATCTAAATGAATGAATCTATCTAACTCAATCTCTCTAAGTAAATCTCTCTAACTAACTAAATCCAGCAGAGTGTCACAGATCTAGCCTGCTCTATCTGCGCCGGAACAGCATGTGACCGGCGCAGACGGCGTGGCGGCCTTTTATAGGGGGGGCGTGTACTACAGCCCCTGAGCTGTAATTGGCTACAGGCGTCCTGCCTGTAGCCAATTATGGCTCTTCGAGTTTCCGGGGCTGTGATTGGCCAAGCATGCGGGGTCACAGTGCATGCTTGGCCAATCATCAGCCAGCAATGCACTGCGCCGGCCGCGCCGGCCGCAATGCATTGCGGGGCCGCTCGCAACACACGAACGTGATGCGAGCGGCCAAAATAGTTCTGGGCTCGCCGAGCGAGCGAACGCCCGGTGCTCGATGCGAACGTGGGTTCGCATCGAGCACCGGGCCCATCCCTATTAGGGAGGAGTTATAAATTCCTTTGAAGGATCTGGAGAAGGATTTATGCCAATCCTCCAAGTCCCAGTCCTCTTGAAGCTCGATCTCCCACGCGACCATGTATGGTAGTTTGGTAGAATTCCTTGCCAGTGACAAGCAGATTATGGAGTTGCCTCCGCTCTGCTCCGTGACCTGGCCACACCAATGCTTGTATATCATGAAATTCAGGGGATCTGGTTTTGTTTTTACATATTGTATGCAAAAAGTGTGAGATTTGGTGAAACCTATATTTCTCAGAGTCTGGGAGTCCTAGTTTGCTTAAGCAATTAATGAGGTGAGATAGGTCCCATTGATGAAAATAAATGGCCAATGTGGTACATTTCCTTGTCTAGCCACCATTTGAAGGCTTTGATGTCCATTAATGGATTAAATCGAGGATTGTGAAAAATGTGAGACAGAGGTTGGATTTCCGAGACCAAAGAGGGGAAACTTCAAAGATTATCCCACAGAGATAGGGAGTGGGACAAAGTGGGGGACAGGATTGGGGGACAATTCTTCATGGGGCACCACAGGAGGTAGTCCAATGTGAATGTTGGGGTTGCTGGTCTATCTGTGCTAGCCTCGCCGCTTGGTAATACCATAGTAAATTTTGAAATCCAAGTCCCCCCTGGGATTTATGGCTTAAAAGGATGCAGTGCGAGAAGTGTTACCCAGTTTTGCCCCATATAAATGTAATTATCTTTCCTTGGAAGGACCTAATGTGGTCTCTTCTAATGGGAACTGGGAGAGAGCGAAAGAGGTAAAGCAATCGGGGGAGCAGAGTCATCTTAACAGAATTGACTCTACCCACCCAAGACAGTCTGTATTGCGCCCAAGTCTTAAGTTCAGATTCCAGTTCATGGAACATGGGGGGGTGATTAGCCTGGTATAGTTGTTCAGTCTTGGAAGTGAGATTTATCCCTAGATATCAGATGGTCGAGTCACTCCATTCAAATTTGAATGAATGTTTTATCTGCATCACCATTGTGTGCTGAAGGGAAACATTTATTACTTGGGATTTAGAAAGATTCACATGAAGGCTCAAGACATTAGCAAAATCATCTTGAAGCTTGCATATCGTCTGCAAAAAGAGAACATTTATGAATCCACTGGACCCCCTTAATATCTGGGTGGGCGCAAATAGCTATCGCTAACATTTCAATCGCTATAGCAAAGATTAATGGCGAGAGCGGACATCCCTGTCGAGTGCCTCTAGCAAATTTAATGGGTTCTGAGTAACAGCCTTGTAGTCTGACCCGGGCCTCCGGGTTCGAATAAAGGGCTCCCAATAGCCCAATGCAGCTCTGACCAAAACCCCAGCGCTGCATTATTGCAAAGAGATAAGGCCAGGAGGAGACTGAGCCAAATGCCTTCTGGAGATCAATCTAGAGAATCATACTTTCTTGGCAAGGGTGTCAGAAACCATGAAATCAGACCGAGACAGAAGTACAGTAAAATCACACTTGTTTAATAATAAAAGCAAAAAGAACAAACGTAGTCAAAACGTAGCCAAAGTTCAGTAACCGCAATGGATAGTCAGCCAAGCCAGAAGTCAGGGATCAAAGTAGTGGAAAAGCAAGCAGGATTTGGAGCCAGAAGGGATGTCAGCAAAGCCAGACTTTAAACAGGAATGCAGGAGATAGTTTCTTGTGATGTGACCAAGGCGAAGGGAGAGCTCCTCTGGACTGGACGGCGTAAGTAGGCAGGACTGACGAGCAGGATCATCAACAGCTGAGTGACTGTGGAGAAAATATGGGAGCTGGCAATTAGCCGACAGCTGAGTGGCCAGCTCAGAGAAGGAAGGGCTAAGCCCAGCCCTGACAGAGGGCCTCCATCCCAGCTGGATTGAAGAAGTGAAAGTATATCAATGGCTCTACTAACCTGGTCAGGCCCTTCTCTTCCAGGGATAAAGCCTACCTTTTGTATGTAAAGACTTAGAAAGGAGGCAATGCCATTTGCTAGAATCTTGGTCAGGATCTTCATATCGTTATTTGTCAAGGATGTAGATCTATAATTACCCACAACCCCTGTGTCCATTAAGTTTAGGGATAACCTAAATGTATGCCAAATTTCTTTGTTTCTCAAATGGTTCGCCCTTCTTTTTAGAAATTAAAGAACCTAGTAAGAGGAGGGGCTAAAATATAGGCAATTGTTTTATAGTATGGCACGGAAAAACCATCAGGGCCAGGGATGGAGCCCCCCCTTAATGACTTCCAATACTTCCTCAGCTGTGATGGGAGCCTCCAGTTTGTCCCGTTGATTATCCTCCAAAACTGGAAGTGGGAGGTTATCTAGGAATGAGGCTATACTGGACGTGTCTACTTTTGTGTTCGCCCTGTAGAGTTTATCATAAATGCATGAAATTATTGCATTATGCGTAGGGGGTTTAATGTTGTGGTGCCATCAGGCATCCGAATGTTCGGTAGTGTAAATAAGCGCATTTTGGGAGAGAGTTTAGAGGCTAGCATGGGGCCAATATTATCTCTTTGATGGTAAAATATTGCGTCGCTCCATCGAATTCTCTTTTCTGCTTTAACCACGAAAGCTAAATTTAAGGCGAGGCGCGTCGCTTCTAGTTGAGAAATAAAGACCTTAGATGGGTCTCTTATGTTGAGAACGTAAATATGATAATTCTTTCTCAAGTCTCTCTATATCGACAAGTCTTTGCCTTTTTTTATCTGGGTCGCAATCTGATCGTCGCTTTGTGTGCTGCCCAGAGTGTCTCCACCAAGATTCCCTCCACATCATTGAGGAAGAAGTATTCTTTTAAGGCCTTCTCTAGCTCTAACATTCTAATGGGGTCACTCGGGATTGATTTGTTAATTCTCCAGTGGGAGAGACTTGGGCGTGCTAAACTTCTACGCAGCGAGAGCAAGACCATGGAGTGAGCCGACCATACAGTATCCTTAATGGAGGATTTTACTGCCAAGGGGATATGGGAACGTGGAAATGAAAATATGATCTATTCTGGCATACGATTGGTGTGGGCTTGAGAAATGTGTATAGTCTCATTTTGTAGGGTTAATTTCTCTCCATATATCTGCAAACCCAGGACACTCTGTGAATATTAGGCATCCAACATGTATACATTATAAAGTAGAACCTCCAAGATACTATCAGTCCAAAAGAAACAATA
This sequence comes from Lithobates sylvaticus, assembly GCA_028564925.1. Taxonomy (NCBI): domain Eukaryota; kingdom Metazoa; phylum Chordata; class Amphibia; order Anura; family Ranidae; genus Lithobates; species Lithobates sylvaticus. The sequence continues at coordinate 125,855,664 of CM053034.1, forward strand.
AGGAGCAGTACTTAAACCAGGGAATCAGTTTTAGTGGGGAAAAATCCCCAGATCGAAAGCCTGGAAAAACCAGGGATGAGGAGTGTGGAAAAAGCCAAAAAGAATCAGGGGGGGCTTATTGTCTTTAGCTCACTTGGTCTTGGTATTTTTCCACACTGGTGTGATGGGGCTCGTGGATGTAGGGCGCTTGGAGGCCCCTGATTGTGAGCTCATAGTGTCCATCGTCGAATCCTGCGAGATTCATTTTAGGTTCAATAGCAAATGCTCTCCCTCCGGGAAGCTTGAGAAGGAGTAGGTTTTACTCTTACAGGTGAACTTAAGTGCGATTGGGAAGGCCCACCAGTATTTAATGTCTCTTTGGGATAGGATTGCAAGAGGAGGTTTCAGGGATCTTCGCCTTTGAATTGTAGATAGAGATATGTCAGCAAAAATCTGATCCTGTTTGTCCTTGACAAACCAATTGGAATCGCTGACTAGACTTGTTCATAATTTCTTCCTTAATTGCATAAAAATGAGGTTTAACCACCACGTCTCTAGGTGACCCATCTTTCCTGGGGGGTCCCAGAGCCCTGTGAGCCCGATCCAACTCCAGTCTATAAGGGGGAATGGTGGAGATAAGGTTTTTAATGAGATCTTGAACTGCTGCAGGGATATCTGTAACATACTTTGGAAGGCCTCGAATTCTGAAATTATGTCTCCTCTATCTATTTTCAAGGTCATCAATTCTGAACATGGCCATCTCAAGCTATTCTTGTAGAACATGAATATAGTCAATGTTCTGGTTTGCCCTGGAGACTGTGATATCCAATTTGTGTTCAATTGCTTCCATTCTAGCACTCAGATTTTGGAAGTCAGCTCGGATGTACCCTGTGATTTTAACTGCCGTTTGTACAAGGCCTCTGTCTAAAAGTTCTGATAGCTTATTAAACAGCTCAGCAGTGTTGAGGGGCATATCTGGGCCTAGTCCCTCTGAGATAGCCAGAGGGTCTGGGTGAGCAGGGGTTATTCCCATTGATGATAGCATGTAGTTCTCCATTGTCCGCTTAATGAGCGATTCCGTTGAGGCAGGTGATGGGGCTTGAATTTAAGGGCAACTGACATCTTGGAATTGACATGCTCGTCAGCAGAAGAAAACTGGGGTCTAAGGTCGCGGTGTATCATGCCTCCCCAGACATGTGTCTGTGCCAGAGGTTCTCCCCCACCTGATGCTGCCACGGATAGATGTCCTACGGGTATCGAACCTGCTGTGGGGTGTGCTGGATGGCTGGGGCAGTGCAGAGCTCCTAGCTTACGCTGCCATCTTGGGAGCTGCCCTAAATGCGCATCCAAAATTACAGTATTTGCAACTGAAAACACCTGCAGAAAAATATGTGGTTACACATTAAAATTGTTGTTGCAAATAACAGCACCTATGACCCCATTTTTTAACCCCTTGGCACTGAGTGACTAAGAATGTGCGGACCTTGGCGCTGAGCGGCTGCATTGTTGCATGCAATAGTGCAAACAGCACTGTGCCGAGACCGTGCGCCCTGCGCGCTCCTGACACAGTTACCAGTGGCTGAAATATCCCAATTGCTGCTCGTCGTCAGAAGCTTTATGATCATTTGATTGCCATGACAGCCAATCACGCTGGTCACATGACCATAAGGCCCACAGATCAGACGATTTGTGGGCAGGTGGAATTCTGGCTAAATTTCACCCAGGACCCTCTGAAATGTTTGCAAACTCATCTGGCCTGCCTCAGAAGATATTGCAAACCAGGATACATATCCAGGAACTGCTGCACCACCAGATTGAGAACATGTGCCAGGCATGGCTCATGTACCAACTTTCCCTGCCAGGCAGGCAGACAGAATGTTGGTGCCATTTTTGGGCACCACCATTTGTGGCTTAAGTTTCCAGTTAAGTTTGAACCTAATACTGCACACCTGAAATAATCTCTGCCCCAGCATGGCTCATGTCCCCTAGACAAACCAGCTGCAGCACTATGTGGCATCTTTTAGCCTGAGTTGTTTCATAGCCTCTTGAACACTTAAAGGGAACCAGGGGATGACTCAGTGGGAAAGGGCATTGAGGCGGAGAAAGAGAAGGCAGTAGACACGCGCACAACAAAAAAATTTGTTTATTTTCGTTTCGTTTTTTCCGTTTCCGTTGATTCGTAACGATTCGTAGATTCGTAAGTCGTCAGTGTTCTAATTCGTAACGATTCATACATTCGTAAGTCGTCGGTGTTCGTATTCGTAACGATTCGTATTTTCGTAAAAGTTATTTTTTCGTTGATTCGTATTTCCGTTAGTTTAATTTTTGTTTATTCGAAATTCGGACGCATTCGTACTTATTCGTACATTCATAACATTCGTAGATTCGTAATCGGAGCATAATTCATAATGTTATGTAATGTGTATGCTATTATTACATTTTAAGAGACACGAAAAATTACGAATCGAAAAAAAAGGTTACGAATGTACAAATTTTTTCGTTCAATCCATTCGAAGCACGTTAAGCAGCGCCATTGTAAGAGACACGGAAAATTACGAATCGAAAAAAAAAAAAGTTACGAATTTACGAATTTTTTCATTCAATCCATTCGAGGCACGTTAAGCAGCACCATTGTAAGGGACACAGAAAATTACCAATTCAACAACAAAACAAAAAAGTTATGAATGTACGAATTTTTTCGTTCATTTTCATTGTTCCCGTTTTCGTTTTTCGGATTTTCTTCATTCATACATTCGTTGTTTCTAATTTTTTTTTTTTTTTTCGGATATTCGTTATTTTCGGATTCGAACGATTCGTTAAAATTTTTAGCGAATCGCTCATTCATTCGTACGAAAAGGAATGAATGAATATAACGAAAAAAAAAGAAAAACAAAAAAAAAAAAAACTAATTGCACATGTCTAGAAGGTAGAGCAGACCGCTCTAGCAGCATCGCCACCAGCCGTGAGTATATGGGGTGTCAGAACAAGTCTTATCCTGCATCTTCCCTGGCTCCCTGGCAGAGTCACCCAGTGGGCCATGACTGATATATAGTATAGAAAAACGCATATCCGAGATTCTAAAGGGCTGCACACCCCAAACAATTGAAAAAAAATTGGAAGGATTCCCTCAAGGATTTTTTTAGCAGCTAGGTATTCAAATAAAGAAAGTTTATATAGTTTATAATATTGTAAAATATTTATTGGACAAAATTAGTACAATAATGGAAATAGGATTTCAAATATGAATTCTAGCTACAATCATGTACAGTGGTGTGAAAAAGTGTTTGCCCCCTTCCTCATTTCCTGTTCCTTTGCATGTTTGTCACACTTAAGTGTTTCGGAACATCAAACCAATTTAAACAATAGTCAAGGACAACACAAGTAAACACAAAATGCAATTTGTAAATGAAGGTGTTTATTATTAAAGGTGAAAAAAAATCCAAACCATCATGGCCCTGTGTGAAAAAGTGATTGCCCCCTAAACCTAATAACTGGTTGGGCCACCCTTAGCAGCAACAACTGCAACCAAGCGTTTGCGATAACGTGCAATGAGGCTTTTACAGCGTCCTGGAGGAATTTTGGCCCACTCATCTTTGCAGAATTGTCCTAATTCAGTTACATTAGAGGGTTTTCGAGCATGAACGGCCTTTTTAAGGTCATACCACAACATCTCAATAGGATTCAGGTCAGGACTTTGGCTAGGCCACTCCAAAGTCTTCATTTTGTTTTTCTTCAGCCATTCGGTGGTGGACTTGCTGGTGTGTTTAGGGTCATTGTCCTGCTGCAGAACCCAAGTTCGTTTCAGCTTGAGTACACGAACAGATGGTCGGACATTCTCCTTCAGGATCTCTTGGTAGACAGCAGAATTCATAGTTCCTTTTATCACGGCAAGTCTTCCAGGTCCTGAAGCAGCAAAACAGCCCCAGACCATCACACTACCACCACCATATTTTACTGTTGGTATAATGTTCTTTTTCTGAAATGCAGTGTTCCTTCTACGCCAGATATACTTGGACACACACCTTCCAAAGAGTTCCACTTTTGTCTCATTGGTCCACAGAATGTTGTCCCAAAAGTCTTGGGGATCATCAAGATGTGTTGTGGAGAAATTGAGACGAGCTTTGATGTTCTTTTTGCTCAGCAGTGGTTTTCTCCTTGGAACTCATTTTTGCCCAGTCTTTTCCTGATGGTGGAGGCATGAACGCTGACCTTAACTGAGGCAAGTGAGGCCTGCAGTTCCTTGGACGTTGTTGTGGGGTCTTTTGTGACCTCTTGGATGAGTCGTCGCTGCGCTCTTGGGGTAATTTTGGGCGGCCGGCCACTCCTGGGAAGGTTCACCACTGTTCCATGTCTTCGCCATTTGTGGATAATGGCTCTCACTGTGGTTCGCTGGATTTCCAAAGCTTTGGAAATGGCTTTATAACCCTTTCCAGACTGATAGATCTCAATTACTTTCTTTCTCAATTGTTCCTGAATTTCTTTGGGTCTCGGCATGATGTGTAGCTTTTAAGGATCTTCTGGTGGACCTTACTGTGTCAAGCAGCTCCTATTTAAGTGATGCCTTGATTGTGAACAGGTGTGGCAATAATCAGGCCTGGGTGTGGCTAGAGAAATTGAACTCAGGTGTGGACAACCACAGTTATAGTATGTTTTAACAAGGGGGGCAATCACTTTTTCACACAGGGCCATGATGGTTTGGATTTTTTTTCACCTTTAATAATAAACACCTTCATTTACAAATTGCATTTTGTGTTTACTTGTGTTGTCCTTGACTATTGTTTAAATTGGTTTGATGTTCCGAAACACTTAAGTGTGACAAACATGCAAAGGAACAGGAAATGAGGAAGGGGGCAAACACTTTTTCACACCACTGTATACAATCATGTTCCATTACAGCTGTCAATTATTACACAGTACAACTAAACTATCAATGAATTGACAGTATATTACAAAAATGATATCCACATGAACACCCCAACGCGTTTCAACTTATTCAGTCATAGTCTTCGTCAAGGATTTTTTTGGCTCTAAAAGGATATATCAAAACATCCATATGTTCAATACTTCATATTCTGTGTGCGTGTGATATATTAGTAAATTGATAATTACCGCTCAGGAAATGGAACTCTACCCTGTAGCCATAAATTGTTTAAAAAGATTCGAAAAATGTCCACATGCTGTTCCCACCTCCTCAAGAGGAAGCTTGGGTCCAGAGGGCTTGCAAGGAGCCACACATGTGGACCCTCCTGGGATGGGGAAATGTACAGCACCTGCAATGTTTTACAATAATCTCAATTCATTAATTTGGTCTGGGAGCTGCGATGTGCACCGCTTCTTGCGATGTCCTTGGGGGCAGGAGTGCCATCATTGCGCATCGACGACGGGCGTGCGCCTTTCTTGTGGCGCTGTGACATCCGCGGTGTTGTTTCCACGCTTACGAACAGCATGGGAGATGGTCATGGTGCTACTGGCTAGTGGCTTGGTTTGTGGTGCCTCCCTCCCACTCACTACGTGTGCGTGACGTTGGTGGGCTGTCCCGTGGTGGCGCTTATATGGGCATCCTTCCGGGGGGATTCGGCACTTGGTGCACTTCTCTCATCGGACCCAATGTACTCCCTTGGATCTTGTCCTCCCTATTTAGCACTAGGTAACCCTGCACATCACGAGTTACCTCTATTTAATACATCTATCATTCAGATTTTGGTTTGTAGTAACATGGTGGGCACTTTTCTACATTTCCCTCACTAATCCTCACTATTTTTTGACTAGTTCACAATGTTGGCTTTTCTACCCCTGCACTCTTCACCCCTCAACCTCACACAGCTATTACATTTTTATTTATCAAATTCTCCCCACAGAAACCCTACCTGATTGGTTCACTCACCACCTATTTCCTCAGAGTGCCCTATAGTCCCGTGTCTCCTTGGATGGTACCTGTGTTGGTCGCCGCCGCTGGGTTGTCCACCTCAGCTCCCGGTCGCAATGTCCCCTGATGGCTCACTGCCTTCGTCTCTTCACCATCAACATATGGATTTTAGTGAGTAAACATGTATTTCATGGGGAATCTATTTACCCCTTCTGTATTCATGTTGATGTATGCCAGACCATTTATATACTTCTAAATTACAGATTTACTGTGTGCCTGCTCCTGATGAGTGGCCCAGAGACAGGAAATACGTTGAACTATCAGATGCCGTGTTTTATTTATGTACCATTTTTTCATATTTTATGGTTTATCCCTCACAACAGGAATATTGTGGCCATAGGTCATGCAGGCATTACCTTGTAAAATATGTATATATTCAAAGGTTTTTGGTGGATTATGTAATTGTATCATGCAATGTTACATGTTACCAGTGTTATTACCATATCTAATCTAATATCTATCTAGTTCTTTAAACTGACATTAGCAAGATGTTCGTTATCCACTGTATATGATTTAATAAACATTTTATTAATTCACCAATTGAGTTGCAAACCCTGTGCTTCATCTAAAGTCCCACCCCTTGTTGTTTGGTTGCTTGTTTGCTTTCTTGTTGTCATATTGACAGGGATGGAAAGACACGGTTTCATTTAAAGCCCCAAATCCCCTTCTTTATCTCATAGTATATCAATGAATTAATCAATGAAATAGAAACAGGGTAGTAAAATAAAAAGGATCACTTTGTCCATTTGCAGAACTAGTGTAACATGCTGAGTCTGTTAATGTCCATATATACTGGTTCGTTGGGAATTATATATTGTTATTGGTTTATTTATAGGATGTCTTTTGGTTTTAGATTCAAGTTTTAGTTGTTTTAAAATAAGAATCTTTTTGTTTAAGTACTATTGGAATTTCAAATGCAAAATCCTAAATTAGTGTCTATTGTTATAACGGGGGGGGGGGGCTTTAAGTATATAGATTGGGTGTGGGGTGTCTTCAAGGGTGTGGGAAGTGTGTGTGAACTATGACTGATACATAGCTTCCCTGTACTTGCTGGACTACATGTCTGTAGTCATGTGGACCTGGCTTCTGACTGTGTGGCCCATTGATATGAAAACATTGCCTTCCACGTAATGATGAAGAAAATGGCATCTGGGAACCTTCCACTGTGGTACAGCACACTCGATTCCCAAAAGAGGGCAGATTCCACCTGCTAGAAGAGCAGGAGTTGTAAAGCCACCAAATTGCTATTTTCTTTTTTGCTCTAGCAGCTGGGGTAGCAAATTTTGCCTGCCCAGTGCTACAGATGGTGGTGTGGTGTTTGCAGAATTAGAGCAACATTCCTGCCCATGCTTGCCTCTACTCTGCTGTGCCCCATGCAGACCCTCTTCCATGCCGGAGAAGCCATACAGTAGACCTTTGACACCCCTTGCTATACCATCTCCATCACTGGACGCTGCTAAGAGAGCTTGGTGTATAGTGGGGTAGAGGATGAATTGGAGGATCTGGAAGGTGGAGAAGGTGGAGGAGGAGGAGGAGTGGGACCCTTTTTCTAACCTGTAGCCTTTTGGTGTTCCCAACAAGCTGCATCATGAGAGGTCAGATGTTCTTTCATGCATATTTTACCCAAATGGCTGCTACTATTGCCACGCTTGATCCGTTTGAGGCAAAAAAAAATGGTTTGGTCTGCTGCACTGGTGCTGAAAAAAGCCCACATAGCTGAGGTCTGGGGAGCAGATGGGGAAGAAATGAGCTCTACTATCAGAGAATAAAGGGGCGGCTGCTTTTTTTTCATTTCTCTGCCTACTCCTGGATGACATCCTGCATTGTTAGCATTTTGCCTCTTCCTCACTTTCCTCCTCTGCTCTATTGGGCACCCAGGTACAGGCATGCTGTGGCTGCAGGAACATCACTGCCAATTTTTGTCTATCACTGGTGTCGCCTCCTTCATCACAGCCAATTATTGCATTCTGTTGCAGTAAGTAGCTGCCGCTATGTTCAAATAATTCAACTGATTCCCCCATGTCAGTTAGTGAGGCAATGTCAGGGCTATCTGTAAATGAGAAATCAGAATATGCTGCTTTGGCAGCTGGGGCAGACTGCAAACTAGTCTGAGCCTTGGTGACAAAAGAGAAGGAGGAGGACAAGAACATCTGCATAGTCACACCTGAAAAAGGGCAAATGTGCCCTGCTTGCAGATGATGGATCATGTTCAGTACCACCACTTTGGCCTGTGGACACAGAGGCTACTTGCCCTCTAAACGGAAACCTCTTCCTCTCCCAGAAATGCTGTTTATTCATGAATGTTATTTGCAGTTAATTATCACATTGGAGGAGGAAGAGATGAAGGAGGATGGGTATGAGGAGTAGAGGGAGGAGGAGAGGGGAGGCAGAGGTTAAAGAGGTGAATGAGGAAGGAAAGGGGAAGTAGAGGGAGAGGAAGGAAAAGAAAGAGGTTACATTGGCTAGGCTTGTCTCTGTGTGGCAGCACCTTTATATCTTCTTTTAAGGCTTTCCTGTCTTTTTTTGGGATGCTGTTTATTTTGGACAGCAGGGAAGGGAGGGTAACCTAAATTAACTGAATTTTGGCTGTATGCTATGCCCACAGCCACATCTATTGTGCTCATATAAGCACCCATTTCCGTCTTAATGATATAATGACTTACCTTTAGATCGTATGTCTCCCCTTTACCTATCAACCCACTCATCCACACACATCAGCAGCATTCCTACATCCTCATGCCAGCCTGGCCTGGCTGCTTCTCTGCAGCCCCCTCTGGTTCCCCATTAAAGAGCCATCACCATCATTCTTAAGTTCTCAAATCGGTCAGCATGTCCGAGTTTCTGACCCAAACATTTGCTTTTATTTACATATCAACAGGAAGCCACACCTTGGGGGGTTTGCCTCCAACAGCTAAACCCCTCCCACAAAGCTTGTGACCTCACAGGAGCAACTCAGGATGTGAATGACCGTATAAGGACATGACATAGAATAAGTGAATTAACAATACAGGATGTGACAATACAGAGAAAGGTGGTGTCTTCACAGACAGACAATCAGACATTTTTATTCCTTCAAAAGAACCAAATCACAGACATGTATACATTCAAATAGACTAGCAAACTGACATGCGCAAACTGACTAAATGATTCAATAACCAATGTCTACAATTCCGTTGATAGAAATCCTTAATATACATTGTTCCAGAGAACAATGTATACCTGGATTATGCTACCTTCCCTGTGGATGGAAGGTTATCTGCAGATGCACGCTGCGAATCCCAACATGTGCTGATCAGACACAGCAGAGACAATGAGCACACATCCGTCCACAACAGACCTTTGCAGAACAAACATATGCCCCCAGACGAACGTCTGTGCAATGCACAGGGGCCCCTTCGCTGGCGGACATACCCCCACTCCGCAAACACCTCTTTCCAATCCCAGGAAGTTATCCACTACCTAACAGGTGTCAACCAGCGTCAGTCTGCCCCAGTCAGCTCTTTAGAGCGGGCTGGGATAGAACGAAAACTGGGGGACTCTTATGACAATACATATTAAAATACATCTCATAACATTTTCCACAACACATAGGATTCTAGATTTGCTGCTGCCTGCCCTTCCTACTGGATGTAACCCTCCCCCCTCTCCCATTTGTTTCTGCCTGTCCTTCTCCCTAAATTGTGGAAGGGTGGCCAGCCTCTGGCAATAGGTTTTCCACCTACACCTATGCCTCCAGTGTCCTCTACAATAAGAAAAGATGTATACACAATAAGGAAAAAAAAAAAAATATATATATATAAATAAATATAAAATGTTGAGTGCCTGGGACTCTGGGAGGACAAAGCAGAGGATTTGCAAATATGCTTGGCCTCCACTGTGTGTAGCCCAACCACCACATCAATACCTAAAACAATACATTCAAAAATATAAATACATATGAAAATAACATTTTTAAAAATAACAAATAAAAACAAAACAAAAAAATTGCAGATGAAAATCTGCCACTCTGGGGCAAGGAAGCTTGTGTTACCAATCATAAACAATCATACACTATGGGGTTTATTTACTAAAGGCAAATCCACTTTGCACTGCAAGTGAACTTAGAAGTGCAGTCGTTGTAGATCTGAGGGGGACATGCAAGGAAAATAAAAAACAGCATTTTTGCTTGAACATGATTGGATGATAAAATCAGCAGAGCTTTCCTTAAATTCAGATCTTCCCCTCAGATCTACAGCGACTGCACTTCCAAGTGCACTTGCAGTGCAGAGTGGATTTGCCTTTAGTAAATCAACCCCTATGTGCTCAAATCATAATGAATAAACTTGCAGCAATATTATAAGTGAAAAAACATAAATAACACAATTTATGTGAGAATATTAGTGACAATGTTCCCAAAAGACAGTGCTATATAACACTGAATATAAAGAGCTAAATGCAGTGCCACAGGTAACATTTCTAAACAACAGGTGTACCCAAGTGCAGCAAATGCACTTATCAAAACCAAAGGATCTCTTGACTAAAAGAGATCTAAGAAGGCCTGGCTGACACACAGCCTTGACAGCCTGTAGTAACCAGCAACACTAGCGTGAGCTCATCAACACATGTACTGAAAGAGTGTAGTTGTAGTCATTTTAAATAAAAATTGAAGATTTATTAAAAGCCACTCATATGTCTATAAAAACACAGAAAAGACAATGTGAGAAGGACTGAACTGCTATCTAAAACATGATTTTACACAAAACATTTACTCTTTTAGAGGAGGTTATTTGTATTCAAAGGAACATGGTGTTCTAATTAGCAAAAGCCAAATCCACTTTGCACTTTGCACTGCAATTGCACATGAAAGTGCAGTCGCTCTAAATGTAAGGGGTAGATCTGAAATGAGTGGAAGCTCTGCTGATTTTATGAATGAATGATTTGTATAGCGCTTCAAATGTGAACTGAATTACCTCAAGGCGCTTGGTCTGTCCTTTGTTGTCCTGCTTTTAGAAGAGGTTGGTCTTGAGTTTTTTTCTGAAGGCCCGATGGTTTTCTTCCAAGCAGATGTTGGTGGGTAGAGGGTTCCCTAGCCGAGGTCCTTGGACTGCGAATCTTCGCTCTCCCTTAGATTTGTAGCGGGCTTTGGGGATGAGAAGGCGGATTTATCATCCAATCATGTGCAAGCTAAAATGCTGTTTATTAATTTCCTTGCATATCCCCCTCGGATCTACAGTGACTTTACTTCCAAGTGCACTTTCCAGTGCCTTTAGTAAATAACCCCCAATATGTTTTTGTGAAGTCATTCCTACACACACCAAACAGAAGCAGCAGTCCGTTGCCGATGAGGCCCATTTTAGGCCAGAGTACTACTGGCCATGCAGGGATATAACTACAGATCATGGGGCTCATCATAGCAAAAAATACGATGTGCCCCACTGACCTGACTACTGTCCTTGAACTTAACATAAAATATGTGTGAATAAAGGGCCAATAGCAGGAAAACTCTCAACATAGTATATTATTATTTAAGGTACTTATATAGTGCCATCAATTTACGCAGCGTTTTACATATACATTTTACACTCACATCAGTCCCTATCCTCAAGGAGCTTACAATCTAGGGTCCCTAACTCACTTTCATATACTAGGGCCAATTTAGACAGAAGCCAACATGTCTTTGGAGTGTGGGAGGAAACTGGAGTACCTGGAGGAAACCCACGCAGGCACAGGAAGAACATGCAAACTCCCGACAGGTGGTGTTGTGGTGGGGATTGGAACCAGTGACCCTTTTTATTGCTAGGCAAGAGTGCTACCCACTACACCACTGTGCCGCCCATTAGTATAGTATACTACAAGAGGTGTAATACTGTTAGAATATTGTACAGTATATTATGACATAACTGCTACCACTCCTGAAAACAACTGTGCTATAATCATAAAACATTTTTACATTTTATTTTTTCAGAACCACAAACATTAGTTTTTAGGAGAGAGTACACATACACTTTAAATGTTACAGCTTCAGGAAGACTATTCTAGGCATACAGGGTTAGTATAAGTGCTGGCCAGGATAGCCAGAGGCTCTATGGGTAATAAATCTACACTGCTAAGACAGCGAAACAGATTCTCTATACTGCACAGCCTGCAAAGAGAATCTGTGACTAGTAACATCTATTCTTAAGCCTCCTCCTGTGAGTCTGATGTCAGCTTATCTTGATGTCACAGGAGGGCACTCCTCCTGCCATGAATACATACAATTACCCAGATGTTTTGCATATCATGTTAGGGGTTGTTTGTGAGAGTTGTTGGCAAGTTAAATGACATGTTTGCGTCTTACAGTATATCTCAGGGATTCCATGGTGAGCTCTAGTTATTCAATGTTCTGAATGTATTTCACAATGCACTCATTAATAGAGCCATGGCTTCCTGAGCAATTGTCCATATTGTATAATGAATTAATCAACAAGTAAACCACTTGGGAAAGGACAGCAAAGCATTGATCTGTTTAAGGTTATTTTCATGCTTGTGTCTGCTAAGATGCATCTGATGTCTGCAATCCATTTAAACAGTTAGTCCTTTCAAGAATTTAAATCATTTATTCCTGAAAATGAATGATCACAATTTTTTGTAATAATTTCCTATAAATAGTCTTAAACTTTACACAGGCTTATTCTTAAACACTGTGTTGCATGCAAATGTTCCCACGAGACTCATTCCCAGCTCAGTGCTCAGAGACGCATTTATTATCTGTTCCATGTCTGCTCCTTAGTTTTGGATTGATTATGCATGAAAAACATCAGCTGGATAAAATGTATTGAGAGGCTAACAGAGAGAATAGTAATCTACAAAGGTAGATAAGCAAATCACATGACAAAAAACATTCTAGAGTTACCATTATAGCTAAAAGTGCATTTTATCTGTTTGCATGGCTCTCTGTACTAGATCATATCCTGTTATCTAACCTACAAAAATTTTACATTTTAACAAAATCACCAGATAAATAAATAAATAAAAGGCAAGGCTGTAGTTATTTGCAGTCTATGAAACAAAATTACATCAAGAGCAGCAGTAAGCTGATTTTGATTGATAGTATTTTATATAGCTTAAGTGGTATATAGTTTAATTATAATTTATTTTTAAATCAGGGAAAGCAAGCAAAATTGTATCTATTTTTAAAAGTTACTGATTTTCTTGCTCACAGTTCACTTTTCGTTATTAATTGCAGTGTTTTCTGTCTATTCCATGCATTGCCTGATGTATCTCTATTACGTGCAGTGCTTCATACCCCTGTATTACACACAATACTATAGACCTCACTATTGCACATTAAATCAATCCTATATATTTCATGTGTAGGGATCTGCATAATTATTTATGTACATAACGTCCTGTCTCTGTGCGGCTGAGTTATAAATCTCAAACGAAGGCCTAAATAGAGAGAGAGAGGTTCTGAAACCACAAGTACTACTAAGAAGAAGCTGCTACTAATACAGGCCAAAAGCAGAGATTATTAGGCAAGTGTTTCTATGTTGAGTCCCAATATAGACAATGACGCATGTTAGACAGAACAAAGGGAGCTTTCTGGTGCTGCCTTGGGCTTCGGGAGAGACAGACAGACAGAGTGAAAGCTGTCTAACAGTGGCAGGCTTATTGTCTCCCAAGCGTTTGTGATTTAAAGTGAAACTGATCTGTTTTCATGTAGGTGCATTTTTTCATTACATAAATATTTTGATTTGCGGAGAGCACTATGGTGTTTCCTTTTGTATCTTTCTGAGCCGGTTGTATGGATTGATCCTTCTTAGATCTGGAAACATTGGTGGAGTGACAATCCTGTCCAGGCTCTAAATAGGATATGTGCATAAGTCCTTTTATTTTAGAGTTCAATAAGATAAGATAAAAGTATACAGAGGGAAAAAGACAAAAAAAAAGACTAATGCGGCCCAGCTAATCATTGGTAATTGATATGTATGTTACATTTGTTTTCAGGCACAGAACACAATCATTGTGCTTCACGCTTCCCACAATAATACAGATTTATGGACTTCACTCACCAGGTGGCTTATTCTTGGACCTATACTTGTGACAACCATTCAATTCTGAGTGCAGGCAGTGATATACAAAAATGCACTACAGAAAATATTAAAGAGAGTGTGATCATGATTTTATGGCAAATAAAAATCATGTTCACTACAAACCTGCTATATCACACAAGTGACAAGTAAGATGTCTTTTAGAAAGAGGCATCATTCTCCATGTTTTCAGTATGTATAAGGCTGATAAGATCCTGGCATGATATTTCTGGAAAGGTTTATTTTTATTGATATCTGATTAATGGCAAGACCCATAGTATGAATTATTTATTGATGGGAGTAAGTTTCTTTCATGCTAAACTGCTAAGTTCTTGTAGACCTAATTTATAGTGGCTTTAACCACTTCACTTTCGGAAGGTTTTGCCCCCTTCCTGACCAGGCCATTTATTGCGATATGGCACTGCGTTACTTTAACTGACAATTGCGCAGTTGTGCTACACTGTACCCAAATAAAATCAATGTCCTTTTTTTACCACAAAATTTATTTTGGTGGTATTTTATCACCTCCTGCAATTTTTTATTTTTTTGCATTACAAACAAAAAAAGACCGACAATTTTGAAAAAAAAAAAAAAAACAATATTTTTTTATTTTCTGCTATAAAAGTCATCCAATAAAAAAAAAATGAAAAATTGAATTTCGTTATCAGTTTAGGTCAATATGTATTCTGCTACATATTTTTGGTAAAAAAAAATCCCAATAAGTGTATATTTATTGGTTTGCGCAAAAGTTATAGCGTCTACAAACTATGGGATAGATTTATGGAATTTTTATTTTTTTTATTGTTTTTACTAGTAAGCGATTTTTAGCAGGACTTCGACATTGCAACGGACAAACCTGACACCAAGTGACACTTTTTGGGGACCAGTGACACCAATACAGTGATCAGTGCTAAAAAATGCACTCTCACTGTATAAATGACACTGGCAGGGAAGGGGTAAATATCAGGGGCAATCAAAGGGTTAACTATGTTCCCTGGGTGTGCTTTCGTACTGTGTGGGGGATGGAATGACTTGAGGAAGAGACACAGCTGTGTTCCATATTAGCAGGAATCACAGATCTCGCTCTCCCTCGCTGACAGAATGGCACTCTGACTTGTTTACATAGGCCGACTGCCGTTCTGTGTGTCCAGCAAATGATCATACAGGTACATGATTTTGTGCCAAAGGGCCACCCTGCTGCAGTATATGTAAATGGGGCGGTCCTAAAACGGTTATAGGCTGATGCTCTGCTGATTCGGATATCCCCCTAAAAGGAAGTACTGAGCCCCATATCCAAGTACACAAAGTGTTGTCTTCATGACTAGTCACACTACCTCTGCCATAGCCCATAGATGACAATGTCTGTCCTGTAGGCTCATTTACCCCCACCATAAGAGCCTTTTTTACCTGGGCACAAATTATCCCCAATTTATGTTGTCAAGTTATCCTGTTTCAGTTAGATGTTGAATATAGAGTTTAAGGCAACAGCATGCCCTTGTGTCCCAGACTTTCTCTAGCTATAATGTATACCCTGTTTCCCCGAAAATAAGACCTAGCGTGATTGTTGGTGATGGCTGCAATATAAGCCCTATCCCCCAAATAAGCCCTACCCTGTTTCCCCGAAAATAAGCCCTACCCTGAAAATAAGACCTACAAAGACTTTATCTAGGGATTATTTGGGGGGTAGGGCTTATATTGCAGCCATCACCGACAATCACGCTAGGTCTTATTTTCGGGGAAACAGGGTAGCACAAAACCATTGGAGCAGAATATGACAGAAACAAATCTATCTCTGTAATTATTATTATATACTATTCAGTGGGATAAAAACATTACTTACCAAACAGTGGAAAAGGTTTGGTATATAGCTGCAGTCTATGTTTGGAATAAGTGTGGTATAGAGTGCAGTATAGGTGCAGTATGGATTGGGTGCACTTGGCATCCGGTTCTCAGTGGCTCAGTTGCTTCTAGCAGTATCAGCAATGGGCAAATAGCTCCCTTACCAGTCCCCTGGATGCTGCAGTGATCTCTTGCTGTAGAAGGGGGGGGGGGGCCCTCATTCTTTCCACCAAAGTCTCCATGATCAGTGGTGGGAAGCAGAGGGTGAGTGGGCACTTCAGTCTCCCTGTTTCAGTGGTGCAGGTGCTGTTATGTGGGCAGTGTTGCCCCACTCCCAGTCTCAGGCATGGATCTCTGCTGCAAAAAGAAAAAAAGAAAGGAGGGCACATCAACCTAGTGCATTATCCTAAAAACCACCTCACCACAAAACACAGCATATTCCATTCCATATTGCATCATAACATGTGTCATTAGAAAGTGCAGATCCAATAGGCTAACACGTTTCGAGGATTAACTTCTTCCACAGAGCAAATATGACTATTTCCTACAGGCAACAGTTATTTGTAACAGTTGTTTGTTAGTAGCAGGATTGCAATTTACGTGGTCTCATAATGGGTATTTGAATAATCTAGATAGGCCATATAAACATGATAGATAGCATACATTGGAGGACATTTATTAATGTAATTGGGTATGAACAAATATGCATTTTGAATGATTTTTTTTTTTTTCATTAAAGTGGTTGTTAACCTCAGACATGAAATATTAACAAAAAAAGCCCCACAATCCAGAGCACTAAGTGTCATTTCTGTCTGTTGCCTCATTCTGCTGCTATCTGTATGAGTCACTTCTGACAAGTTTTCCTCACACCAGGAGCTAAAAATGTGACAGGAGAGGGAGCTCCAGCACACAGCCTGCAATTTACAGCCTCAGCTCTGTTTCTGCTGTGTAAAGGGGGTGTGTCCCTTCCCTCCAATCAGCCCTCACTGAGCTCTGCAGAGTGTACATTTAGCTCCCCACCCTCTGCTTTCTGGAAACTCAGTCAAGCTGTATAAATTCTGAACTTTGAATGACTATAGAGAAGACTGCCGATAGTACAACTTATATAGGGGGATTTGTTTCATCTCTATATATCACCTGAGGCCAGTCACTTTACTGGGTATATGTACGGGTTTACTTTTACATGTAAGTGCAGCCAAACAGCAACTGTACATTTATTTTCTCAGTTGTACTGCTACTTAGTTAGCAAACATAGTTATCCTTAGAACCGTACCAGAACTTAGAAATGTTAAGGAGTACTTTTTAAGTACAAGACGGTATATTCATTTTTAACAGCTAATTAATTATACAAATTGCATACAGATAATAAATCTGTCCTTAAATTGCGTTAAAAATAAAAATGCGGCAGATCACTACAAACAATAAGACAGTTTTGATAAATGTCCCCCATTGTATTCCGTATATGAAGTTAATTAAGGGTGAAAGCATTAAAGCTATTCACATTAAAACATTGTTAAATGGGTAGAAATTGATCTGCATTAAAGTCAGCTTGGGGCTTTTTACCTACATGCCTCCATCATATATTTGCAAACTCCTCTTTATCATCTACATTTCATTATACTCAAGGTTGGCATTAGCTGAAAAAGTAGTTAACTTGAGTCTTAACCTTGCATTAGTACATTATAATAGCATCATCTCCTAACTTTTTTTTTTTAGTAAACCATCTGTTGTAGGAATATGGGGATCTGGGGACTTCTCCATAAATATTCAACTCAGTATAGATAGATGGTATATATGCATATATACTGCATATAAACTAAGGTAGGCACCTATTCAGTACATTATTTTTGCAGATGGACCTCTTTCTTTTGGGTCCCCTTACACTTGTATGCAATTTTTCCAGGCGCTTTTATATACATTACGTTGCATCAAACAGGCACAAACATTTTCTATGGGCCCTGGGAACCAAAAGCATGCCCCTTTTTTCTAACGCACTGCAAGGCAAAAAAAAAAATTAAAATGCATATGTGTCGTGATCATGTATACATGTTGGGGTGCCATATGGGCATACACCCCTTAGCACTTACTGTACACCACATGTTATGCTGTATGAGTGCACATTGTGTGATAATGCAGATGTATGCTCCTGTGCTTCTTCATCCAGAGTGGAGGCACTTTAGTACAGGAGGTGTGTTTCTGGCCAGATCATCAGGTAAAAATAGAGGGGGAAAAAGAGAGATCAAGGAAAAGAAATGCAGCCACCACATGTAATGATTTGTAAGCTGCAATATATTACATTTTTGGTTTTGGTTTTGATACCGCTTTAAGTCTGAACTAGTGTTCATACTGCATTTTAATCTCATCCCAATTACACCCATGTGCCCTGGTATTGTTCAGCAGAGGGGAAGACTGCACACCCAAAAAGGGGCCTGTTTTTTTTTTATTGACATGTGAGAAAAGGAAAAAAGAGTCAGCATCTTACAAAAAATGCAAAAACAAAAGTAAGACGCTTCCAAGAGAAACAATTGATTCAATATACAGTCAACAGCCATATGACTATATCTTCTCGCAGACTAAAGTTAAGAATATAAATAAAGCTTAGCATACAGTATAAAATGGGAATGAAACAATGGAAACAAAGAATAGCACAATATATGTCCTTTAAAAAAGCAGTTATGACAGAAAAGAAGAATAGGATGACTTCCAGGCATTCCATTTGTCCTCAAAGAGGTGCATTGTATCAAACATCATATGGTAAATACGTTCCATAAGCATTACAGAACCCACTCAATCAATAATAAAAGAAAATGGAACTACTGTGGCTTTCCATTGAAGGGCTTGAATTGCCCAATGAGTTGAATTGCCAAAATTGGTGCGACACAGACTATATGGATAAGGCGCTTTTCTTGGCGTGAGGCTCCAGGAATAGAGTTAGGGCTGCCCCTTATCCCCACTACTATTTGTTCTAATGCCATTACTAAACAGAATCAGAGCTAACGAGGAAATTAAGGGGATAGAGATCCAAAATAATACATATAAAATTGCAGCGTTTGCCGACGACATGCTTCTCTTCCTCTCAGAACATCATATTTCATTACCCAACCTTCTTCAAGACCTGGAGCACTTCAAACTGCTATCAAATCTTAAAATAAATCACTCAAAGTCCAATGCTCCTAACATTACATTATCTACTAATGTAATTGAATTATGTAAAATAAACTTCCCATTCACTTGGGCCAAAGTATAACATACCTAGGAATTGAAATCCCCTCAAATCTAACTGATCTTTTTAAACTAAATTTCACGCCCATACTAAAAGAAACACATGAAGATTTAAAAAGGTGGATTTCTTTAAACATATCTTGGTTTGGGAGAGCTTCCTTAATCAAGATGACAATTTTACCCCGATTCCTATACGTAATGCAAACAATCCCCATTAGATTGCCTTTATCGTTTTTTGCCTCTTTTCGCAAAGCATGTTCTACCTTTATCTGGAGGGGTAAACCGCCTAGAATCAAATATACAAGATTAAACATGCCCAAAAATAAAGGAGGTATAGCACTCCCTGAACTAAAGAAATATCATCAAGCAGCTCTTTTAAACACGAATTGTAGACTGGAACATTCAACAGTTAAGGACTGGGTGTCATTAGAACAAATACAGTTCCCACAAGAGTTAAAGTCTCTAACATGGATTCATCCTAAACAACATTCAAAATCTATTAAATCACCCTCTCAAAGGTCCCACACACTAGGAATTTTTCATAGCACCATAAAAATTAATAACACATCTCCCTGGATGAGTCCCCTCACACCACTGAGAAACAATCCAGATTTCCCCCCAGGTTTAGAGTAAAACGATTTAACACATTGCTGGCCACACAACAAAATTCAGGCCAAACACTTCTTTAAGAACTGAAAACTTTTATCTAGAGAAGATATAAATAAAAATATAGAACCATTCATACTCCCACAATGGAACTATATAAAAATTATACACTTTCTGACCAGAAACAAGTTGGCCCAATCCTGGACAAAACCCCTTACAACGTTAGAAGACTTATGTACAAAAAAACCCTCAGACATATCATTTCAACCCTATACAACTTACTTTTTGAGTGAAAGATGGACTTCTCCATCATGTCATGCCAAAACTGGGAAAGAGAACTGGATATTAGCTTAATGGAAAAAAAAATTGGGAAAACATTTATTTGTACGCACATAAAGGATCTCTAAATGTGGCCACTCAAGATTGTGGCTTCAAAATCATTACCAGATGGTACAGAACTACTACTCTACATAAATTCTCCCCCCCTAACATCTGATAGATGTTGGAGATGCAAACAAGAGGAAGGCTCAATGCTACATATATGATGGTCATGCCCCTTAATTCAAAACTTCTGGAAATCAGTACATGAAACCATTACCTCAATCACTTCAGAAAATGTAAGTTTTAATCCAGCACAATACCTCCTACACTTCAACTTCCTTCCCAGAAAACAATACACCATTCCATCAAAAGCTGAATGGTTCAGGAGGATAAACAGTATAGAAAAAATAGAGCAACTCATAAGTATTTCAGCAACGTGGCAAAACTGGATAGATTTCAAAAACTCTCAGACCTATAAAATAATCATCAAGCAATAACAATTTTTTCTTTTTAAGAAACAAAGCTAATAGGAGTGTTGGGGAAAACTATTACAATAAGAGCCCTGGTCCTACAATTATACAATCCCCCCTTTCTCTCTTTAATTGTGTATATCCATTTATTTTATTCCTTTTTCCCTGGTTTCCTCATTACCCAAAAGGAATATATTCAATTTAATAATTATCTCATCCGAATGAAAATGGTGAAATATTTGTTAGATATTTACTTAGACTAATAGTTCTGTTCTCAACCACAATGACAATTCATCCTACTGTAAAGTGTAACTCATCTCAACTGTTAGTGTAAACATGTTCAATTGTTTATTCTTTTATTACGCTGTATTGTATTTTAATTTTCACCCAATAAAACTTTGTGAAACCAAAAAAAAAAAAAAGTGGATGTCAATTGGAGCGGGTCATCCACAATCTTAATAGCTATCTCAGAAACCTTATGCCACACAGGATAAAGTAATTGACAGGACCAAAACATATGGTGCAATGTACCTTGGGTTGGCAACCCCTAAACCATAAAGTTGAGAAATTAGGGAAGATAGCATGGATACGTATATATGGGAATATATATAATACCATCTGGTTAGGAGCTTGATTGCCATCTCCCTTATATTGAGGGATAGTGTACAGGCTTGAAGATTGTCTAGCATTGTATCCCAATCCTGTGGAGTATATTGTAAAGTGCAGTCCTCTTCCCCTTTGCGTCTATAAGGAAGGGACTCAGGAGCTATGGTGGCAACAATAAAGCTATTAATGTCCAAAATTTAGGAGAGGTAGTGATAAGGGCATAGCAAGATGCATTACATTTTTTAATTTTCATGTATCGTAAATAAAATAAAATAAAATAAATGTTGGAGTTTTGTACAGGAGATGAATGCCAAACCTTCCTGAAATGCATCTAATTTGGTCAAACATTAGTCTTCCACAAAGAGAATTGTTGATCCAGTGGAAAATCTGTAGGAAATGAGGGATCGCCCTAAAAGGTTGATTGGGAAGCTGGAGAAGCTAAACCAAATTTAGATTTATAATTGGACCAAAAGTTAAGGAAGTGGGACAGCAATGTATTATATGTGGCCAATGCTTGATAGGATACAGTAGAAGACCACAAAAGGCCTGGGAGATAATATGGATATATTAAACAGGATTCAAATTGAATCCATGGGACTCTCGAGGGCACAATATGCCACTGGGTCAGCTGGGAGAATCTAGCAGACAGGAAGTAGAGTCAAAAATGGTGTTGGGAAAGATATAAAATCTGTTTAGAAAATCTAAATCAGGTCCTGCCAGATCTGGTATTCATTTTTTAGGGGGAAACCATTTGAAAAAAATGGTGTATGTACACTTTTTTAGGAGAGTCTTGATATTTGTCTTTTCTTCTGCCAGATCTATAGCCTGGTTTGTTTCAGGAGAGTGTCACATATTCACTGCATGTCTGGATAAGACTCTGAAAAAAACCCAGAACATACAAACAAAATGATGTGGGGTCCTGAGCCATAGCAGGTCAAAGGGAGACAAGTCAAATAGAGACGAATCTGTCAAATCAAAAATTGACATTGCCTTGGGGAATATTTATCAATGCAAATATATTTTTAAAATAAAATCTGATGGGAGTAGTGGTTTAAAAAAACACTGACATTTACAAAGAAAAAAAGTGTTTTACATTGCCAGAAAAGTAAATTTTCTCCTGAAAGAGAAAATGGCGCACAAACCCTGTTCTGCTTCTGCAATCTAAGCACTGAAAGTGTAATCTCTATAACTGTTCCCGTTGTGGTGAGATAGCAGTCTAATAGCTTGTCAGACAGTGAATCGATCCAAATTACATCTTGCAGATCGTTGAAAGCTTTAATCAAAAAACTTGTGAAGATTATAAACAAATAAACATCAGACAGGTAAAAAATCATAATGTGTCTAGCTCCAGATTCTCAGCATAAGACAGGTGTGCCTAACTTTATAGAGCATCCCCTAGCTACATAGTGGAGTAGGGACAAAATTATTTAAAGAAAAATAACAATGCATGTGTAACATGATAAAACCCAAAAGTCCCTCAAAATACATAGCAGACACCTAAGGGTCATTTTTTTAAGAAGCCATAGTTCCTGGGGCGAGGATTGCATCAAAGCACTCTCGAGAAACCCTGCAGTGCTAATGATGGCAACATATGCTTGCTGTACGTCACTAGTGCAGGTTTAAATCTATTGGTGACCAGAGTTTGCCCACAATATGATGTGCCAGAGAATGTTGGTGAGCATGCCAAAGCCTATGAAGAATGAGGATTGAAGGGCTCTTAAAACGTACCTTCAGTAATTTTTTCAACTTTACATCTATTAAATCTTCTGCCCTTGTTTTAACTTTGGATAGTAAAACATATTTTTTTCTGCCAGTAAATACCTTATACAGCCCACTTCCTGGTTCTTGTCTGGTAAATAAGCCTAGGCTTATGACATAATGCATAGCTCGCTCTCTCACTCTCGTGAAAATTGGCCAGGAAGGGAGAGGAGATGAGTCATAAGAGGGCCAATGAGAGCTACAGGGCTGCAGAACTGGAGGTGTGCCTCTGTGTGTCTGTGTAAATCCAGGAAGTGAACAGGCAACAGCTTTAGCTGCCCACAGTTAAAATGGATGCAGCCAGACTGGACTGAGATTTCTGCAGCATATTTGGCAAGTACAGAATCAAAGTATATATAAAATATGCAAAGAGGTTGGAGGGAAGCTTCAGAATGGCAAAGATGTTTTTATTACAATTTACGTGAGCAGACTGCAGTTCCTTTTTAAGGGAATTCTGAGAACACCAGAGTAAAAGTCTACATGGATGTTTCATAGTGTGAGTGGAGTCTTATGTGTTACAGTATAAAAGCAGTAGCCCAGCTGTTTCTCTCTCTCTCTCTCTCTCTCTCTCTCTCTCTCTCTCTCTCTGTCACAGCCAAGGTAAAGAACTTAAAGGATGGAATTTCTCAATGACCTATTATCTTTGCTCTTTTACTGTAATAATACTGTAACATTATTGTTATTATTAGCAGATTAGCTTAAAATGATATTAACCGCCTCCTGCACATTTACGTCGGCAGAATGGCATGGCTGGGCACATCAATGTACAGGTACGTTGCTATTTAAGTGCCCAGTTTTGGGTCGCACGCGCAGCGCTGGAGGCACGCTCGCGACCCGGTCCTGAGCTCCGTGACCGTGGCCACGGGTCCCACGGACCCGATTGCCGTTGTTGTACCGCGATCGGGTCACAGAGCTGAAGAACAGGGAGAGGTATGTGTAAAAAAACCTCTCCCTGTGCTTCCTAGTGAGACTGACACTGATCGTCTGTTCCCTGTCATCGGGAAATACAATCAGTGATGTTGAATGTCAAGCCACGCCCCCTACAGTAAAAAAAACACACACGTCACACTTAACACCTCCCTGCCCCCTAGTGGTTAAACCCTTCACTGCTAGTATCATTTACACAGGAATCAGTGCATTTAAATAGCACTGATTGCTGTATAAATGACAATGGTCCCAAAAATGTGTCAAAAATGTCCGATGTGTCCGCCATAATGTCGCAGTCACAATAAAAAACGCTGATTGCCACCATTACTAGTAAAAAAGAATATTAATAAAAATGCTATAAAACTATCCCCTATTTTGTAAACGCTATAACTTTTGTGCAAACCAATCAATAATCGCTAATCGCTATTTTTTTTACCAAAAATATGTAGAAGAATATGTATCGGCCTAAACTGAGGAAAACAAATGTTTATTTATATATTTTTGGGGGATATTTATTATAGCAAAAAGTAAAAAATATTGCATTTTTTTCAAAATTGTCGCTTTATTTTGGTTTATAGCGCAAAAAATTAAAACCACAGAGGTAATAAAATACAACCAAAAGAAAGCTCTATTTGTGGGAAAGAAAGGACGCCAATTTTGTTTGGAAGCCATGTCGCACGACCGCGCAATTGTCAGTTAAATCAACGCAGTGCCGAATCGCAAAAAGGGGCCTGGTCCTTTGGCTGAAAATTGGTCCGGGGCTTAAGTGGTTAAAGTAATTATAAAAAAATTACAATCATTTTATACTTACGTGCTCTGTGCAGTGGTTTTGCACAGAGCAGCCCTGGTCCTCTTCTCAGGTTCCCTGACAATGCTCCTGGCCCTTCCCTCCTGCCTGGTTCCCCAGAGCAAACAGCCCCAAAGGGGGCACCCGAGCCATGGCTCTGTGTGCCAATTCAGACATGGAGTTACAAGTGGCCCCGCCCTCTCTCTCTCTCTTCTCTTTGGCTCACTGGCTGGCCCCGCTGCTGTCTCAGCCTATGCTGAGGGATAGTCCCTGAAAAACCGAAGCTCTCGTGCACATCACTGGATTCAGACGGGCTCAGGTAAGTATTGAGGGGGCTGCTGCACAGAGAAGGTTTTTACCTTCATGCACAGACTGTATTGCATTTGAAACAAATTAGAGCAGGCAATGTGCAGCAATGTTGCTATCTGCACAGTAAAGCTGTGAACTACGGGGGCGTGGTCAAGCTGGCAATCTAGGCAGATGTGTGCTACTGGAGCTCCGCTCCTACCTGACCCTTTTATCAGTTTAAATCTGGCTAACATCTATATATCTCTTCCTCCACTCCTAAAGCCTCCCCAGTGCAGCAGCAGCAACAGCGGGCTCTTCCCGCCAGCTCACACATAGCGACACAGACTCTGGCCTCGGACCCTGCCACGGTGGAGGAGGACCGTTTTCAGGCACTGATGCAGGCTCCAGATGTAAAACTACACTCACGGCCAAGATTGTTTTACTACAGATGGACTTTGGTCTGATGCGCCGTGATATGGATAAAATCTGTGACCGATTAACTGAGACCGAGCGCTGCGTGGGTGACTTGGAGGTCATCATCAGAGATCATTGGGCTTCCCTACATACCCTGCAGGTATGAATGAAGGCGCTAGAGTCCCGGGCAGAGGACAGTGAAAATAGAAGCAGGAGGAACAACCTGCGGGTTGTTGGCCTGCCTGAGGGAGCGGAGGGACGGGATCCGGTGGCTTTCACAGAACTTATACTCCGCACCCTCCTCCCTGATGCAGTGTTCTCTCCCCACTTTGCGTGAAAAGGGCTCACAGGATGCCCCCTATGCGAGGTCCGTCGGGAGCACCCCCCCACACATTCACTTTTTCGCCTGCTTATGATCTTCCCCGACTATTCGATCGAAACCCAGAGGCTCCGCAGAACCTTCGACCATGTCAAGGCTTAGCTCCTTTCAAAAAGCATCAAATACAGTATGTTGTTCCCTGCCTACCTCTGGGTGGTGGATGGGGAATCTACATGCTACTTCACTTCGCTGGAGGAGGCTTCCCAGTGGTTGGATTCCTTACCAAGACCCCGATAACTGTATGTCCTTTACTCCTGTTTTGGTTCTTTGCATGTGCTTCAGCCTACCTCCCCCCCCCCCCCGAGTGTGGTTAGCGGTGGCCCCTGCTATCTCACCCTGCAGTGAGGCTCTGTGTTTTCCATACTTTTGGCATACCTCTCCTGTTCCTTACGGCTCCCACCCCATATACTGTTTAATCCTGCAAGAGACACCTCACAGACGGTCATTGCTTGAACATATTATGACCACTGGCCGGAGCATGGATTTCTGTGTTACTCCGGCTCTCCGGCAGCCCCAACGCTGTCCCAATCCCTGCTTATTCCCCCGTTAATTTCTACACCGGGACTGTATACATGCTATGTTTATGGGATCTTCTTTGCTGAGTGTTCGGATTAGTTAGGTGCATGTTTCAGATTTTTGAAGCCACCAGTTCCATATCTTATAGTATTTATCTGGGCAACCTCTGTTAATATAGAGAATTTTTTAGTATGGGAGGCTAGCGTTTATGTCCGACTTCCACTCTGAGACATCAGGGGGCATTGTTCTCATCCACTTTCTAGCCATGACCTTCCTGCCCGAGAACTGGGTTCTCCTGGAGGAATATTTTAGTATACTTGTCAAGGACATCCGGGAATATCCCCAGTAGACATTTCTTTGGGTCAAGCGCCAGGGGGGGACCCATATTGTCATGCAGGAATGTCACAACTTTTTCCCAGAATCCTTGTGATTTTGAGCAGGCCCAGATAAGGTGGAAGAAGGTGCCTGTTTCTAGGTTACACATAGGGCAGGTACTAGGTTGATCTATTTTGTACTTGGCCACTCTGAGTGGGGTGAGGTACGCACGGTGCAACATATATATATATATATATATATATATATATATATATTTGTGTTAACCTGTCTGAAAGTTTGGGGAACACTTGTTTACAGGTTTCCATAGCCTCTTCCCACTCCCCATCCTCCAGTGGGCCCAGATCTCCCTCCCATCGGGGTTTCAAGTTATATGCTATCTTGGATGAGAGTGGCATGTTATAGAAACACGATATCAGCTTTTTGGGATCTGTGCCTTTGATAATTGCTATGATGGGGTTAGGAGTAGGCTGTGGGGGGAGCGTAGGACCTGAGTCTGAGTTACGTGTCTCAGTTGGATGTACCTGAAGAACATTCGGTTGTGTAGTGCAAACTCCTCCTTGAGTGTGTCATACGTTTTAATCGTGCCATTTGTGATTAGATTATGCATATAGAAGATACCCTGTTTGAGCCAAAGTTGTGCATCCTGGAAGCTGAAGAAATTCTGTAGTGCCCTATTGTACCATAGTGGGGTGTAGTTGTTGAGAGGGGGTATTTCATGCTTAGAGACTGCTAAGTCCCATATGTGTTTATAGTGATATATCAACGAATGTCTGTCAGGTCTTGTCTCGACAGTCCCTGTAATTATGGCATAGATCGGGTGTCAATGTGTCCACTTGGGACACAGTAGGGTGA